>OZ024917.1:31538477-32138477 GCA_964017125.1 Flabesymbios commensalis | reverse complement strand
AGGGCAAAAATCAATGAAATATAATGGTGCTATTCTATGGAATTCGATTACAGATTTGATTGATCATTCGTGCAGTTTTAATACTTTTAAATTTCATCTAAAAAAATATATAATAACAACTTAATTATAATTTTATAATATTCCGGGAGTGGTAACATGGTTTTTATCCGTGTCTGTTATCAGACCTTCATATTTATATTTTCGAGAAAATAAAAATTGAGTATGTTTTTTCTATTTGTTATAATGTGTTTAATGTTTTTATATTACCAACGTATTAATAATATTGTTAATAACTTTAGTTTCGACTGTGTCCTATCATTTTTATATTGTTAATAGTGTTGGCTATTGTATCATTACTTTATTGAGCGTTTTAGGGATCGGTAAAATGTACAATACGGGACGTTGTCTCGGTGTTGGGCCGGCGCTGGTCCACCGTCTACGACGTTGGCCCAGCGTTGGCCAAACGGGGACGGCGTCTCGTGTTTGCTGGGTGCAGGCTTATATGTTTTTGTTTTTGCACTTTGCACACATTTTTCTTCCACAAAACCGGGTAATGTTTTCTTGTTTAATTTGTGAGGACGCATACGCCACTGGGCGTCAGTTCCTTTTTGTCACTTAGAATAATATGATGTATTGATACATTGTACTTATATTGTGTTGTTTGTTTTTCTTTCTGTGACAATAAACTATTGAACTATTAAAGACTGAGGGTAGACACCCTCTGAACATGCTGGTACATGAACGTATGATGAGCCTTTATTGTACCCCTTAACCCTAAAAACGCTGAATTATTTTGCACAAACTATGGAGACCAAAGGGTTTTTTTCAATTTGAAATCATCATAAATATCTTTGTTAGCTCTTTCTGATTATTTTGAATATGTATGTATGTTCAACATGGGACCGAGATTTGGGATGAAATGGGTCTTTAGGAATCAAGATTTGCTATGATTAGTTTTCAATGTCAACAAATATGAGTAACTTTTATCCACTTGGAGTTGTAGGTCGCGGTAGCGAGACACAACTTCTAGCGAGTGAAAAAATAGATTGTACTTATTATATTTATTTAGCGCTTCATGGGTTAAGATTACATCACACATTATTACGACTCAAAAGGAACGTTCTATTTTGCTACTTTGGAGGGATCGCAATTCCATCAACAATATTGTTTTTAACTCAGCTCAACCTGTAGGTTTAACTGAGCATGTACCATATACTATTTTATCAAAATCAGTGATATTTCTATTGATCTAAAATATTCTTGAAACTGTATATAAACGGACCTAGCAGGAAAAAGCACCTTGAATCCATTGAAACGTCACCCGCGCTAACAGGGCTAATGGCAGAACCCAAGATCTGGGATCAGTAAACGCTGAAACCATTCTATGACAGCGTGGTATAGGCCTACATCACACTGAGAGTTGTCTTCTATGGATTATTACTTCAGACAATAAACATGGAGATATAGGACCACTATCATACAAATGACGTTTAAGTGGACAATAAACACTTACTGCTATACTGACCTGCAAACTCAAAAGGCAGTATCTGCTCACTTGTAAAGTAAGCAGATAAAATAAGCATGGCAGTATGCTAATTGTGCCCATATCAGTCTCAAGTAAAGAATAACAGACGGCTAAACGGATTGATTTCGTGGCAGTTTCTTTTGGTTTGAAACGTATATTACGTAGGGAAGATTCTCAGTGGCTTATTGCGTAACATCTCTCCTTTTGTGAGATAAAGTTGGCCGTTTTATTACTGGTCAATTGCGTAGCCCGCTAGTAAGTTTGTAGCCAGGTCTTAGTCTCGTCACAGATTTCTTCGAATGCCCTGCGAAAACCAAGAAAACGATTTATTATAGGGCGCTCTCAACCCTTACGTGCGGGGATCGATTTTGGACGTAAAAATATGACGTCGACAGACGTAAAATATTTCAAAGAGTAAAATATTTATAATGACAGTAGACCCATAACATAGGTATTAAAATGAAGCAGGAAGAGCTAACTAAGACATTTATAACATGATATTTATTATTATAATAATGGAAACATAATATTTATTATTATTAAAAAATGTAAAAGAAGTTTTGGCATTAGCCAAGTTTAGGCTATCATCACATTCATTACAGATTGAGCTTGGAAGAGATAATAACACACCTGTAAAAAATAGAATATGTACGATATGTAATTACAATGCCGTTGGTGACGAAGAACATTTGTTTAATCCATTGTAGTTATTTTAATAAGGAACGATATATTTTATATAACAAAGCTAATAATTATGTTGAATATTTTAACACTATGACATCCAATTTTAAATTTGTAATGCTTTTATCTTCCCAAGAACACTATATTATTACGCTTTTGGCGAAACACGTTCGCATATGTCTTAATAAAACAGAAGCGTGATTTTATGCATATACACATTTTTATTTGCACATTGTACCATTTTATTGGCACATTATATCACTTTATTTGCTTATTATATGTTTCATCTCCTTATGACATGTATATCTATAATTTTATACATTCGTTAACTTATGCTTGTGTTTTTGTTGTTGTATACCTTGTATGTGACTTTTTATTGTCAATAACATTTCTGTCTGTCTGTCTGTTTGGGATATAGAATAACCTTTGGTTTTCATGGTTTGTACACAAATATTTCAGCGCCTTAATCCTTTAACCGCCAAATTATTCAATTTGAATTTTCACCCACTTAAGTTGTATCTCGCTGACGCGATCCACAACTTCAAGTGAGTGAAAATTATGCAGATTTGACAAAATGGGGGTCAACTCTTTTCAAATCTTGCTGGTTGATGTCACATTTTATCTTTAACATATTTAAAATGTGGTACTTAAGGTGCTAATCAAAAATGAAAACCCGAATATATGCGGCACCGGCGGTTAAAGGGTTAAGGGTTGAGGCGTCTAGGGAAGCACCGTATGCACCGCCATTTGTGCACGACGCTAGTCCAAACGCCATAACATATTGTCATTATTATCAGTGATGATAAATATATGGTCATCATCTCAATATATGTGTCAAACAAATAGTGCCAAATTAAATTATTCTATTATTTGTAGCGAAACACAAATGCATGCGGATGGATTATAACATAATGTTGCTCACCGCCTAAGGTGTTGGATGGAATAAAAAATATGAAAATAAGACCTGCAACACTGCCGTGCAAAGCCAAAAGTCAGTATCTATACTTACGTTACAAGTAAGCAGATACTGCTTTTGGGGATTGTAGAGCAGGGCCAGCCATCTCGACCAATCCGAAGCCTACGATATAACGTAACTTGTATGAGAATACGGGCCCAGAAAACTATAGGGCAACCACATTGGCACTAGCAATTGCAATGAGCACACCGAGACGCTCCTTGTTGGGGGCAGAGAGCTGCAAGCTCTGATTTTGTTGAGATTCACGAAGTGCTGCCTCGTCAGATACAGAGCGGATCACAGAGAGAAGAGGAGGGTGTAGAAGAGGCTGACCTGCCAGCCTCCCGCTTGCTGCTGCTGTTGTTACCCAGGGATCTCTTTGCACCTTCCTGCTGGGACCGAGATGCTCTGGGGGTTGTCAGTGACTCCTCCACAACTGTTACACTCCGCGACGATCTGATCGCTGCCAGTGTCTGGCAGAAACAAACAACCTATTTAATTTTTGCTGAATTGAACAACAAACATCAGACGAAATAACGGAATAAAACAATTATCAGTCGAAATAACAAATAAAATTGACGGTTGTAATGCCTACTCTGCACGTCACAATAAGATGTGAAAAAATATGAGGATTTATTTCTCATCAAGGAACAAGCACCTTCAGGAAAAAGAGGTGTAGGACTATTATCATGCAACCATCAACGTCAACATCTTTTGGAATAATCGACAACAACTGTAGATTATGTCTGTATATTGTCAATTTGATATTTATTTTATATCTTAAGTAAAAAAAGCAAATGGCATGTGTCTTCAATCTGACATTTTTCTCAGTCGAATCAACTGAAAAACTGAAAAAAAAATCAACTGAAAAAACATTTGCATAACATTTATACAATGTCGGCCCAACGTCTTCGACGCTGGTCCAACATTGTATAAATGTCATACAAATATTTTGTGTTCACTGAGACTGTTGTGCAAAGTGGAAAGGCAGTATCTGCTTATATATAATGTGGGCAGATGCTGCCTGTTGGCTCTGCATACCAGTATTATATTATAGCGACTGTTATAATTATCACATATATTTTCATCTCAGATGGTAATTGTATACTTTCACATCTTATTCAGGATGCTAAAGATTCAAAGCTAGAACCAGCTGTGCTTTATCCCCTGGATTACTCGACGTGACAATTTGACTCAGACTCTCATAATGACTGAGTACCATGGACTCACACACGGCTCATGGATGAGCACATCTTGCTGGTCTACCTCCCTCCGCATCTCCACCCTCCTGCTCATACTGATGACGTCATACACAGACGGTAAGTACCGTATGGCAAAAGTCAAAATGTGGTAACTGCTCACTTAAAAAGTAAGCAGCTACTGCCTTTTGGATTTGCACAGCAGATCAGTATGTTGTACTTTTTTCTAAATATTATTCTGCGCATTCTTCCCATAAAACACTAGACAATCAAGCAATTTGGTTTTTGTTGGTCCACCGTCTACGACGCTGACCTAACATCAAACCAGCATTGGATCAGTGCCAAGTGTTTTCTGGGTTATAATTGTGTTATGTGGTAGTTTGAAGTCAACAAAGTACGATGTTATGATGAAGCGACATATATTAAACAAGGGAGATTTATGATTTATTTTTCATCCATTCCACTGCTGTTTTAAAGCTATTACCAATCTGAACCGATCACCACCTACCACCCTCACAACTGCCCCCCCCTCTGGGTTTTGTTAGACTATACTGTTTTAATTTTTGATGGATGCCAAGACGGTAGACATACGGAGCCGCTGTATAAGCTAAATCGAAGATGGCCGCCATTCAGATTCACAGTATATTTTCTTAGGGAGACCAAACAGGTTTAAATCATGTGTTATGTCACTATTTATTACATTTGGGACCAGCTGAAATGCTTCCTCTGTTAGCATGCTAAAAAAGTACAATTTATTCACAATTATTGTTAAAAAGTAATATTGGTCAGGAAAAGAGTTGTAATACATCAGGTTTTAAAGGAAGGCCCACTCATTAACCCTTTGAGTGCGGGCGACGCTTTTAAGCGCTTTCATACTGTTTTTCCACAGCTAAAATTTGACAGAAATTGAACAAACATGCATGTATAAATCTTGAGTAAAGCCCCCATTGTGAAATTTAGCAGATTTAATTTTTAAGTGAGGAGATATTTTCCTTTCATTTGAAGTTGGCAATTGCGTGAGCAATGCCAACTTCAAATGAAAGGGAAATGTTAAGTAGTAATGAAGCACTTAAAGAGTTAAGAGAGATTGGTGTGAATAATAATAAGACGCTAGATATAATACAAAATAATTAGGTATGTAAAATTCACGCTGAAGATTATCGCAAGTTTCAACATGAAGCTCATTAACCCCTACAGCGAGGGGATCGACTTTAATCGACATAATATGACGTCTGTAGACACAGATTCTGACGTCTATACTCGATCCTCGCACTGTAAGAATTAAAATATTTATAATGACCGTAGACCCATAATGCCCCAGTCACACTGTCGCGAATCCACTGGCGATCCAGTACGAATGCTGGCGACATGTGCAATACGGATGTGAGTGCGAATCATGGAGAATAAAAATGCTCCTGAGGTGGATAATTTATTGAACAACGAACCAACTAGAATCAATACGGTTCAAATTGCGAATGATGGAGAAACAAGTAGAACTAAAAATATTGAACTAGAACCAATACAAATCAGAACGGGTTGACACGAACTAATACAAAAAGGTTGTACGAATCAATACGAATAAGCGAATAAGCCTGCAAACTGATACGAGCCAATATGACTCAAGTAGAATGCAGCTTGGGCCAGTGCGAACTGATACGACCTGGAACGGACCAATACGAACTGATACGACCTGGAACGGACCAGTGCGAATCAATAAGGATGAGCTGTTGGCTACAAAATGTCGCGCTCATCCGTGTCTTGTCGCCAGTCTTCTTTGTCCATCAAATTAACATCATCTTCGCCCAATTCTGGTGCTGTGTTATATTATATTAAAAATTACATTACTATCATTCGAAGTTATTCTTATCAAATTTATTCAGTTAGAATTTTGTTATAAGATTTTTAAGGGACTGAATTTATATTAGAATCGGTGCTCAAATATAAATCATCAACGGTATCCCATAAGAAAAAATGGTGTCAGAAAAGGAGCTATATAATGATAGATGACTTTTAACCATAGAAGGAAGCATAATACGAAAAACAACAAATTGGGACTCATCAGCGAATAAGTAAAGGTAACAAAGAGGGCTACATAGTAGAAGACAAGAATGAGCTGTGGTAGAAAGAGTAATGATTGCAACCACAGTATGGGAATTTAAAGGAAAACAGTAGCGGGAAATGAAAAAGGAAAATGAAATGAATCGGGCTTTAGGCCACCTTTGTGCACATATAGGCTAAACAGTAGCGGGAATAAATTGTAACAAAACTAACAAAAGAAAAATAATAGAACAATAAAGCAAATTGCTTGACAGACAGAGGGAGATAGGAGTGTATCATCATATAGTGATAAAGACTGAGAATTCATCAGCGGAAAATATAGCGTAAAGAGAACATGCAGATTAATAGTAAAGATATTACCGCAAATAAAAACAATTAAAAAAAACATTCAAAGAAAAATAGCAGAGAACAGAAAGCAGAGTGACAAAAACACGTCCCATATAAAGTTGCTGAACAAATGTAATGTCACAGAAGAAGACGACGACAACTGTCAACTACAAGTTGAAAAATAGAGTGGGTCAATAAAAAAATAGAGAGATACATCATGGAGTTTCAGTATTACCATAGTGCTTAAAGTCGCATTTGGCAGCAACAGTCACTATCTTTAGCACCCAGTTATTTTTCTGATTTTTAACCATTTCGATTTTTAAATTGCTCCCAAAAAATCCCACTTCATACGTAATAAAAATATTTTTTAAAACATAGCAGTGCTGACAATCAGTATCCATAATATCCAACTATTCAGTTATTATAGGTTTTCATTTAGTCATCAGACTAAATGCAAGCCTATAATAACTGTTGTAAGTGTTGTCACTATATACATCTATATGCCTTTTTATGTATCATGTATGTATATGTTTGTCGACTTGGATCAAAATTAGTATATTTAAAGTTTTTTCAATATATATTTTTACCAATCTCGAACTTTACAAATTGGGTTATTGTTGGTATAATTAGAATAAATAATATAGTCTTTTAAGATTAGGCACTTGTAGTCTCAATAATAACATCGCACCAAGTTTTCTATTAAAATACGTACATACAACTGCTAGAAAGTGGCTTGTCATCCCACAATTAAAATAGTCGAACATGTTGAAAGGGTATAGTTAATAAATAGTATTTGAGTTTATAGGAGACTTATTTATGAATAGGAAACAACAGTCAGAAATTCTGTTGCAATTTGTGTGAGGTTTGGCCATTATTTGAAACACAATGATCATCATAGTCTGCCCTATTGATATTATTACAGGTATGTGAATCTACCTCATTCGTTCTGCATTGTATTGGTAACGTCCTGGTTCGCATTAATTCATTGTGAATCGCCGTCATTCGCATTGGGACCTACCTTATTCGTATCTCGCCTCACTCCATCGTTGCGCAACGTTGCAATCCGTAGCTATCCTTTGTAGTTCGTGATGTAAATTGTACTGCATCGTATCTCCAGGCCGCAAATAGCAACGATTCAGCACGACAAGCAACGACAACCGTATCTGTACCGTGCTGCGTCGAGTCAGTTCTAGTCAGTTCTTTCTGATTCCTTGCTCATCGCCAGTCTCTTCCAATGCGAGCCAACCCGTTACGCTGTGAAGCGATACGAAGAGCAATACGAAGTGCCAATAACTGATTAGAACTGATTCGAACTGCTACGAACTGTAAGGAACTACAACGGATGGGTTTCATTCGTATTGGCAGTACGGATGTTTTAAACAGTTTGAAACATCCGTATCGGCTTGGCGAACCGTTGAGAACCGTGAGATTTTTTTGGGGAATTGACACGCTCTAGTACCGAGCAATACGACAGTGGCGAATCAGCTGGCGATCTAATACGGATTCACATCCGTATCAGTTCGCCATCATGATTCGCGACAGTGTGACTGGGGCAAAACACAGGTATTCAAATCAAGCGGAAAGAGCTAATGCAGTGATTTATGCTGATTTTAAATTGAACAATCCCTTTCGTCTCCATGGCTTGCATAAACATTTTCAGTGTTGTAAGGGCTGAGCACCAACTGTGTACAAACACTTGTTAATACATCAATCTGGGAGAGAATAGCAGTTAATATATTATAATAAAATGGTGCTTTGCCTTGAATGTGCAGGGCACAGAATTAAAAACCCTATTAAATGATACCATAGAGCTGGATTATTTGAAAAGACTAATAATATCTTGGACGAAACAATTAGCACTGATAAGCGTATACACCTTCTCCGTTTCTAACGCTGTTCATTTCAAATCTATTACGCTTTTTTTATTTCTTAAAATTTGATCTTCATGATATTGTCACGAAGACAGTATTAAGCCTTTCAGCGCGGGGACCGTCTTTATACGGCAGAATATGCCGTCTGTAGACGGCATATTCTGACGTATAAAGACGGTCCCCGTGCTTAATGAATTAAAATATTTCTAATGGTCGTAGATCTATAACATATGTGTTCAAATGAATCAGAAAGAAATAACTAAGACATTTATGATGATTTTAAATTGAACAAAAACATGGTCTCCATGTTCTATACAGAAATAGGGGTTGTAATAGTTAATACTAAAAACTAAAACGGTACTCCGAGGACCGGCTTCACGCTGTTTGAGTGCTATAAACAAGAATTCGGCTGAATATTTTGTAAACATAACTGTATTGGTCTTCCTCGTGGGCCCCATTTTCATGATAAAATTTCCGCCTGTTTTCTTTTCCGTCTGTGCTAGTTAATTTCAATACCCTGTGTATTACAGAAAATTGTTTTCGTTGTCAATGGCAACAGCTTCTAAACATTTTTACAACGGCCTGATATGTCACTAGCAATGTGACATGAAATCATCGCACTGCTGGAATATGGCCGCCCCTTTATTAGGCAAATAACTTGATAGAACGCTGTCTGGAACAGTACGCGATTCCTGGACAAGATTTAATAGGGTAGTGCATGATGATTTTACTGGGAACAACAGTCACCGTCGATTCATGTCCTCACAACATCATATTATACAACATTATGTAAACAAGTGTACCATAAACTAGCACTTGGTGCTACCTAGTAAAATAGGTTTATATGCTTTATATATCACCCTTATCTTTCGACATGTTGTATCATTTGTATCATATTAAATATTTCTGGAAGAGATAACGTCCTCTTATATTACCTTCTAATGAAATGTCACACTAAACAAATTATACAGAATATGGACACAAACTTTTAATGATTTCGTGATGGAACCACTAACCAGGCACCACTTTGTGAGAGTCTTTTTACGGAATCAAATAATTATCCAGACAATATTTCTCTATAGAACATATTAGGAATAAACTAGTAGTCTTTTATAAACATAGTTTTTTAAATGGCTAACAAACGGAAAATTACTCAGCATCCCAAATCAAAAGCAGATGATTTTTGCAAAATTAAGAATATCTAGAACTCAGAATATCGATATCCAGGGTGAGTATTTGTATAGTCCCGCATAGATAATCGAAAGAGAAACTCTCCGTACATACAAGTTTTGGAATTTTATCTCGTATAAATAGTTGATAATTAACAGTGATTATTATATTCCCATATTAATCGGTTAAGAACTCTGATGATTGATTGTAATAACTGACTTCAATTTGTTTATAATCCACTACAGTTTAAATGAAAATAACTATTTAAAACGTATCTATAAACGTAGAAATATTTTTGGAAGTATGTTCACCATATGGTTTTAAGTCAATTTGTTCAGAACTACAACAAAGCAGGTGGCGGCCATCGAATGTAAGAGAACTATCCATGGAATCAGATAATAATCTACACAAAGCACCAGTGAAACATCATCATAGACAATCAGTGAACAACATGATATTAAGATTAATAGTTGAAAAGTAGCATTTTTGGTGGATGGTAGCTACCATCGTGGATTTTAGCAATAGGAATTCGACCAAATTGTTATTGGACCCTACAAATAAGTTTGCTGAGGCAAAATCACATCGAAAGGGCAGATGTTGCACTACTACTTCAATTACTATTGTATGCTTGTGGTAGGCATATAGATACCGCTTCATGTAATTTTAATGCTTGAACCATCAACGTAGCAAGTATATATACCGAAAACCCTGCTTTAAAACGTCTCACCACACGTAATACCCGTCCTATACACCTGCATGTATTATGACCCATACGCTCAGGCCCCCAGCACTTAAGTAGAGAGATGTAAATAAACCTATATACTATTTTAACCATCAGTCTGTTCTCCTTGAATCTAAATAATAAAAAAGGCATGTTAAAGTGATTTTTTTTTTTATTTGAGCCCAGAAAAACCTGTTGCCCCAGTCTCCCCTGAGCGACCTAGAACAAAATTAATCTCGTTTTTTAGAAGAGCCTTCTTACAGCTAGCGCAAGGACTTCCTGTTACATCTCTCTTTCATCATTTCGATGTTTTTGCTACAACAAAACATCACATAATCGATTTAAACTGATATCAAAATGATATATCTGTAATATTCACCACCGGAGCTGCTGCAAATAGCCACAATTCTTAAAAAGGGACCGACTTTCTTATTTTTTTCTGAATTTGTGTGATGAGACCTTATCAGTTATTCCTGTATTTCCTATTTTGGACATGCATGGCTGAAATTAAATCTCGTTCTTATTTCTCATTTAACTGGTAAATGCGCAACACAAACTCTAAAAAAAACACTTAAGCAATACTCTAGTATGTGGACATGTTTACACATTATGAACATATCAAGGAACCATTTGAAATAAAAAAAAGGATGATTTTAGTCTGATTGTGTCGCTTTAGCTGTTTAAGTAATGTTGGTTTTGCTCGGTATTGGGAGTTGACAATGAAGACAGCCATTGTTGCTGTGACACCACGCCAGCATTGAGCCAGCATTGTAACAACGACCCCAGCTGTTAGTCTGAGGTGGTTTATCGTCACATCACGCCTTTCTGACCACCACCCATGATGCTTCGTGTAACATTCCGCTCATAAGTCAAAACCCCTTGCCGTGATATCACTCCGCGTAGTGATATTAACACTGCAGAAATTGGATATCCCTCCGGTACCCTAGCCATTGTCCCACTTAGCTCTACTAGTAACTGGCGCAAAGAAAAGCAGCCATGAACCAATGTGAACTTGTCAAACTGAGCATTTCATATCATATATCAAGCCTGGTGCGATTCAAAGCCTTGGAATTCAATCTTTTAGCTTTATCCTTTTCAACTCGTACTGGCTTTAAATCCAAATTTATAGGTTAATTAATGTCGGTCTTTCATAATGGACTTCAAGTTTTGATATTGGGATGTGTTGGACTTACACGTTCTTGGCCTCCGCCCTAGGCGAGGAACCACCTCATGCCCCCTACCGCCCAGGGCAGTTGCCAAGAACATGTAAGTCCAACACAATCCAATATCAAAACTTGACTCTTATATATTATTCTAATAGTTTATTGCAAGTAAACAGATATCCACATAAACTGCGCTATGATATTATTCATAACAGGTGCTGTAAAAATACCGCATTGATCATGTTGTTTCTTTATTTTTGTATTTCTACAAGTAAATATAATTTATATGTGGTGGAGTTGAGATTTTGTTAGATTTTGTCATAACAAACTGCATTTCTGGCTGAATTGACGAGTGTATAGAGAAAACGGGAAGTTAGACGTGAGCGACATCTATGTCTGGAGAAGACAGATATTTCTGTTTTTTGTCTCACCATACACCAAAACATGTACAAAATATCACCTATCATCACAATATTATACTATAGAACCTAGGCCCTACTCAAAAGGATGCTGACTTTGCTTTGCGTAAATGAACAAAGCCCTTGAGCATAATTATATGCAGGTCAATTTTAATAATTTTCTCAAAGGAGATTAACTCTTTAGGAATTGATTTTTTAACCGTGCCTACAACATGCATCATATTACATGGATTGAGTGAGAGAGCACAAATCTGTGAAAACTGAGATGGTGACGCCACGTGGCACTTTAGAAGCTTAAGGTGCGCTGGTTCTGCCCTAGCTCCACCTGGTGATATATCGAAGAACAATACTGCTCTGCAAAGCCAAAACTCAAAGTAACTCAAAACTCAGTATCTGTCTACTTGTAAAGTGAGCAGATACAGCGTTTTTACTGTCGATCACATGTGGATAAGTCGAATCTGTCTTATATACATAGATATAGAAAGTCTATATAATTATATCATAGTTTTGTCTCACTTCCACGATCCACAACTAGACCAAGCATTTGCAAATTTTGATGTTTAAGCACTTTTTCCATTCACAATAGGAGTGATTTGATAGGCTAAAAATACGAATTAAAAGGGGTTCTAACGTTAGTCGCACAAAGAGTTTAACCCTTTAACCGCCAAATTATTCAATTTAATTTTCACCCACTTGAAGTTGTGTCTCGCTGACGCGATCCACAACTTCAAGTGAGTGAAAATTATTCAGATTTGACAAATGGAGGTAAACTTTTTTCAAATATTGCTGATTGATGTCACATTTTATCTTTAACATTTTTTAAATGTGGTACAAAATGTGCTAATAAAATATGAAAACCCGAATATATGCGGCACCGGCGGTTAAAGGGTTAAAGGGTTAATATTCAAATTAGGTCCTAGGTAACTGGCCACATTAGATTTTCACCGTTGGATACAAATACTTAATTCTGGGAGATAGGCTGGTAGCTTTTACATGATACAATTATGGACAAACGTGATCATTATAGGCTGATAACTATTCACACATCCATCTAAATACACGACGCTGTTTAATTGTTGGGCTAACGTTTTAAACATTGGCCCAACAGATAAACAGCGTTATAAGCGTATCCCTGGAGAATGTGGATCTAAAGGCAGGTCACGATGCTGATCCAGGGAGACCGTCTGCAGAGTAATTTCTTGCAAATTGAACGCATTGTGTCCACAGTGATCCAGATGTAGGCCTTTGTGGCGGTCTCCCGATTTTCTCATACATTACATGTGTATTCCGGCATACTAAACCCAAAGAACATATTCTATTCCATGATATTCAAAATTTGTGTTTAACCCTCTTAGCGCGAGGGGCGTCTTTATACGTCAGAATCTGACGTCTACAGACGTCAGATTCTGCCGTATAAAGACGTATATCCAGTTTTATTTTTTTTAGTATTGGGTCATTCCTATATGTCGAATTGGGAAAAAATCAAATTTATGTTGTTTCCTATGTAGTGCAGCATGCTATGTCGTGTTAAATAATATTATGATAATGATATAGTAATGTACTCATCAAGCTATGCCATCATTGGTGCAAGATAAATAACTTTATAATTATGTTTTAATTTATTTCATATGCGATAGTTTTTGCCAAGATCATTTCTTATTCGACAATAAGTGCATGCCGTGTCTCTTGAAATATATTTTTGGCTCGAATATAAGTGCATACACTTGTTTTCGAAAAGTTAGTGCATCTTCAAATATAAGTGCAAGCACGTTTGTGCGCTGGGATATGGTAGATTCTGGCAATGGACGTTCAAACTAACGGTCAGATAATCTTCTCGAACGAGCGGTGGAATGGGATCGGGTTTGCCCTGGCGTTTTTATTGCCCGTATTTATCTTCTGGTAATTCCTTGGAAAGAAATCCGCGTCGGCAAACGCGAGATGCTGCGAAACGCTTGCGGCAATGGTCTACAAGTTTTGCTCAGCCGTTGACTCTCTCTGGCCTGCTATTTAGGATCACCGGCAAGCAAACACGCGACGTTGTCCCGATGCTGGGCCAATGCTGGGCCAGCGTCGTAGACGGTGGCACAGCGTTGGCCCAACACCGGGACAATATCGGTGTTTGCTGGGTGGCTATTTATTGTGTGAGTGGGTTTTGCTTTATTTGTTCCGTTAATTGATTCTTATGCTCGATCAACACTTTACCACAGGTCCCAATTATATTTTTTTCTTTTTCTATTAGCATTTTAAATACCAGGTTTTGAACATATTCAAGATAAAACGTCAGAATTGTTGACCTCCCTCTTGTCAAACCTGAATAATTTTCACCGATTGAAGTGGATCGCATCAGCAAGACACAACTTCGGCTGAGGTGGATGAAAATTATAATAAATAATTTAGGTTAACACTTTGAGTTAACACTTGTGAAGCAATCATCTGAATAACCTGTAAAATAATTGGACCCGGGTTTAGTAATAATGTTAACATTTAAGAATATTCGTCATCAAAATAATAAATCTATCAAATTTTAGTTTTGAGCTATTCCAATTGAAGTATTAAACATCTCATTTGAGATTGGAAATTCATGTAGCCACGCCACAATCATACTAAATAAATGCTTATATAGGCTGGGATTTCGTTATGGTGATCTAGGATCGCACCACCAACTATATATCCAATGTAATGGGAATAAAAACATATATGTAGCACTACATCAGTGCCCGTATTCTCGTACAAGTTACGATATATCGTAGGCTTCTGATTAATCGAGATGGCTATCTCTACCAATCAGAAGCCTACGATATATCGTAACTTGTCCGAGAATACGGATCTAAAGGTGGTGATATCTACAGCTTATTGAAAAAATTGATAGGGTAGCACTGTTGGTAATGTTTTAAACCGACATAAATTGTTTTTTTTCATTCCATGATAAATACAAGTTTAAACATCTGAGTTAAAATCTACTGTAAAATAAAAATATAAAAGAAACTCATAGAAGACTCTTCAACTGTCAAGTGGCGTGAAATTGGGAAATTAATTGCGTATTTATCCAGGTGTTTCACATAGGTCCAGACGGGTGATTTCCTAATCCGCTCAGTGCTAAATCGGTCAAATCATCGCCATTTGCAAAAAAAACGTCAAGTCCCCAATCTACGCCGTCATTGTTAAGCTACTAACAAATGGGAACTGCCACCGTTTATTGGTCATCGGCAGATTTCAGAAATAAAATCTGTAAAGAAAATTAGATTATATCTAAAGTTCTAAGGGGCCTGTGACTAACCAACCCGCACCGCGCTACGAATGGTGCGCATGATCCGAATGAGAAAACCCTGAACCATACGCACAATTTTACATTTTCCCTCCGAATCATCCATTCGTGGAGGTTCGGGGCAGATATGCATTATTTTCGCGCTGCCACACCTCACTAAGGTACTCCCGCATCATTACGCTTCCAAAACTCGACAGCGAGGTTGACGGATGGCTTTGATGTCCATACTTAAACCCCTATCTAACAGGAGCCGAATTTCTACAAACCGCCAACTCGAATCGATTCGGGGAAATTCGGTGTATGATTCGGTGTATGCTGACTCGATTCCTATGCTGGGCATGCCGAATCAGCCGTACAGTTCATATGACATACGAATCTTTATATACTATCCCGAACTGAGATACGCACGAAGCGAACTGCAATACAGCCGACCTGCATCGATATACATAGCACCCACACAATCCTCGCTATACGAGCCATTCGTGACCCAGCTGGCCGCAGGGTCTGAATACAAGGGTTGAAAACTCACGAATTCGTCCCTCAGAACATCATCATCAAATACATCCGGTTACTCCACACAAGAAAATATGCCTAATAAAATGTATCAAAAAGGAAGAATATCTATGCAGAACACAACAGGCCATGGTTATGGTGGCAGCTCTGTCAGGGCCCTGTTGAAGTGTGATCAGGAGGCATCTGAATTCACAGACTATGTTGTACCCTGAAGGAGTAGCTGGTACACTGCAGCTGCAACTGTTTCCTGTTGCCAGGAACCAAAGTGTAGCAGCCAGTCTGAGACGTGTGCATGAATGGGTTCTTTTTAGTTAGTTGTCAGCTTCTTTATTTCGGGAGTTATTCTCTCCAGGGTTTCATTAGATGTATTTGGGTTAATTCTGAAGTAATTATTGAAGCTGGTAATATCTCCTTCCTCCAGGTCGTGGAGCAAAGTCCTGTTGTGGCCCAGTCAGTTGCACTCTTCTGTTCAACCAATCCTTCACTTTTTTCCTTTTTTTTATTTTCAATCGTCTTCTCGCTTCTTCTTCTCTCCTTTTCTCTTTTTCTTCTCCGATATCAGTGGCTGCTGCTGCAAATAGAACTAGCCCCATCCCTGCTATAGTCATTTTGGTTTATCTGGTCAACTTGTATGCTATTTTTCATTGTAATCAGAAAATGCGGTGAGGAATGGCTGATTCGGCGATTTTCGTACCTAAATGGCGATATTTTAGATTGTTAAGTCCCCCTAACCGTACGTTTTGCACGGAAGGTACTGGATGGCACGAAATGTAGTTTATATGATACGTAATGGATTCGTATCGAGCGTATCGTTATTCGACTGATACGGCTCATGTTCGTATTGTACGATTACTTTGATTATAGCGTGCGTATCGCAATAAATATTGCATTATTCATTCGGGCAACTGTGTACGGCTTGCACGTAAGTTTACACGGTAAAGACTACACTGCCTCGTCGTGGAGACAGTATACCACTGAGAATGAGTGTAGGTAAAGACATACGTAAGGTATGGCAAATGTATTCCTAAGGTTTGGCCCATATGGCATGGATATGGTAATGATGCGGGAGTACTTTCAAAAGGTACGGCAGCGGTTCGGATGTCAGTCAGCAAGTACGTATCTCCTTCTCCGAACTGCCACGAATGGCTGATTCGTAGAGAAAATGTAAAATTATGCGCATGGTTCGGTATGATTCGGTATTTTTTTTAATTCGGATCGTGCGTCCCATTCGTCGCGATGCAGGGTTTGGTTAGACTAGTCCGGCAGCAGAATGGCCAATATTGGTCTGACCCAAAATTATCTGATCTTGTTTTTTCCTCTGCTGATTATTTATCTTTGGGGTCTACATAAAGATATCTAGGGTGGTGTGGAGGTGTCTCCTTTGAGAAATTTTAATTATTCAAGATGCCCGCCATGGACTCGAAAAAGCTCTGACAATTCTGATGGACTCGACTTTATAAAGGGCAAACACTCGGTTAATATGTTTGTTACAATATTGTTTGTCCAATTTTATTCACATAGATCTGTTCTACATCTACATAGTTTGAAAATGCAATAATGGAGGATTCCAAAATGGCTGCCGTATGGTAAAAGTTCAGTTATAATCAAATGAAACAAAATTATATATGGGAAAACGATAACATTTAGACTTATGGCTACCATGCACCCTTCCCCACCCAACATCTCAACGAGTTTTTTGGAACCCTTAGAAATACGGAACACGAGATCGAATGTTAACATTGAAAATATAGGGATGCAAACCCTATTTCGACGACTGATATAGAGGTACTCTAAATATGTTCTCAACGTCGTGCAATTTAAATAAGGGGGTAGGGTTTATTGAAGATATGTTATTTCTGTTCTGGTAAACCGATCTGCAACTACTATATAACATATGAACGGTAATTTAATTCCGCTTCTTATGGTCTATAAATCATTACAGTAGAATAAATAATATCGCTTCTTGTATGCCCAAACGTAATTTAATTTAAAATTCAGGGAGATCCACAACAACAAAACCCCGTTGGGAAACACCATTTCATCAAACGTTTTTTACATGTATCCACATTCGGGCCTCTGTTTTTTTAATCCAGATATGCTTATAAATAAGCCTGGATGTTATGTGTGCTTTGAAATTTCACACAATTTTTGAGAAAGACAAATACAAAATATGTAATTTTATGCATTTTACTTGACTCTGCATTAAAATAATGGACATGAAGCACAATTAGAGCAATGATTTATAAAAAAAACTTATATATATGAAATATAATAAAAAATGACAGAAGACAAAATGCCGCCGGCTGTTTGAAAAAAAATTATATATCGACACAAAAAAAGCGTGCACTCTACTTGTGCCTAACGTTAGACAGGCGCTGGTCTGACGTTTAGACTCACACGTGGAAAAACGCTCACATTTTTCAACATGCAGAAAATGTGCGCAGAGGTTGACGTACACAATATATGAATAACGTTCATGGGGCGTTCTCGTCAAATCTTCAACGAATTCTGACACACGCCCAGCGAATCACAACACACTGACCAAAATTCTTCATTTTTCGTGCGCTGGACGTGCGTACGTGATGGTATGTGTGACTGGGCCTTCAATGGTTGGCAGTTGACGAATCACCGTGTCCGACTTTTACTATATGTATATATATTGCTGACGCCAGCCGATGCTTTTTAGACTAATAGTAATAATTTTATGTAGGGATGTATACATATGTTATACATATGACAATTATTAGGCCTATAACTTACATTCTTTTTATTTATTTTAAAGGTTCCTACGCTTTCCAGAGTGTGTTTTTTGCTCCTATTTATAATAGGAGGTAGTTCTCTGGTTTTGGCGCGGGAAACTTATATTATGTATATTATTTTTTATACTTTGTATGCTTATACTTTTTGTACATAGATGATATAATGTGTCGCACGTTACGATCCAAGTAGACGTGCAATCCGAACACAAACCTTATCGGACGAGAGGCGATACTTTCGATACAACTCCATATCAAATTAACTCGGTAACTTCTATAGCGCCCAAATCCTCGGAGATACGAGCTCAGCGGCGCAGAATCGAAATCAGCTCGATGTTGAGAGTCAAAGCTTAAGTCGCTAAATCCATTACGTGTCATGCAAACCACATTACGTACCATCCAGTACAACCGGCACAAAACGTATACTCTTAGAGACCCTAAATAATCCGAAAAATGGCCATTCAGGTATAAAAGGGGGCTCGGCAAAATTATCTAACATGTTAGAAAATTTCCTGACCCCCCCCCCCCCCCCGTAACATCTCGTACCCTTCCGAACCGCCACACACCATACACACGGTACAGTGTTCGGCTTGTTTAAAAAGGTTACAATAACTTTTATTGATAAAACCTAATCACAATTTTCACTGGCGATGTCGCAGCTCGCACTACCGCGAATGGTAGAAAATACTTACATTATTTTTGTACAATCTGAATAAAAGAATATGCCAATGTAACAGTTTTAATTTGTATTTCTCCTCAAAAAAAATGTTGTTGGAATGTTAAATAAACGGCTGAAAACGACAATAGACGCGATTAGCTCTTAAACTCTTTCAGTCGGGGGACCGACTTTAGACATCAGAACTAAAGACGATCCCCGCACCCGAAGAATAATGATTACTCCAAATTAAAAAAAAACACTTTGGTCTTCATAATTTATACAAAAATACATGTATTTCAGCGTTTTAAAGGTCAACTAATCAATGCTCCCTGTCTCAACAAATAAACCATATAGGTTCTCATTAACGAAGACGCCAATATAACAATAATCAAGGAATATTCCTTGCAATAATAAATTGTCAGCATTAGCATGGCGCTTCCAGTGAGAATATTAGTTATTTTGTCATTCTCATTGGCTGACAGCCTGTTTGACATAGTAGGCCACGTGACCTGAATGGGATACAGCTGCCAATATCATCAGGGAAATCAAATGGTCATCGGAACGTGGGAACAGCAAGCTGACTTAGAGGGGTTTAAACGCACCTAGAGACCGATAAAATGTGGGGCTGCTTTGTGGGTGAGCCTGAGATCATTGACAGACTGTCCTAGGTCAAAAGTCCACAAGCGATGATAGCGGTCCGGACAACCCAACGAACTAGACATGTTCAGCTAATGGTGGTGGAATGTTGGTCCACAGTCCGCAATGTCGAATCAAGACGAAACACGGGGATGAAATTTTGTGTATATTTAGCGACTTATGTTAACCTTTAAAACCATATACATTGTTAACAATGCTAACGACCATAGGGCCTATATAATATAGAAAATATCTTTTCTACATAAGATGAGAAAATACCCGGGTTCTTGTACATTAAGCCTGATGAATTGGAGTGGTTAATAGTCTGGCTTAATCAACCTCCTTCAGTCGGTATCTGCCAATTTATTTACTTGGCTGTGAATCTACATAACACAACAGGGCCTTAATTAGTAAAACTATAACGACACAATTCTGTGCATTTTAAATTACCGTAATTGGGTTGACAATCAATTATTTCAGCCTGTGTAGCAGATATGTCAAGCTCCAGACACCATTCTCTGTTATTCTTTATTGAAAAGGAAAAGGTAGAGTAATTTCATATTCTACTGCGTTTTGGCTCTGCAGAACAGCATAAATTGCTGACTCTCGGTCCCCTCTTTGTGCTTTCTCTATCATTGAGCGCTATATGGTCAGCTCAATTTTTGCAAAAAATAGAATAACATACTGTAGATCTGGTAATATTCTCGAGGTTTTAGGACAAATTCGCGAATTCAAGAATTTAGCGAGAATAATTATTATAATAGCGCTACTAAAGAAAAATGAAATTTGCGAGTTCTAAACTTCATGAAAAGTCTCAAAATAAAAAATTCGGGTAAATTTAAATACGCAAAAATCACCAGATCTACAGCAACACAGATATCGACCGCGACACACAACTTCAAATGACTAAAAATGTAAATTGATTAGTTTAGTGGTCCAGCGGTTAAATATACTTGTATATTGATGATATAAAAACAGTGCACACCCTTCTGATTTCACTTTTTATTAACTCACCCTAAATCTGATGATGGAATATTATCATAGACTGACATATCATACACTAACACATACATTTTTAAATAAACTTTTGTTCTCTTGTTCCATAACAATAAAAAAATGAGTGGAATTGTTCGATAACTTTCAAAGGTTAAATTACTTGTGTTTCAAAAATTGTAATTGAATAATTCGGAGCTAATTAGGTGAATGTAATCTTAATTCTAATGTCAGGCGTGAGCGGCGTAATATCAACCTCATCTTACAACGTATTGCAATCTCAGTGGCTTCTATTGGAAAGGCTAGAGTTGTTCTGATTTGATTCCCTGCTTTGAGCACTCTGGCGCCCTTCTGGTTAATGGGTCGTTTGGGTTATTGGTTTGGTCACTTAGAAAGGTACATTGCGCCAATGTTGTATTGATGAGGTGGAGTCAATATCTAAGCGAGATCAGCTGTGGCACTTATAGCATCCGTCTGCTGGAAAAAACATTGTTTATAAAATCTCGTCTCCACTCCTGCCTGCCTGCCTGCCTGCCTGCCTGCCTGCCTGCCTGCCTGCCTGCCTGCCTGCCTGCCTGCTTGCCTGCCTGCCTGCCTGCCTGCCTGCCTGCCTGCCTGCCTGCCTGCCTGCCTGCCTGCCTGCCTGCCTGCCTGCTTGCCTTCAATCCTGTATTGCTTTACGTCGCTTTCTGCACAATCATGGTAATATGACAGAAGGACAATACGACAGAAGGAAGCCCGAAGGCGGGACTATATTGAAGTGACATGATAATACGATAAAACATAGGGCATACCATTAGTGATATGAATGATGTACATAATATGATGACGTGAGGGCGGGGTGATACGGCATGGTGGGTTGTTGAGAGTGTTTCCTTCACTCGCCCGATATGAGGTTCTTGGCAAAACTAGGGGATTTACCCCCAGGCATACCCAGACATCCAGCGACTCTTTTTTTATTCAAAAGACGCTCCGTTATCCTCGGGGCCAAAAGTCCCCAGAGTAACAATAACTGAGGGAAACTCCCAAGTGGGAGACTTGATGTCAAATACTCTATTGCTGGTTGTTTAAGCATGGATGGACTATCGGACGTGCTGGCTAATTATGCTATTTAAAAGTTTGCGGGTTATCTTCTCCCCACACATATTTCCTGGTTACACCCACATCACTCTTCTTGTGCTGCTTATCCCCGAGCAAAAGGAATAGATCGATGAATCCCGGTGTGAAAATATGGATCTTGACAGGTGCGTCTAATATGCGGAATAACACGACGGAGATGAAGCCTCTGAAAAGCTACATATGATAACTAATACTTGCTGGCAGCGACGCTTACAGAACTCTAGACATAGTGCTGATGAAACTAAAAACACTACTAAAAATGATTAGATATTAACCCTTTCACCCTTACAACGCTGTAATATTTGCGTATAAATCATAAAGACCAAAGAGTTTCTTCAATTTAGAAACATCATAAATGTCTCAGTTAGGTCTTTCCGCTTCATTTGAATACCTATGTTATGGGTCTACGGCCATCAGAATTTTTTTCAGCGCCGGAACCGTCTTTATACGTTAGAGTCTAACGTCTACAGACGTCAGATTCTGGCGTATATAGAAATGGTTATATAATTATGGTTACAATAATATGTTTTATTAGCCGGGTAAATCGCTGTCATTGGGAATGAAATGAGTGTTTAAACATCAAGATTTGCAAATGCTTGGTCCTAAATTAAAGCGACACAATCAGACAAAAACCATATTTTTTATTTGGTTCTTTCAAATGTCTATTCTATGTCAAATATGTCAATAGACTAGTATTGCATACGTTTTTTTTAAATTTTGTATCGCGCATTTACCAGTTAAAAGAGAAATAAGGACGAGATTTAATTTAGGACATACATTTCCAAAAGAAGAAATAGAGGAATAGCTGATAAACCGAATTTTAGGTACACGTGACCTGACAGCTTTGAACAAATATACTAGTACTAAAAAAAGCTACCTAAAAAAAGCTACCTATGGTCGCTATACATGCTGGTGGTGACGCCTATCGAGCCACATCATTTGTCCATCTGAAATCCACAGAGATGCTAAAACCGTCAAACAGTGTATAATATATATTCATGTTAATATTTTCATCTATCAACAAGATGGACAAGAACTAATTGTTGTGATACAATGAACAATTTGTCTACAATGATTAGTAATTTGTGATAGTATTTTTTGCACAGGAAACAAGTATCGATTATTTAAAATATCAGTTTAAATATGAGGCCTTTACCTAGAACTAGACTAATATTGGTGAAATGGATAGGCTCGGCTTCAGAATCGACGCTTATGTGATTTAGCTCACTGCACTAATTCAATGAATCAATCACTCCCTAATTCACTCAATCACGATGTCTCCACAAGTTAAGTGACACTGACATATTCCGATGAAAGTGTATCCGGCGCGTCCTGGCGGCGAGATAGATCTAGCGTGGCGAGCTGGGGGGGGGGGGGGTAACCAGCTTGGCGAGGATTCGGGATGGATCACTCAATCACCATCAAGAGTTTAGATGAGGTGGAATCATGTTTCCTGAGAACAACACTCCTACATTATGCTAAGGAAGTTAACCCTTACCACGCGTGGATCGACTTTAGCCGTCAGAATCTGACGTCTATAGACGTCAGATTCTGACGTCTAAAGTCTACAATGGCTGTAGACTCACAACAAAGGTATTCAAATGAAGCGGAGAGAGCTGACGAAGATATTTATGATGACTTCTAATTGAAAAAATCCTTTGTTCTCATGGTTTTTCTATAAATATTTCGGCGCGTTAGTGTGAAGTCATCAAATTATAGGAGCAGACTCTACTATTAACTCCTCTGAAATATTTGGCCAGAGTCAAGTGTGAGCGGCGATTGTGTGTGATGTCATGAGTTGTGCGATCGACTGAAATAACCAACATTATTTTGCAGTTTACCGATTACAAATAGTGACATATCGGTATATTTTGATAATATCGCCAAGTTAAAATCACTTCATCGGGCTTTAAAGTGGCGGCATAATTACTATGCCTATATATAATCCTAAGAGTTGGAATTTAAATATATAGCTTGACTTTAACGCCTGGGTAAATGAATGTACATCCTGATGTCGTCGCCTCGGAGCTAAAGGATCCTATCTGCCACTCTGACGAGTGTCAGATAAGATCCTTTAGCTCCGAGGCGACGATGTATTGATCTTAATTGTCATTATTGGGCGATGTTAGTTAATAGCCGTTGACTATAGTACCTTTTCGGTGTTGACCATTAATGTTGTAAGGTTACAGCATCGTAAAATGCACTCCCAAATATCTACATTTCCAATAATGCTGCTATCCCATCTTACCTTTTTTTGGAAAGAATACAAATTAATTGTATATGAGTACAGATTTACATTACTTTCCGTTGTCTAGACTATTTTTATGTGTTGTTTTTTTCAGCAGTTAATATCCATACATCGTCTACCACGATGCAATCATTTCACTATCTCTCCCAAAGGGAAAAACTGTCTGGCAAAGAGTGGATGACTTTATAGATTACGTCTCGCGTCTCCAGGTCACACGGCAGAAGTATTCATCTTAAATTCCAATCTCTGACAACATTCTTCTTCGTTTTATCTTTTTATTGCTCCTCCACCCCACCCCCGAACTGTTTCGGTGACAAATTGTAAAAGAACGTTTCTGCGCGTGGTATGGTGTCCAATATCTCCAGCACAACAGACTCTCCCGTGTGATTAGATGACGCTTGTATCATTGATCAAAACCTCAAGACAATCTGATGATTTTTATGTCACCGCCTAGATTCTATACATAGTTTTTGTCCTTATCCTAGTATATGTTGTTCCAAACGTACCCACAATAAGAAAAGCCTACTCGGACGTGACTGTATTGTTGTATAATAATTTTGTCCATTAATTTTATATAACGAATTGCAATAACTGCGGAGAATTGAAAATCTTTCCATGTCAAACAACACTGTAATAAAACACTTTTAAAAAAAAACGTTTAATTGAATACCATCGGTAAAATGCAAGGCGAGTTAGTTTATACTAATAATGTTGTTCTCTAATTTGGAAAAAAATACACAATTGGCGCAACCTATGTTTGGATCAAGTATGGTGCGAAGAGCCATGTGCGACCGGGACGCATGCATGCCTGATGGGGATCTACAAGAAAAAACACGTCCCCTGCTCTACCAAATATGGTACTCTACCAATTATGCAATGATTCAGCCTGTCACATGAAGAGATTAGGCAGTCGAATCCGTAATTCAGTTTTTATTTAAATTAGGGCGTAAAATACCATATTTTTGCGTTCATTGTATAGACTAAGTGTTCAAATACATGTAAATTAAATGACTCCGTGCAATAACATGGTAAGGGAACATTTTTTATTTTGAGAAAAACGGCGGAATTTCGCGTCATTAATTTTGTCCTATCATCTAACTCTAAGGAAGTTGTGCCCAGATGTCCAAGCAATTTTCGGTCTCGAGTCTTCTATGTTTGTATACCTATATGTTGCAAATTGTGACGTAGCTAATATAAAGCTTCAAATAACAAATATGTCATTAATATCTTAATGCATATTCACTGATTCAGTCACTCAAATGAATAAATGTCGCTACCTGCTATTTTTGATAGCATGGCTTCAAGTGGAAGCTAAAAATCTATTTTCTGCCATTTGTGGTAATGTATTTATCATATGTTACAGTGGCAATAACGGTAGGCTAACACTGGACTAGTTTAAGGCACTGTATGTACAGCATCCGCCTGGGGCGAAATTCTCCAGCTTACGAATTCAAAACTAAGCAGCTGAACCACTTTGAAAGCCTATTAAATAGTCCAATATGTTCACGTCATTCAATAATGTGAAAAAGGAAACCGCAATAATGTTGGCTAATACTATGATATACCCCATTCGCGTGTGATTGGAAAAGAGAAGACAAAACGGACTCCGCTATCCCAATACAAGGTCGATCAGACACGTAATATAGGTATTCAAATGAACCAGAAAGAGTTTTCTGATGATTTCAAATTGAAAAGAATTAAGTCTCCTTGGATTAAACCGAAACAATTCAGCATTGTAAGGGCTAACCCTTTAACCGCCAAATTATTCAATCTGAATTTCCATCCACTTGAAGTTGTGTCTTGCTGACGCGATCCACAACTTCAAGTGAGTGAAAATTATTCAGATTTGACAGCATGGTGGTCAACTGTTTTCAAATATTGCTTGTTTATGTCACATTTTATCTTTAACATGTTTGAAGGTGGTACTTAATGTGCTAATAAAACAATTAAAACCCGAATATATGCGGCACTGGCGGTTAAAGGGTTAAACGTCAAGTTACGTCCCCTCTGTCTCACGACTCCCTATTTGATCATGCCTTCGTCTATTGACTGGGTCACCTCTTCGAACAATAATACGGATTGTCATATCAGCCTGACCTAGTTTTATTCTCCAGATGGTCATGGGTCCAAGGGTCGATGCGTAGACCCATGACCCGGGGGATCGGAGAATACAACTAGAGAGGGGGCTTTGGACGATGTTTTAATTGAATTGGTTGACGAAAAAGAAATGCCAGAATTATTTTATCGCATAGACATTGGTCTGATAGCACATTCTGATAACACCTGCAATCCAACAAACACGACGCGTTGTCCTAATGCCGGGCCAATGTTGGCCCACTGTCTACGACTCTGGGCCAACATTAGCCCAGCATTAGGTCAACGTGTCGTGTTTGCTGGGAATATAGTCTGGCTCAGCATCCCCTGCTGACTCTTTCGCCGCTAAGCACGACTGTAAGCTTTTTAATCCATTTTATCAGCCAATCAAATCACTGTTATTGGGAATGAACAGAGTGTTTAAACATCAGGATTTGCGGATATTGGGACTCAAATTAAACAAGAATTGATCATTTTCACCCAGTTGAAGTTGTTGGTCGCGGTAGCAAACACAACTTCAAGTGGATAAAAATGTTAAATTGTTTAATTTAGCGCTTTAAGGGTGTAAATTGCACAACGAAGTGCACTTATTGTGGTACGTGCAAATAACAAAAAAAAATAATAGAAACTTTATTATCTGTTCCAGTTTTAAAAAAAGCTATTTCTTTTATAGATCTATTGCCACAAGATGATACATTTAATTTTAAAATCTAACCGTTTAAGACCCGCTGTTATTGTGGACCAATGCTACAATGAAATCGTGATGTCTGGTCCAAAATTGGGCCATTGAAAGGCTCATTTTATATAAAACCAGTCACGACACAGGAAATCATAAATATTGTAAATAAAAATTCAAGTAGAACTTCAATGGATTATCTAGATGTAAGTTTTAAATTGATAAGGGATACTATTGCCTATACTTCACTTCCACTCACACATATAATTAATACATCTTTTCAAAGCGAAATATTTCCAGATGCTATGAAACTGGCTAAAGTAATCCCTTTATTTAAAGCAGGTGATAAAGGATCTTTCAGTAATTATAGACCTGTATCATTACTTCCACAATTCTCAAAAATTATTGAAAAATTGTTTAACAAACGACTTGATACCTTCTTAGAAGCAAACCAACCAATAACATCCAGTCAGAACGGTTTCCGAAATAAGGCATCGACATCACATGCCCTGCTTGACTTACATGAGCAACTAACCAAATCAATGGATGAAAAACTATTGGGATTTTTATTGATCTGAAGAAAGCGTTTGACACTACTGATCATTCATTGCTAATAAAAAAGGGGTGTCGCCAGCTCTTGGATAACAAGTTACCTAGATAAGAGATCGCAATATGTGTATTATAATGATGTTAAATCTGAGACACTGGACATCTCATGTGGTGTTCCACAAGGTAGCATCTTAGGTCCAAAACTATTTATATTGTACATCAATGATATGGTGAATGTATCCAAGTTGTTTAAGTTTATTATATTTGCAGATGATACTAACCTGTTTTGTTCGAATAGAGATATTGTTAATCTTAGTATCATGGTATGTCATAAGTAAGTTGGAAACTTGGTTTGCATTAAACAATCTGTCACTTAATGTTTCAAAGACGAATTATATGATTTTTAGTAATTTTAAAATTAATCATGACATTCAGTTATTCATAGGTAGAAATGAGATTAGTCGAGTCAGTGAAATTAAATTTCTTGGTGTAATTATTGACGATAATCTAAATTGGCATAGTCATATAAATGATGTTTGCTAAAGCTATACAAATGATATTTTATTGTAAAGAGAGTGAGTCATGTTTTGTCCAAATAGTCACTAAATATGTTGTATAATAGTATGTGTTTACCATACATATCATATTGTTGTGAAATATGGGGAAATGCGAGTGCATAAGCACTAAATAAAATTTTGTTACGGCAGAAGAAATGGATTAGAATGGTGCATAAAGCCAGCTATCTAGATCACACAAAACCTTTCTCTATTTTGTCAAAGTATTCACCTTTTAATGAACTTGTTAAATATTCTACACTCCTGTTAATGTACAAAGCATTTCACAATCTCCTTCCTCATAATGTTCAGAACATTTGTGAAATTAACATCAATAATAGGTCCAATAGGAGACCTAATAGGTTTTCTGTAAAATATGCAAGAACCAAATTAAGAAGCAGATCAGCATCAATTTATGGAGTTTCACTGTGGGATGACTTGCCTGTAAAAATATAAATTTTGCCAAGTAATAGTTTGATTGTATAATCACCAAGAAGCCACATACGTTTTTATGTTAAATTGTTGTTTTAAAAAGTTGTTGTAGCATAATAATAATTATAAAGGTTAAATTAATATCATGTATTTTATTAGTTTTTTTTACTCCTAACTTGTTATGATTACCCAGTCTAGTCTAATACTGTGTTTAAACAAGTAAACTTTTGTTTTTAAAATTTAATGTAGTCATTATCAAGTGCAATGTTTGTGTAGCTCATTGTGTGAGTTTGTATGTGTAAAATGTCAAATTTTAATGATAATTGAAATACACCAAATCTAGTTTTGTTTTCCTAAAGATCATGTATTTATTGTATATATTTCAAGTATGTATGTCGTCTACACAGTACTCAACAGGTGATGACCTAGATAAGCATTGTGCTTCTGTCTTCACCTGATTTTCATAATCGTGTTGTACAAGAGCAGTTATGTAACTCAACCCTGTTGTTTTTTTTATGAAAATAAACAAATATTCTATTCTATTCTTCTTTTTTAATTGCTAATCCATGATGAGATGCTTATTGAGAAGTTAAGATGGAATTCATTAAAGGGACTGTATATCCCAACATGTTTATCTTGACAAATACATTTATATATGCAGTTATATAGCCTACTGATCTTGACTAAAATATATTTAAAAAATCATTTAAAAATTCAAAAGCACTGACAAAGACCAGAACTACTTTTATTCCCAAGTCAAATACTGTCATATAAAAAAACTGTCTGCAGTATACAACACTTTATACCACAAATACCGACCGTCTAGGACCGTGTAATTCAGGGTACTTCAATAGGTACCGACGTTAACTAGTGTGTGAAAGTGAGGGATTGGGAGCTGCAGCACCGACTCAGGGCCGACGACGTCAACATGAGGTCCGGAAAAACTGTGCTAACATTCAATCATCCTTTATGTGTACAAATAGTTTGTTTGGGCTATTTCTAGTTGGATTCTTAAAGATGTTGATAAAAATGTTTTTTTTAATCTGAATATTTTGAAAAAAATGGAACCATGATCTGCGGGATAAAGGCCCACTACTTCTTTTAAAACTAAATACCAAAATTTATGTCATCCCACGGAGCCCCTTTAACTTTTGTCTTCCCAAGGTTTACACAGAAACAGATTATTGCGAGGGAACTGTGCATTTCGACATAAAATAATATTAATAATGATTATTTATGTGCTCTGGTTTTCATTCATATGTTTAAAGCTAGAAAAGAACATTATACATTCTAGTTTTAAATGAATAGAACACTACAAAATGTACATTATCATAATTAGGTTAGATTAAATTGATAATATAATGGGTATATTGATCAAAGAAGTTTTCTACATACAGTTCAATAGGATACATATCACACCTGTATAGGTTGAGTAGTTCACAAGGTACCCAGCCAAACAACTAATAATTATAATATTGATGTATAACGTAAAAACGTTATATAGTCTGATATCGCGTCCGATGACCCTTCGTTCGACATTACCCCCTGGCCACGGTACATGTTCATTGATGTGCCATTACAACTCCCCATTTCGGCTAGCAACATATCGTACACATTGCCATCCCTGTCTTAATAGGTATGCAATTACACCTGAGTGAGTGAAGTACTTGAAGGTGGAGTGCTTTACCCACAGACACAATATCGATACAACTATCTCACAGACTTGAGAGAGGGGGGGGGGGAGAGACGTGATATTTTGCTCAAAACCTGCACAAAGCGGGAATTGAACAAAAATAAATATGACCATGGTAAGAAAATTATTTTCTTGGTTTCGGTTTGAGAAAGAAGAAAATTACCGTTTGTTATTTTGAGGGATTATCTCTCTTTGAAATTGCTGTCATTACAAACCCTATCTTATCGCTTATTCAGCAAATTGAGGGTTTACGCTCCCAGTAAACAAAAAAAAACATCAGCCCTACGTCTTCGACGCTGGTTCAACACTGTATAAATGTTATACAAATGTTTTGTGTTTACTGGGACGCTACATGTATCTACTGATCAATTAAGTAGTTCACCTCTGCTCCGCCCTTGATGCGTGCGTAGAAATAGCTCAGTGACTTCTAAATCACGGCGTTTTGTGTTCGAATCCTCAAGGGGATTGCGGAGGCATAGTTAACTCCTTCGTCAGGATCTGGCTGAGACATCCCGAGATGGTGATGTCATTCTGCTTGAAACCTAGCTTATTCCTTTTCTCGGTAAGATATCTCAAATATCAACCCACCTGACCCACAACTTCAAGTAAGTAAAAAGTACTCATATTTGTTAACTTTGAGACAACGAAATGCTAATCTCACTTTTTACACACAATCCCAAAAACAGTGATTTAATCAGTTAATAAGACGAATTGAAAACTATTATTGGCGTTCTCAGCGGTGAAAGTGTTAAGAAGACGCAATTCACGTTTGAATATTTGTCTGCTAGTGACCCTTGTATGCGTCATCGCACATTTTTAAATACAATTCATTAATTAGTCTAAGCCACACCCATTAACCCCTGGATCACTGATGTCGACTAGAGTTCTTCCTGCTGATTTTATAAGATTTCTAGAAGCAGAAGGGTGTGACTTGAATTAATAAATAAATAAATATATTTGAATTTTCAGCCACTTGAAGTTGTGTATCGCGGTAGCGAGACACAACTTCAAGTGGCTGATAATTAAAATTTAATTTGTACATATATATATTTCTGGCTTCGATTTTGCTATACCTATTACACGAAAAAGCTATTTAGTGCATTTTTATCATGACATGTATCATTCCATAGACATACCCAGGGTGATTCGAAATATTGACAGGATGTATCTAAGAGGGAATGATGAATTCAACTATGAAGAGTGTAATCGAGTGAAGATTATGCGGACACTGTTTTAACCCCTGCAACGCCGAAATATGCTTGTGTAAACCATGGAGACCAAAGGTTTTTTTAATTTATAATCATCATAAATGTCTTAGTTAGCTCTTTCCGCTTCATTTGAATACCTACAGTATGTTATGGGTCTACGGCCATTATAATTTCAATTCTTTCAGAGATCGTCTTCATACGTCAGAATCTGACGTCTACAGACGTCAGACTCTAATGTATAAAGACGGTCTCCGCGCTGTAATGGTTATAATATGTCCTGAACGGGTCATATTTTACCAGAGCCAACTAACTGGTTCGATTTGAATAATTTATATATTCAACCCAGTCAACAATAAAATAATCACTTCATAAAAATTTCGCCTTTGTCTAGAACATGTGCATTTTCTCGATTTTTGAACGTTTCAATTATCCAAATTATGCAAAACATGGATTTCGATACATTTCTGGGCTTTCCGAAAGACCACGCTATTGAATATGTTAATAGTTAAACTAAGCGTAAATCATTTTACTGTTGTTTTTGAGCAGCAGTCGAATGTCTAAATCTATTGAAACTGGGAGAAATTGGAACCATGAATAACATTATTCTCTACTGGGAGAAATTGGTTTATTTTCTAAGATTTAATTATATCTTATAGACTATATGCCTCAGCTCTGAGGCTGATTATGCAGTGTGCTGCACAATTAAAACAAAATTTTACGTATTTTTCTTATAATTTACAGTATAAATAAACAGCCATTCATTTATTTATTATATTGATACATGTACATCTGTACATATATGTATTTGTAAGCACAACATATAACTTCATATCACAGTACCCAACCCATGAGGACTTATAAGTCAGTTTAAATTTCCTAGCTATAAGTCAACACCAGGGCACTAATGGTCACCACAAATCCGATAAATATGCCCTCTCTGGATTAATACTGTCTCTTCAAACATCGATTTTTGTCCGGAGTGATTAGGTTCTTGCACTCGTCGAGTGACCCGGTGGGAAGCGGCGCTGATTGCAAGAGCCGCGCTGTGAGCACTAAGAAGAAGAAAATGATATGAATGGAGTTTTATGCCACCTTTGTGTGACCGGCATGACCGGACCGCCTATCTTTGCCGTAGGCCCGGTAACAGTGATCGCCATTTTATATCCACAGCCAGCTGTGGATGTACGCTACTCGCGCCGCCTACCGGAAAACTCGGATACCATGGAATTGAAACGAATATTTCAAGGACCTATCAAAACTTGCAATTTTCAGCAAGCGTAAACTTTTGAACTATTACATTTAAAAATGGAGTTCTCTGTGTGACAGAGCCTTGCGATGTCATCAGGGTAACCTTTGTGCACGTGTAGGCTAAACTGGGCCAGAAGAACATCCGGAGAATGGTGAGATGAATGAGATGACCCTGCCCTTCAGACACAGAATTCGAAACTCGAGCCCTGGCGATCTGAGGCCGAGCACACTACCCCTCAGTCACGGAGGCTCCCCACAATATTGAATCTTCAGTAATGGCTTTTAATTACGTCAATGAAACTCCTATCTATATGAACGACGACATTGAAGCGTATTGTGGGTGCTAGTCCATTCTACAAGGGCGGGCATTGTCTTTTTCATCATGATTCAATAGTACACGTCATTCTGACTGTGTGTAATCTGTATGGTAAAGACGATCTTGGACAAAACACCCAAAAAATCCGAAATGGCGATTGACTAATTGTATTAAACGTACATAACAAACTGAAAACTGTCACTGTAACTGTTATAATAGAACAGTCCTCCCCCCTAAACGAGTCTGGTCTACATGTGTTGGTGGGTTGCTACACAAAATTTCTCAAAAGTTTTAAAACGGCTGCAACGGTTTCAAAAAAATAATATTGTTAAAGAGACTAGCATAGTCCTTCGAACTTGGCCCATAGATAGGCTATACGCCAGGTAGGAGTATACATCGGTTGTTGTGATTCCAATTATTAGGCCTTTGGAACATCTCATTTTGCCGCATCCGCTCTGACAACTCGATAGATGAAGATGGGAACATTCACGCTCGTCTGCGATCGAGAAACCGATGGGGACACCTAGTGGTCGATTCAACAAGCTCTCCTGCCTCTGCGCTCAAAAGCCTATAGTAGGGCCTACCAGAAAAGCAATAGAAACAATACAATTATAGGCCTACTTTGACACGGGTATTGTAAATATCTTGTCTACATAAAATAGAGTAGGCCTATGTATGAATAATACTAGGCCTATGTCATGGAACAATATTTCTAAAAATTGTAAAATCACCAGGCCTACTACTAGGCCTGGTAATGTAGGCCTATTCTATTAATTGAAAGTCCAGCTGGTATTGTTTTCAAATCAATTGATTTGCATGGTTTTGTCATAATCAGTCTAAAAATAATTTGCTGTTTATATAATTAGTGATTATTACAATGCTGCTCAGACGCTAATCGTTAAAGGGTCATTTGTGAATTCGTCTAAACAAGATCACCTGATAAAACTGACCGAGTCATTAACAAAAGTTTATTTCCACTTTTTTTCATCTCGAAAAATGTATGTCATTACAAATCATGTGAAATAGAATTGTTGCATTTATCTATGTAGAATTGTATGCCTACACAAATCACAATAATAAAAAAACATTATGCTCTGACTGATTTGATAACAGATTTTTACAAGTTTGGGCCTAAACTGCGCTCGATCTTGGGTTTATCCATTTTCATATATGGCATGATCTCTGATCTGAGAACAGATTCCCTGAGGGATGCATTCAGCCTAATTTAACTTGCTTGTACGTCATTGGCGACATTGACAGGGAACGGCTGCCGTGTTTCTGTGTATGGGTGACTAAACTTTAAAAAAAATTCTAAACTTACTCAGCTGATTTTGTACTGACAAATAAACAACGTAAGTCCCATGTATTTAAAATAACTAAAATATCTTATTATCTCTTTGTCTAGAGCGCCGAATGTGAAAGGACGCTCCAAGTGTTCAGAAATACATCAATGTCTCGTCGTAGATTGCAACAATCAGTTTCATCATCAGTCCATTCTCTTCCTTTTGTCGACGGCCATTTTGAGGAGACGACTGATGCGAAAGACGTGATAACGGTTAACACCGGGAACAAGGCCATCTAGCGAGAGATCAATCATCGGGCTATTCTCTGCCTAACTATAGGACTCAAAATATTGACTCATGTCAATAACGGGCTATTGTTTCATATTAACCTATAAGGGGTGAAATATTTCATATAAACCAATGACCAAAGGGTATTTTTCAATTTGAGATCTTCATAAATGTCTTAGTTAGCTCTTTCTGTTTCATTTGAATGCGGGGATCAACTTTAGACGTCAGAATCTAACGTCTTAAATTGGTCCCCGCGCTGAAAAGGTAAAATCTCACATTAATAATATTGTGATATTAGAATAATAATATTGATGAGAACGCGAATATTGCAATGCCTTCTTTATTAAACTTACTAAAGGGTGTAATTTCAACACCAACGTTGAATGGCACACAGTAAAATGTGAGTTCGAATGCAAAAAAAAAGCAATTACATTGCAAGCAATTACATTGCAAAAATCGAAATATTGATTAAATGCCAGTGGAGTAGGTTTGATGCCAGGAGTCACTGTAGTAGATAATGTCAAAACAGCTCGTAGTTGTAGCTTTGGTGTAAATGTATTTTGTATCAGGTAATAATACATTAAGTCGCTGATATCATACTCGTTTTGCCTGAAGATGGTTGTGACGATACTAATTAGAACATTGTAAAACAACGACGTCATCGCCGTCGTCGTCGTGAGGGTAGTACTACCGTGCAAAGTAATAATATAATAATAATAGTATTCCCAGCAGACACAAGACGTTGAATTAATGTTGGTTTAGCGTTGGTTCAACGTCGTAGACGGTGAACCAACGCTAAACCAACATTGATTCAACGTCTTGTGTCTGTTGAGTTGGTTCTTCTCACTGTGGACACAATATTTATACAAGAATTGTCCATCTTAAAATTAAAGTAGAGACACTAGATATAATAGACCTATTAATAACTCGTTTAAAGCAATATTTCATGTTTAATTAAAGTTTTCCACTTTGAGCACGACGTATGACGTTAGCGTGAATTCATGTAATTTACCCGATTTATGGACTGATAGATGGACCGCGATGTGGTGTATGTATAGATTAATCATGTTTAATTACTTAATTCTATTGGATTTACGCCTGCATTCTACAGTGAAAAATAAGCATTAGGCTAACTGCCTCGTGGTTTTGCAGATCAGTAGCCTATATAGTGCACGCTTTTTTATTCTCACTTATACTTACGTTTGAATAAAACGTTTGAAGTTAGCTAGATTCACAGTGTACACGCGACATAAAGATGACAAAGTTGGCAACGCAGCCGAACTTTCAAAGGAAATCGTCTCGGTGATACGTCTATGAAATATAAATTATCCTTTTCGTCTGCACTTAAGTGATGAAAAAGTGCACTGAGCTTGTAAATCGTGTCAAAAGAAGGCGAGGTCTGCAATAAGCTATGTACCTCGCAATCTCAGTATGAGGTTACAAAGAGCTACTTATCCTTATTTGGCTTTCAATTTGCAAATGGATGTTCACCATCCGCGGCCCTGTTGCTATCTCCAATGGGCTGTTTTTAAATAGTGAAAATTGATACTAAGTCATGGGTCACACGTTGGCAGGCTGTTTGAAATCTTCAGATTGTGAACATTTTATTGTATTTTACGTTTCTTAATTTAAGGTTAGTTAATTAACCCTCAACCTGCTGATCACGACTTTTGTTGTTTTTAATTTATTTTATTTGTCGTGAAATCACTGATATTGGGAACAAAATGTGTGTTTAAACATCAGGATTTGCAAAGAATAGATCTCGAATAAAAACAAATATGAGTGATTTTCTGCCACTTGAGATTGTGGATCGCGGTAGCGAGACAATGAGTAAAAAGAAATGAGTAAAGAGACTTATATTTTGTTTCTACCAAGAACCATCATTTGTCTGACAAAACGAAATAAAAATCACAATTAATACACTCGTGATTGAGGGGTAATTTTCTGGGAAAACTTGACCAAATCCCAGTAGACACAAGTCGTTGAATCAATGTTGGTTTAACGTTGGTCCAGCGTCGTAGACATTGATTCAACGTCTAGTGTCTGCTGAGAAGCGTGTAATACATAACATGATTTTTGCATTTTGTGATCTAATATGTATCTAGATTCAGAAACTGAATAATGCTACCTTGGCATCATAGATTCAGAAACTGAATAATGCTACCATGGCAACCTTGGGAATTTTTGGGAGTATGCAACTCAGCGCGGCCATTATGGAAAAATCTGATTGCGGCAATAACTCCATTACTATTAGTCCAGGAATTTTAGGCATTTTCAGGGGTAAAGATGGAAAAAAAATAATATAAAGCTGAAAATTTCAGGAGTTGTTCAGATGGTCATCCTTAATGACCTGTAAAAAGTCCCAAAGTTTCCCAGGAGCGGAACATGTTTTTTTTCGCGAAAATCCAAAATGGCCGCCAGAGGCCATTCTAAAATTGTAACATACGAAGAAGTTAACATATATTCCTTTGTAATACCTCTTTTTCACTTAATTTTTCAAGGGGAACTCATTTCATGTCTTCTTTTTAAGTTTTAAAGCCTTAATCGTGTTTTATTTGCAAAAATCCAAAATGGCCGCCTGATACAATACTGAAATTGTAACTTATGAAGAAATTTAAATATATTCCTTTGTAATATCTTTTTTTTTCTGCATAATTTTTTACGAGAAACCTAATTTTGGTCCTATTTTAACATTGTAAAGCTTATGTCATTACACAGTTCAAAATGGCCGCCATTGAGGTAGAAAAACAATTTCAGAAATTCTGTTATTTTATGTCTACATAATGTTTTATTTGGAAATATAGTGACAGTAAAAAGTATCTCTGGAATCAAGGGCGGTTATGCTATGTGGTTTAGTCCAGTGAATTGTCCTCGGTGTTGCTCCAGCCTTTCATGTGATAATAATAATTATAAATTAAGATTCATGAAATTATTACGGTGACAACAGCGTGCGTTGTGCCATGTCACAACAACTTACCACACCGAGACGGCTCAACGTGTCCGTGGTACTACTAATTTTATTTTTCAGCACTAAACCTCCTCTAACAATTCAGTATATTTTCAAAGAAAAGATGATTTAATAAATTGAATAATGTATGTACATTTGTATCTGTTATTACTCAATATAATATGATTTCGTCATTTATAACAGAAACACAGGGACACAATAAGCATAATTCACAAAAAAATCATTTTATCTAACGAGACAAATCAATTACATCCAAAGCAGACATCAATCAGATATAAAAATGATTAAAAAACAGATTGTGATTGCAAGCAAGAAATTGGTATGCATTTGTGTGGACATGTGTTCGGTGTGGTGACTGTTGTGGTATCTGTTGAACGGGTCAGTTTAATAGCAGGCATCTTAAAAATATCGGGCATTGTAATTTTTTTGTATGGAGAAAAATACTATGTTATAATGCATCAGGCTTATCTAATGAAGAACTGCCATAATTATGCATTTGGATGCACTAAAAGAACTTTCATAATATAATAATCAATATTATTTTGTGTGGTGGTTATTTTTTAGTTTGACAGGTTTGTTGATTTTTTTTGTCAAAATATAGAAACAAAAATGTAGCAATTTAGAAATTGTAAACATGTTAAAACAAAACAATATCAAATAAAAACTAAACAATCGTATGAGTAACGTCAAGCAAATAATTCAGGTAGGCCTATTATTACATATTATGGTGGTCATATTGAAAAATCACGGTCATTTTACTCTCAGGTGCATACACAGACCAATTTTGGTGCCGTTATCACCATTCATAAATTGATATTACACTTTTATATGCTCCATTGAGGTTTTAGGATATAGACCTTCCCAGCTGAACAACAATACAAAATATCTGTCATCTATACACGTGTCGTTATTTCAAGTGAATATTGCTTTACGTTGCTTTCTGCACTATCATGGCAATATCGTGAAGGAAGGAAGGGACTATGCCCTAGTCTTATCGAATAACTTCCAAGGTTCTTTATAATGCACAGTGCCATAGACATCACTGCACACTCCATGCCTTTGAACAGTTTGGAGCACTGTATAGGCACAACCTCGACGACTAACATCCGACCCGACCGGGATTTGAGCCCAGTAGCTCTGAGCTTCGAGCCACAGCAGGATCGAATGGGCCATCGGGACGGCCTCGTTATTTCAAACACAAAAAAACTTATTCGGGTTCCTATTAATGTTGCATCAAATATATATAAACATGACAATTAGGGTATGGGACCTTCCCTATGATCCTGCAGGCTCGGGTGTGATACCTTGCATTTGACCCTTATCCCCGCATGTGAGGTGTGAGATCTTGCCTAGGACCCTGTAGGCCCTAGTGTAGGCCCTATGACCTTGCCTAGGACCCACCGGCTCGGGTGTAAGTCCTAGCCTAAGACCATGCGGGCTCATGGTAAAACCTTTCCTATGACTTGTAGGCTCGGGTTTGAGACTTTGCATAGGACGCTGCGGGCTCGGGAGTGAGTCCTTGCCTAGGACCTTGGCGGCTCGAGTGTAAGTCCTTGCCTAAGACCGTGCGGGCTTTGAAGGCTCGGGTTTGAGACCATGCCTAGGACGCTGCGGGCTCGGGTGTGAGTCATTGCCCAATACCATGCGCGCATGGGGTTAATCCTTGCCTAGGACCGCTAGACTCGGATGTGAATCCTTGCCTAGGACCTGTAGGGTCAAGTGTTATACCTAGCCCAGGACCTTGTGGACTCGAGTGTGCGTTCTTGCTTAAAACACTACGGCCTCGGGTGTGATTCATTGCCCATGGACTATACATGTGCGTGTGTGATTTCTTGCCTAGTCACTGGGGGCTCAGTTGTGAGACCTTGTCTATGACATGTAGGCTCGGGTGTGAGTCTTTGCCTAGAACAATGCAGCCTCGTGTGTGAGAACTTGCCTATGACCCTGTGGACTCGAGTGTGAGACCTTGCTTAGGATATTTGCTTAGGACCCCAGCTAACGCAGTAGTAAATAACATTTATCACTGACATGTCTAAATGTACAAGAATTCCATGGCAACAGATTACCAGCAACAGTCCGGGGATGTCGATTTTTAAATAAAAACCTGTAACCAGTTTTTACGGAGCTTGATGCAGCACCTCCCAATTAATTAATGAGAATGATTAGGTGTGGTTGCCAAAATTGGTTGCATGTTACGATGCAGCAGGACTGCGAGGTACACAAGCTGAATGGGAACTGGGTACAGTAAGCCATATCGAATTAATGAAATTCAGATTGATGATTAGGAAACAAAATGGCACATTACTCTCTCAGACTAACGTTGTTTTATTGATTGAATATGATGCTTTGGCTATCATGTATTATGAATTAAATACATTAAAATGTGTACTGCATATTTCTTTTGGATATAGAGTTATTTGTTACTGGTCATTAATTACTGGTGATTTATAGATTTAAAAGTTTATATGTATCTCGAATACGAATGACATTTGCTCCCAATGAAACCTTAAATGGCGGCCATCTTGGATTTATTCTTCAGCGAAACCTTAAAAGTTACTAATAACTTCAGAAATGAATTCAGCATTAAAAATCATGTGGAAATGAGGTATTACATTAAAATATATGTTTAATAGTTCAGGAATTACAACTTCAACATAGCGCTTGGCGGCCATTTTGAATTTTGTCAAAAAAAATATGTTCCACTCTGGGAAAAACCTTGGGACTTTTTACAGGTATTAAAGGAAGACATACTGGTAGTCTATAGATTTAGAAGTTTATATGTATCTCAGATACTAATGACAATAGACTTACTCCCAATTCAGGCAGCCATCTTGGATTTTTTTCTTTAACGAAACCCTAAACGTTACTACTAGCTTCAGAAATGAATTCAGCATTAAAAATCATGTTGAAATGAGGTATTACATTAAAATATATGTCAAATAGTTCATGAATTACAACTTCAACATGGCACTTGGCGGCTATTTTGAATTTTGTCAAAAAAAGTATGTTCCGCTCAGGGGAAACTTTGGGACTTTTTACAGGTAATAAAGGAGGACATAAAGAACACTTCCTGAAATTTTCAGCTTTATATTATTTTTTTCCATTTCAAAACCTAAAATTCCTGGACTATATGTATAATATCTTCACAAAAACTGTTTTTACACATAATTATAATTTCATGGTCAAGGATTACGTAAATATCGCGAGGCACTGTGAAAAAAACACTTGGCGGAGTTTTTTTTAATTGATGAAGAGACTGCAACGTTGAATGCTATCACTGCAGAATGTGGCTGTCCGTATAGTCCGGTCAATAAAGCTCTCATATCCTTGTACATGTATGTAGAAAACGTTTCGGACAAATTATTAATGATTATTTTTCTCTATAAAGTATTTATATGACCTTCTTATGCCAGCAAGGTCAAATCCTAGATGGTCGCCATTAACCTAGGATATGTGATGACCAAAAATTTTTTTTTCATTTTTAACACTAGTTCTAATCAAATGTAGGGAGACCCTGTCAGGCTGTCAATAACATGATCGCGTCTATTGCTGACAGTGTGACTCTAACAATGACACAATCACCTTCACTGCTGACGGAGTCACCCTGTCAGTGAGATCAATACCCACTGCTGACAGGGTCGCCCTGTCAATAAGACATCAACACCCACTGCTGACAGGGTGACCCTGTCAGCAGTGGGTGTTGATGTCTTACTGACAGGGTCACCCTGTCAGTAAGAGATCAACACCCACTGCTGACAGGGTCGCCCTGTCAATAAGACATCAACACCCACTGCTGACAGGGTGACCCTGTCAGCAGTGGGTGTTGATGTCTTACTGACAGGGTCACCCTGTCAGTAAGAGATCAACACCCACTGCTGACAGGGTCGCCCTGTCAATAAGACATCAACACCCACTGCTGACAGGGTGACCCTGTCAGCAGTGGGTGTTGATGTCTTACTGACAGGGTCACCCTGTCAGTAAGAGATCAACACCCACTGCTGACAGGGTCGCCCTGTCAATAAGACATCAACACCCACTGCTGACAGGGTGACCCTGTCAATAAGACATCAACACCCACTGCTGACAGGGTCACCCTGTCAATAAGACATTCCATGTACACTGCTGACAGGGTAAAACCGATGTAAGACATCTTATTGGTTGAATATTTCTTACCTCCTGATTGGTTGTTATTCACCCTGTCAACAACATATTCTAATGCACAGATGACAGGATCACCCTGTCATTTATGCACAAATGACCATTATTGACTGAGTGACCTTGTCAAGAGTGTTTTTTTAATGCAGTATTGACAGGGTGACCCTGTCAGTACTGTAGTTTCAACTGTTATTGACAGGGTGACCCTGTCAGCAGTAGTTCTAAATGCACTATTGACAGGGTCGCAATAACAGTTGAAACTGCAGTATTGACAGGGTCACCCTGTCAATAGCCTCTGCCTTCTCATAATTAGGTATACTCCCTCTTTTCTATTTTTCCTAAGTTCTTGTATATTGTTCAACAAATGAACCTAACGGTGGCCATTTTGAATTTGACCTTTTTCAGACAATCAGCCTGTATTGCAAGTGAATCATTTCAGCTAGTGATTGAGCTATCGAGGGATGAACGACTTGAGCCAAACTTCGGTTCCATATTTGACCACCGCTTTATAATGTCAGGCCAGACCGAAATCAATCATATCCCATCAAAGTGGCCGCGTGTTGACAGACCGGTATCTTGGGTGTTGCCACAGAAATGGGAGGCAGATTTCTTGTGAAATCAGTGTATGTGCCCTGCTGTGCTGCGCCGAGCTACACTGCCATGCCATGCAAAGGCAAACAGCAGTAACTGCTTACTTTTCAAGTAAGCAGTTACTGCTGTTTGCCTTTGCATGGGGATACGCGTCTGGCCACTTAGTCACGGTCGTCCCCAATAGATTTGCAAGAGGTCTTCGATGGATACATGATAACAGGGTCGTCAGCTCTAATATGGAAATCCAAGATGGCTAATCAATAAACCAAAAACTCTCGCCTGTTGATGAACGCCAGACGTTGGCCCATTATTGAATCAGCGACGCGGGCTCTATATTTACAGTGAACACATCCTTCGCCATTCTGCTATGTGTAATAATACGGCCATTTCCGATAAGTGAATTCACGGAGCCACTATACAAATCAACCCCTCGTAATTGAATCTGGGGTTCCCCAAGGATCCTTAGTTAGTCCTGTGCTTTTCAGGCTATACTTCGTTTTCCATGTTTACACACGCCCGCCATTTCTGCAAATGGGGCTGTGATATAGAGAGTTAAACTGAATTAAATTAAATTTTCAATCAATGAATCATCTCTATTTAACAAAATAAGTTGTGTTCTAATGTAGATTAGAAACGAAAATCAACCTTTTAGACAAATGAGATCTGCTGAGTGCTGTGACTAATCCACATGTCTGATTATGTTTATAATACAGTTATCCAGCCGGTGCATTCAATATTGTAGATCTCACGCAAATGTGTTAAAAACAAAATACGAATAGTTTGGGTACATGTTGCATGTATGATAATAGCCTAATAGGAAAGAGAAATAAACAATTTCTTCACATGTGTTGATCTTAACCCTTAGAGCACTGAGAAATTTAATTTTCAGCCACTTGAAATTGTGTATCGCTACCGCGATCCACAACCTCAAGTGTTTGAAAATTTGTGATTTTTGTGAAATTGCGTTTAAAGATTGAAGGCAAATTTAATTTAAAAATAGGTTGTCCTGGTGCTAATAAAAACACAGAATGTCCACTGTAGTCGACATCAGTGTTCTAAGGGCTAGATCCTTAAGCATTAAGCTATAAAATTTATTTTTTCACCTACTTGAAACTGTGTCTCGATACCGCGACCAACAATTTTCAGTGCTCAAACCGATTCTGCTTTCTGCTTATCGACTCCACCAAAATGGGTCAAAGGTAATAGTATGTTGCCCTCGTCACGTGGCATGCATACAGGATGGATGTCTAGGATCCTGTCCGGCATGCACAGCGTGAATGTAGATGTCAGGGGGATCACTTTCGTGTCATTGCGGGCAGTGGACTATCAGTAAGAGATTAACCCTTTGCACACTAATCACCACAATAGTCGTTTCTATTATAGTTCATTAGCCGATTAAATCACAGTTATTGAGAATGAAATGACTGTTTAAACATCAAGATTTGTGAATATTTAAACAAATTAAACAAATGTTAGTAGGCTAATTTTCAGCCACTTGAAGTTGTGTGTCGCAGTAGCGAGACACAAGTTCAAGTGGGTGAAAATTTAAATAAATTAACTTAGCAGGATAAGGTTTAACTCTTCACGTCCAGTGGCCTCCATCATATTCATAGACTCGGTGTATACACATAACTAACAACTAGCCAACGTCTATGGAGAACAAATAGCAGTATTAACTCTAAGCAATACAAATCATTTTTATCTGCTCAATAACTTTTAAAATATAGGTTTATGGACTACAAATGTATTTTTAAAAGCAAGAAAATTGTCCGTGAAGAATCTTCACTAAAGATGTATCTCGCAGAAGCCAGTCGGTTTACTTTTTCAACTTAGCGCTTTGAAATGTACTGTTTGCTTGTGTAAACTCAGTCACATAGAGAGATCGAAGTGCGCAAAATGTGACTTCAATTCTTTAATTGGGTGGCGTTCTTCCACGTTAAAACAATTGAATGGTTACAACAGTTGATTTCTTAAACAGTTTGCAAGTATAAAAATGTTTTCTTTCTCGAACAAAACGGTGAAGTCGTCTTTACGCAGGGGATATATATTATGCTGTGGCTCCCGCTTTGTTTGTTTGTTTGTTTGTTTGTTTGTTTGTTTGTTTGTTTGTTTGTTTGTTTGTTTGTTTGTTTGTTTGTTTATTTGTTTGTTTGTTTGGTTGTTTGGTTGCTTGGTTGGTTGGTTGGTTGGTTGGTTGGTTGGTTGGTTGGTTGGTTGGTTGGTTGGTTGGTTGGTTGGTTGGTTGGTTGGTTGGTTGGTTGGTTTACTGGCTGATTTGTTGGTTAGTTGGCTGGTTGGTTGGTTGGTTGGTTGGTTGGCTGTTTGTTTGTTTGTTTGTTTGTTTGTTTGTTTGTTTGTTTGTTTGTTTGTTTGTTTGGTTGGTTGGTTGGGTGGGTGGTTGGTTGGTTGGTTGGTTGGTTGGTTGGTTGGTTGGTTGGTAGGTTGGTTGGTTGGTTGGTTGGTTGGTCGGTTGGTTGGTTGGTTGGTCGGTCGGTTGGTTGGTTGGTTGGTCTGTTGGTTGGTTGGTTGGTTGGTTGGTTGGTTGGTTGGTTGGTTGGTTGGTTAGTTGATTGGTTGGTTGGTTGGTTGGTTGGTTGGTTGGTTGGTTGGTTGGTTTGTTGGTTGGTTGGTTGGTTGGTTGGTTGGTTGGTTGGTTGGTTGGTTGGTTGGTTGATTGATTGGTTGGTTGGTTGGTTGGTTGGTTGGTTGGTTGGTTGGTTGGTTGGTTGGTTGGTTGGTTGGTTGGTTGGTTGGTTGGTTGGTTGGTTGGTTGGTTGGTTGGTTGGTTGGTTGGTTGGTTGGTTGGTTGGTTGGTTGGTTGGTTGGTTGGTTGGTTGGTTTATATGTAGATATGAATTTGGCCCGTCCGGAATTCATAACATTGAAATAGCTCTAAAAAAATTTGAAATATCTATTCAATTTCCCTCCTGGTACGTTAAGGGTTGTGTGTTCTGTAGGCACAGAACGAGCAGGACATGGTGATCAGTTTGGGTTTATGATGCCATAAGGAGTCACCTAGTACCGTGTCATTCATCATTCCTTCTTCATCTCAGATACTGGAGTCACCAGTATTGTATTCTTCATCGTCAAACAGTCATTACGCCACGTCTTTATTACTTAGATTATCTACAATAAATCCACGGATGACAATAAAGCTACACTTTAATGTGCACATAACTCAATAAAGGAGTCTAGAATCTCACTGTGATTCCAACCCAATGCCATCAATAGCTTGCCATCATCCGGTGATTGTTGTAAATTGTGTAACTGTGTAAATTGTTATTTTACACTTCCACCCATAAAATATTTCATCTTTAAACTTTACCCAACAAATAATTTTTTATGAATTTTCACCCAGTTAACGTTGTGTCTCGCTGACGCGACTCACAGCTTCAAGTGAATGAACATTATTCAGATTTGACAAAATGAAGGTCTACGATTTTGAAATCTTACTGATTTATGTCACTGATAAAAAAGTGAAAAAACCCTTTAACCGTCGGTGCCGTCTATATTCGTATTTTTACATTTTTATTAGCACATTACATATCAGCTTGTAAACCTGTTAAAGATAAAACATGACATTAATCGGCAAGATTAGAAATTTGCTGACCTCCATTACGTACCACATTTTAAATAAGTTGAAGATAAAATGTGACATCAACCAGCAAGATTTGAAAAGAATTGACCTCCATTTTGTCAAATCTGAATAATTTTCACTCACTTGAAGTTGTGGATCGCGTCAGCGAGACACATCTTCAAGTGAGTAAAAATTCCAATTGAATCATTTGGCGGCTGAAGGGTTAACCAATGTCCTGGTCATTTTTCAGTTACGATTTTGCATTCATTTTAGCAAGGAATCTGCTGATTTGAAGTATCAATCTGTAACGCAATTCCAAGCCTAATATGACAAAAAATATTTACATTTTTTAAACATCTACGGATCGTCTAAGGTGTCATACGGCTCAACGTAGGGCTAACGTCGTAGACTAAACTCGATTATTTCAATCATTTACCACATACCATTTACTCACTTTCGGTGGTATTTTATTTGGTTTAAAACTTGTTAAATCATTGTCCTGCTACGCCCGTATATATATAAGGCTTCAGGCAGATTTTAAACCAAAAAATATGTCACTGAAAATGGATAATAATCGTTTGCGGTAGATGGCTAGTTAGTCAAATAATTCAATTTAAAATAATGTATATATTTTCAAAACATATAACATATAAGAATAATAAAATTCAAAGGGTTATATCGAATATAGATGGACCTGGTATGAAATTGTCTATTCATTCCAAAATATAAAAAATGTAGTACAGTGTCACCAGTGTCGCCAATTTATTAGCTGAACATAAAAGGGGAAATAATGCATTGAAATGACGTATACTTGAAATGATGTAGGCCCTATACTTTTCATGACTAGATTTGTTAACCATACACACTCTCAGTCACTTGTGTACTTAATATTAACTAGAATAGCTCACATTGTACATCATTTGACCCTTGTGGAGCTGTAGTCTAATAAAACTTTTTCAAGCATATCTCAGATTGATAGAAAGATCACTAAATTGGATAAAACAGTTTTCGGTGGAATTGATTTTTGGAGATGTCTATTTTTCCCAGCTTCCCTAGCAAGTTATCTTACCCGCAAGCCCACAGGGCGAAACTCCCGCGTAGCACTAGCAATGCGATGGGTCAAGGGGAGATGATTTTTCCTTAAATAAATATTTTTCATTATATAAAGCTGGAAATCAAAGCCGTTTCAGTACTATTATGGTTAATCCTTAGAGCACTGGTGTCGACCATAGCACCTGTATTATCCGTTTGTTTTAATAAAATATATCTTAATCCTTTAACCGCCAAATTAATCAATCTGAATTTTCACCCACTTGAAATTGTGTCTCGCTGACGCGATCCACAACTTCAAGTGAGTGAAAATTATTCAGATTCGGCAAAATGGAGGTTAACTGTTTGCAAATAGTGCTAATTGGTGTCACATTTTATCTTTAACATGTTTAAAAGGTGGTACGGAATGTGCTAATAAAAAATGAAAACCCGAATATATGCGACACCGGCGGTTAAAGGGTTAAATAATGAAACGCTGATACATGTTGGGACCTAAATTTCACAAATCATATATATATTTTCAGTCACTTGAAGTTGTGGATCGCGGTAGCATGACACAACTGCAAGTGGCTGAAAATTCACGTTGAACGGGTCAGAGCTCTAGGGGTTAATAGTGGAATCTACCTTTTCTGTTGGCACAGGTTGGTGGCAGTTTGGATATCCGGCCATTCCACGCGTGCGCAGTGATGATGTGAAGTACGCCATAATGCTGGTGAATCCCGTGGAAACGATGGCGAAATCCGGGTTTGTTGTGGCGTGGAACGTCTATGCCGGTAGAGATGACAGCCAAAAGGTAATGGGCGTTTGATAAAGACGCTGTTTGAATTCATACGTTGATAATTGGCGTCATCGCCAATTACAACAGCGTAGTAACACATACTAACAACGGCTTGGGGGGGGGGGGGAGGGTCATTAAAATAGGATATAATATCCAAAAGTCTTAGTTAAGAAGGCTAATACAGAACCAGTCGTAAATTGTGAAAAAAAGTTATGTTTATCAATTAATTAATTAAAGGTTTTATATCCAAAAAGTATACTGTTTTTGGTGCGTAAGCAACATTTTATTTATTAATTGGTCATAGTGTTATCAGGTTATCTCAAGTTCAGTCTATATTTCATTTGATTTGGACATAGTGTACTAAACTGCATTATTGGATGTATTTATCCTCATTAACTTCAAATAATAGGTGGGTTATTTACTTTTAACTACAATCATGTTTTTTTGTCTTTTCCCCAAAAGCATCGAAACAAAATCAGGCAAATTTGTTGTTAAGTAGTTTAGAGGCAGGGGAGATGAGATTCGTCCTAATATGATCCAAACTCGAAAGTGTATTGAATTATAGTAATTGAAGTAATAAGATATGCAAACGGTGTAAGTTTATTAGAGTGCGATATGGGAAAATACAGCACTCGTCCAATAAATAAGGTGGGATCCTTTAGACGAAGACCTTATTCATTGGACATGTGCTGTATTTTCCGAAAGCGCACGAAAAATGAAGAACTTTTTTGTATTTTCTCCCACGATCAGGTCACACATGACACAACTGCCGTAGATCGCAGTTTGAGGTACAGCTAGAGTGCGATATGAGCTGATACCGATATACGTCTCATAGTAAAAATCATTGCCCAAAGTTTGAGACTATATAGTTATAATAGTTATTTTGTTGCCTGATGAATTTCTCGCATAGCTCCATAACAAACAGACATGTGAAAAAAGGGGCAGAAATGGCATATTTCATTATTTAAATAACCATTGTATGCACGGTTTATCACGTAATTACGGCTACATGTTTTAATGACATATTTATACCCTGACATAAGGTATACTGTAAGAAGCCTCACGTATGTAGAAATGACGTATTTATACCCTGGTATGGTACACTGTATGAGGTTTAACGTATGTGTAAATGGCGTATTTATACCCTGATATAAGGTATACTGTAATACTCTAAAAGTGACAGAAAAAGCATGTCCTGCAATCCATTTATCTCGTCTAGGCTGACACCTTCCACACCATCAAGCTACTCCATCAGTCATTTGGACAATGCAGCCACATATATAGTGCAGGAGCATCAGGTCTAATGGCATGCTGACTTGGAAAAAAAATTAAAACAGAAAGCTTTTTTTTTTCGGCAAAGTTGCTCAGACGTCCACTGAACACTCAGATCTTCAAAATGGCCGCCATCCTAAAACCCGAAAATTATAAATTGCTCATAGTATTGATAATAGTCAACGTAGAAAAACAAACAATGTGTCTACACATAAGAAAATTAACTTTTGATTGATATTTACAGGATTGATTAAAAAACTAATTTAATTGCAATAATTGCAATATTGTAAATCACAAATCATTGTTCTTAATTTTATATTCTTTTAGCATACGACAATGCTTTGATATCCGATATTATAAGTATTTTCTTCTGAATAGACAGCCACCCGCTTCATTTACGAAGCAGCTAATCATGGTCTATTTTGTTATTAACATTATCCATATAACACTGCAGCCCTCACATTATCCACATAACACTGGAACCCTAACATTATCCACATAACACTAGAGCCCTAACAGTATCCGCAAAACACTGGAGCCTTAACATTATCCACATAACAATGGAGCCCTAACAGTATCCACAGAACACTAGAACCTTAACATTATCCATATAACACTAGAGCACTCGCATTATCCACAAAACACTTGAGCACTAACATTATCTACAAAACACTGGAGCCCTAACAGTATCCATATAGCACCGGAGCCCTCACATTATCCACAAAACAATGGAGCCATAAGATTAGTCACAGAGCATGGAGCCCTAACAGTATCCATATAGCACTGGAGCCCTCACATTATCCACAAAACACTTAAGTTCTAACATTATTCACAGAACACGAGGCCATAACATTATCCACATAACACTGAAACCAGTATCCACAAAGTATCCACAAAGCACTGGAGCCCTAACATTATCCATAAAACACTGAAGCCTTAACATTATCCACAAAACACTAGAGCGTTAGCATTATCCACATAACAGTGGAGCCCTAACAGTATCCACAAAACACTGGAGCCTTAACATTATCCACATAACACTGGAACTCTAACATTATCCACAAAACACTGGAGTCTTAACATTATCCATATAACACAGGAACCCTAACATTATCCACATAACACTGGAGCCTTAACATTATCCACAAAACACTGGAGTCTTAGCATTATCCATATAACACAGGAACCCTAACATTATCCACATAACACTGCAGCCCTAACAGTATTCACAGAACACTGGGGCATAACATTGTCTACATCACAGTATGACCCTAACATTACATGTAAACCCTGGTCGACTAGCGTTATCCACGAAACACTGGCACCCTCTTAATCTCTATGGAGCAATACATACCCTAGTAGAAGAGAAGAAGAAAAAAATTGTTTTACCAAACGCAAAACAAATAACATTAACCAGATGATTCACATTTTTACCGTTTTAACATAAATTTTTAATAAAATTCATTTTGTAAGAAATGTACACCCTGTAATCCAAACTGATAAAGACCTTCTGGAGTGTAAACCTACTAAGCATAACGTTCAACCAATGCTGTCTTATTGTTGGCAAACAGTCTACGACGCTGGACCAACGTTAAGGCAACACTGTGTCAATGGCTTGCCTTTCCCGACAAAGTGGTTGAAAGGCTATAGATCGATGCTATTCTGCAAAGCCAAAAGGCCGTATCTGCTTGTATATAATTTATTGTCCTTTTGCTTTGCGCAATATGTTTTCGTTAAGCCACTGAGCAAACACGGGACTTTGACCATGTGTTGGTTCAATGTTGGCCCATCGTGTGCGACGCTGGCCCAACATTGAACAAACACGTGGGCAATGTCCCGTGTTTTCTGGGTTATTTATTATAAGAGAGACATCTGGTGAGTGTGCACGCCTCTGCCGAACACTAGAGACACCTGGTGATTAAAAGCTTGAATGTTTCTGGCGAGCACAAGATGATGAGACAATGTGGGCCCAAGGTCTACGACACTAGACAAACAATAAAACATTGGTTCACCGTATTTTGTATGGGAAATCACTACATTTCATGTGACCGATACAAAATGATAGTATAATACGCACATTCTGCTAATTTTATTACAGACAACACAAAGAAACCTTGTAGAAAGGCAGATACTGCATTTTCGCTTTGTACGGCATTACAAGTAAGCAGGTACTGCCTTTTTGTCTTTGCACAGCAGTGCTGCAATTTTCTCGAGCGACGCCAATGTCATGGAAATTTAATTATCCGACTCTCAAACTGTTGAATTTTGCTTTCCAGCTTCATCTTCAAATATGGCGGCAAGTGGAGGAGGGGCGCAGGCGCTACCGTCTGATTGGCCAGACAGTGTTTGTGGCAGAGGAGAGAGGGCGCTACTATCTACTGCTTCACCCAGATGAGAGGATTGAGGTGAAAGAGGGAGATATTCTTGGTAAGAATTAAATACAAACAAATACATTTCATTTCTAGCCGAGAAACATTCCCTCAGCCAGTTTCTATATAAGAAAAAAGTTTGTAGCTTATATAAACCATGGAGACCAAAGGGGTTTTTTCAATTTGAAATCATCATAGATGTCTTGGTTAGCTTCATTTTCGCTTCATTTTCGCTTCCACGGCCATTATAAATATTACAGTGCGGGGGTCGACATTAGACGTCACAATTTAGCGTCTACAGTCGTCAGATTGTGGCGTCTAAAGTCGAACTCCGCCCTGTAACGGTGCAATCTATTATATACCGTAGTACCATTTTTAAAACTGTCCAAAAAAATGTTGTAAGCTCACAACGTCACCATGACTGTACAAGAGAAAGGTGTTGTACAATTCGTCGCCTCGGAGCTAAAGGATCCTATCTGCCACTCTAACGAGTGTCAGATAGGATCCTTTAGCTCCGAGGCGACGAATTGCATACAGCCATCTTGAAAATGGAAATTAAAAGACGGTGCGGCTTCTACTCCCTAGCTTGCTACAATTTTTGTGGCACATGCAGCATTGTTGCGTAGATTTCAGATTTGGGTTCCGTATGCTTGGTAGCACCAATAAAGCAGTGTTTATACGTATGTATAAAGATAAGACCAAATAAACTACCGCCTTTACATTATTAGCCGTAGATAAATCACATGCTAAAATCTCCCTTCACATGCTGTATTTTTCACAGCGCAACAAATCTCCATTACAAAGGCAGTATCTGCTTACTTGTAAAGTAAGCAGATACTGCTTTTTGGTTTTGCACGGCATAAATATATTTTTTTTTTATTTAGCACAATGTTATATGACTAATATTCAGGGGCGTGTACAGGGGGGGGGGATCTTGAGCTACAGATTTTTAAAAAATTCTGGAGAGTTTGCTACATAGAATTTGTCTAAATTTTACGTCTAGACCCCCCCCCCCCTATATTGGAAAGCTGCGGACGCACCTACCCAGCAGACACAAGACGTTGAATCAGTGTTTATTTAACAGTGGACCAACGTCATAGAAGGTGGACTGACTTTAAATCTTTTTCGATTCAAACTGCTAGGTAAGTTTAAAATCAGTCAAATATCAGGTGACAGAAACGTCGCAAACAACAATCGGTCCATGCCAGACAAAAACTGTCATTTTTTCCAGTCAAGGTTGTCTCAGTGGATTCAGCTATTTGGAACAATACTCTTTGAATAAGCTTCTGTGCCACCTATTCCTTAAATCCAATATGGCGGCCATAAATCCAAAATGGTCGTCAAATTACCTAGAATGGTAACTTTTTGGACTGATGAAATTAATATTATCATTAAACGTTGTATCCTTGCAAAAAAAGGGAACCGGAATTATTTTTTAATCGCCTCAAATTTGGTAAACGTAATTATCAGATAAAAAACGGGATCCATTACTTCTCATGAATTATGTTGCAAGAAGTTGGATTATAAATTGCTGCATCACTCTTTGAAAATTAATTGCGTCATTCAATCGAAGCTGACATTGAATGCGAATTATAAATAGCACAATCCCAGTACGAATATCTTACTAATGAATGTGCTTTAGTGCATTCTAGGGGGGGGGGGGGGGGTATTGTGGCTTTATGCATTGCCTACTTGAAACATTACACTAATGATTGTTCTTGGGGAAGAATAAATGTTGTGCTTCTTCGCAGCCTCAGAAGCTTAGATGTTGTTCGCGTTCTCTGGACAATCGGACTGCAGACGCATTTTTCATATTCAAATGAATAAAAATAACCTCACCTATAAAAAACGTGCTGGCTATAATTTACAAGTCGTGATTTATTGCAGATCTCACATGACTGATCAATTTCAGTCGATATTTCTGATGTTGAAAAATAGTTTGTATGTGCCTATTAAATATAAGAGCGTCGCCGCATTGAACGGATTAATATACAATATCTGAGCCACTGATTGAGATCTTCAAAGATATACATAACTGAAAAAATATGGCTTTCCAATCTATCACCGTTAATACTGAATTAATTGAATGTAAATAATAATGTTGTCCTGATAGACATTACGAAGGTGCCTCTTGGGATAAAAGGGTTAAATATTTTTTTTTAATTGCTGGGGGTAGTCAGTAGGAATTTACTGACCACAAAACTATTTGAAATTGTGTATTACAAAAACAAATGAGCTAAGATCGATCAATTTACGCAATTTGTCAACTATGACTTTATCCAGGCGGCCATCTTGGACGCCATCTTGAATATTGTGAAGTGTTTGAGGAGGATATTCTAGAACTTTCAATATGTTAATCTCGATGCTTCTAGGGTTCTGTCATGAAAAAATCAGCTTGTTATGAGCTCTCTATTTATCTTCCTAACTGAAATATTGCTGAATATCGGTCCCAAGTGGTGGCCATTTTGAAAACTAAAATCTGGACGTGCCAACTTGCTTCCATCAAAATTGTATCATATCACGCATGATTCAAACCTATGATGAGTAGAAAATATTCAGCAGTTACGAGGTTAAAATTGAGAAAATAAATCTGTTTCACTTTCAACTAACTTTTAAAATTAACATGCCAAGTACAAATTCTTTTTTTTTTCTTTGTCAGGAGATTACCTTTAGAAGTAATCTTTTTTTTCAAATGTTTAATTTAGATAATGTAAATAACAAGAAAATTATTCACTGAGTACAAAATATCCTGGTCATGAACTAATTAATAAATCCTCATTTGTCAATGTCGTGACACTCATTCATTCTCACTCTTAAAGCGCTAAATGGAATAATCTAAATTTTCACCCACTTGAAGTTGTCTCTCGCTAACGCGAGATACAACTTGAAGTGGGTGACAATTATTCGTATTTGTTTAATTTTAGACCAAACATTTGCAAATCGTTAGCGGTGTAATTAGTGTTTACCCTTTCAGTGCGGGGACCGTCTTTATACGTCAGAATCTGACGTCTGTAGACGTCATATTCTGACGTATAAAGTTGATCCCCGCACTTTAAGAAATAAAAAAATTCTAATGGCCGTAGACCCATAACATAAGTATTGAAATGAAGCGGAAAAAGCTAATTAAGACATTTATGATGATTTCAAATTGAAAAAACCCTTTGGTCTCCATGGTTTATACAGAAATATTTCAGCTCTTTAAAGGTTAACACTTTAAGCGCCAAATTATTCAATTTAAATTTTCACCCACTTGAAGTTGTGTCTCGCTGACGCGATCCACAAAACTTCAAGATCCACAACTTCCCTTATTCTATGTCTTGGGGCCGTTAGAGCATGAGACCCAAGATAATCGTCATTTAGCCATATTATATTTCATATTTAACATTTGACATCACTGACATAGAAACGTGAGTAATGCCAACTTATGATTAATTATGATTGTGTCCTGTCAAGCTCATTTCTGAGCACGATTACTATTTTTGGGTCCTCTTACTGTTGAAAAATTCTATGGGTTTTTTAATGTTCAATCTTGCATACGACGTTTCTTCTTCACATAATTATATTCTATGAATATATATTAATTGTCTGGACCACTCTTTGGTTCTGTGACTGTGGTATTTAAAATTAGTGCCTGGCCTATTGGTTATATTGTTTAAATCATGTGTCCATCTACGTTGTTTTTTGTTGTTGTGTGATAACGAATTAGAAGCTAATAATAAATAATTATTATTCAAAAAAACATCATCATATAAATGCACTTATTTTCTGCAGAAAATTGTGTCATAACTATTACCACAAATCAGTACATCAGTGTTATACTAATAGATTGTAATATGTGTTAAAAATGATTTTGAAATGATCAGATATAAAGCCTATTTGACTACAAATGCAAAATAATTATTTCCGAGGTCAGAGTCAGAATATGACGTCTGTAGACATCAGATTCTGACGTCTAAAGATGGTCACCGCACTTAAAGAGTTCAAACATTTATTATTGCAGTACACCCATAACATGGGTATTAACATAATTAACATAACATAGGTATTTTTATGTTAAACTAACAATGATTCAACGTCTTGTGTCTGCTGGGCAGTGTTTTGTGCTGCAGTTCGCCGCGCTCGCAGTTTCAATAGAGCCTGAGTCTGTAACCATGTAACAGAGATTTGTTCTACTGATCTTCTATAGTTGCCTATTTATATTATAGCTAATATTAGGATTAATTATTATGAAAATTATTGTTTATGTCATTAGATCTATATCACCAATGAAAACGAATATACTGCGGTCCATCTGGCGTCGGTGGCAATTAAAGGAGTTGTCCAATGTGTAGCCTACGAACAGGGGGACACATCTAAATAAAACCAGAAACATACATAGAGTGGTCTACAGCTTTAACGTTTGTGTCAACAACGCATTTCCATTCCAACCAAGTAGACAGTAGACGTTAAATCAATGTTGGATTGACGTTGGTACACCGTCTACGACGTAGGATCAACGTCAAACCAACATTGATTCAACTTCTTCTGTCTGCTGAGAATGGTTTATTTCTATAACACTTCGTCATATGAATATTATTGTCGATACTGAAATCAGCGGCTTGGAATTATTCAGCACTCTAGCTCAACCTTGGTCTTGTTAGTAATTCAATAAGAGGGTATAAATTATGCTTAGAGCATGTATATTAGAGCCTACTCCTCTGCTAAGTGTCATCTCAATCATCTCACCATCCTCAGGAGGTTCTCCTGGCCCAGTTTAGCCTATATGTGCACAAAGGTGGCCTAAAGCCCGATTCATTTCATTTGCTAAGCCAAAAAGCAGCGTCGACTTGCTTTACAAGTAGGCATTCTCCTCTGTCAAAGGACAACATGTCAGTATTTTATTTTATATCACCAATCTAAGCAATGTATTGTCAGATTTATCACGTTATTTTTGTCTCTCAGTGTTTCGTTGACAACAGCGCAACCGCCACAAGTACTTCTTGCATTGCACATATCATTTTTTTTTTTGGGGGGGGGGGCACTGAGGAGATTTGTTTCAAGTCCACAAGATTAGGTGATAATAAATAATTACGATTATTTCTCCCTTTTTTCGACCGCAGCTGCGTTCGTATTGTTTCTTTTTGTTAGTATTTCATATGTCAGCTTTTGGTTGTAAAATAATGTATTAAACCTTTAACTGCCTTTGACAAAATGGATGTGGACTATTTTCAAATCTTGCTGATTAATGTCACATTCTATCGTCAATATGTTTGAAAGCTGATAGAAAACGTGCTAATAAAAAATGTAGAAAACGGATATGATCGGCACCGGCGGTCAAAGGGTTAACCCTTTATCCGTTACGTCATATTATTTCAATTTACACCCACTTTAAGTTGTAGGCCCTAAGTGGGTTGAGAGCAAACATTTGTAAATTTTGATATTTAAACACTCATTTACTTCCCACTAACAGCGACTCTATCGGCTAAGAAAACAAATTAAAACCGACTATGTTTGTGATTAGAGCTGAAAGGGTTAATCAGTTAGAGCTCCAAAGTTATTTCTCAAATTGAACAATGATTAATATTAATTTTCACCCAATTGACATTATGGTTCGCGATAGCGAGATCAATTTCAAGTGAGTGAAACTCGTATTAGCTGGCATGGTGGAGTAATGTAATGGCTAAGACGGTGGTTCAACATTAAATCATCATTGGTTCAATGTCTCGTGTTTTCTGGGATGAGAACGAAGTACGGTAAACTGGGCACGAATTTAAAATACCACTAGTTCCATTGTGGTCGCCCATCACATTACCTAATTGCTGCTAGTAACTAACATAATATTCTATCAAGTATGAAATAAAAAAAACGAACAGAAAATCTTTGCTGTGATAGATTATATAAGTCTGGGAGCCGAATTTCAAAAAGTTGCTAGTTTTTTTAATTCGCTTGACCCAAAAAGTGGCAAAGGTCTGATATGTGCATATATGACAGAGAAATATCCCTGGAACATTAATAGGATGGGTGTATACAGGTATAAGTTGATCGTGGCAGCAACGTTTTTAAAATGAGGGGTGTTCAAGGGTACCCTCGAGCCCCAAAGACTACATTTTTAACCCCAGGTTATTAAAAACTAAAGCCACAATTGTTATAAACAATTTTTATCATATATGTGGTACACTAGTGCCACCAGAGTACTTAACCCTTGGGGCGCTGAAATATAAACCAAGAGACCAAAGGGTTCATTTCAATTTGAAATTATCATAAATGCGTTAGTGAGCTCTTTCCGCGTCTTTTGAATACCTATGTTATGGGTAGCTCACTATTTTCAGTGCGGGGATCGACTTTAACCCTTTCAAGCCTGAATTTACCATTGTCATCTTTATTCACTACAAGCCGCGAATTGCTGTCGCAATTCTCGACTTGTAGTGGATGAAGATGATTTGAAGTGGTTGAAAAATTAAAAAAAAACACCATGTGTTATTAAACAAGTTTCATGGAAATCTTCTTTCTAAAACCCTTGGTTGTAGGAAAATTAGGTCTGTTTTCAGGGATGTAGTATGATGCTTTAATGCATCGTGAGGGCTCAAAGGGTTAAACGTGAAAATCTGACGTGTAAAGTCGGTCCCGGTCAAATACAACATTTCGAGCTTTAGCAACGGCCCCTTACAATTATTATTTCTTGCACATGCAAAAAAATCCTTAACATCTTTATTTTAAGGTGCAAAAAATTGTTTTGAAAAGTTTTCCCTGAAATATGACATTTTCATTCCAATTAACTCTAATTTACCGCCACAGACCGACCCATACTTGCTTTTTGTTTTAGGCTTATACTTCCCGATATATAACCCAGTCCCGTGGACACCGACCACATGCCACCCTGGAAACCAGCATTTATTTAAATACAACCCCTACAGGTACGTGACCACTGATGAAACTATGTATCAGACGATGAGATTCGAACGTGCGTCCCAAGATTGGGATCCCTGCAGGCAGTACTCATTCAACGCCACTCTGGCTTCATCGGAAGGTAAGTTAACCCTTGACGCGCTGAAACATTTTTCAAAAACCATTGAGACCAAAGGGTTTTTTTCAATTTGAAATCATCATAAATGGCTTGGTTAGCGCTTTCCGTTTCATTTGAAAACCTATAAATATTGTACTCTTTGTACTCGGGGATCAACTCTAGACGTCAGAATCGTCGATCCCCCCGCTATAAATATTAAATAATTATTTACAATCAGCAAATCTTGATGTTAAAACACTCGTTCGATAACTGCATTTACATAGCCGTGCTTAGTGCTAAAAGGGTTACCCTGCCCGGAAATGTCCTCATTAGTCGTCCCCTTGGATATGAAAGGGTGTACCTGTCACTTTCCAAAGTGGCAGATACACCCTTCAAATCCAAGTATTTCCATGACATGTGACCTTTGTGAATTGCTATGCAGATAAGTATTATAATTGTCTGACATTCTAAGTGTAATATTACATCAAAGTGAGACCCGCAGCTTCTCCCTTTTAACCCTCAACCCACTATAGTCGTTTTAGTCCATTTTATTAGCCGATTATAAATCGCAGTTATCGTGAACAAAATGTGTGTTTAAAGGTGATATATAACCCCTTATATAGTATGAATAATTTTGTGACAAATAAATCAAAGTTGCCACAAGATGGGGCACAAGTGTTTCCTTATATGGGGTAATTGGCTATCATGTGACCCTCTGAGAGGGTCACATGATAGCCAATCACCCCATATAAGGACATAATTATTCATACCATATACGGTTTAAACATTAAGATTTGCAAATGTTTGGTGTCAAATCAAACAAAATTAATATGATTAATTTTCACCCACTTAAAGACACAATGTAAAGTGGGTGAAAATTTAAATTATTTATTTTAGCGCCTCAAGGGTTAATAATGGGTAGCAGCATTTTCGCATTTTCGCTTTTAGGTAACTATATAGCTAAGTTAAGTATTCTATCCTGCAAAGCCAAATGGCAGTATCTTGAAAAGTAAGCACTTACTACCTATTAGCTTTGTACGGCGGTATTATGGTATCATTGACATTTGTAGCGCACGGGTTTTATAATTTCGCAAAGATAAATCATAAACATTCATATGTTACTATTTTTTTTACTTTATTTCCAGAAATATCGGAGTTCGCCCCTGCCAAGTACAGCCTGGCGGCGGCGCTGTACAACAGGGGGGAAGAGCAGAGCCGTTACCTGGCAACCGTAATTCCCGAGGTTATCTCCAGGGCGACGGCTTCGCGCATGCGCACTGGACTGATCGCAGTGCAGTGCGCGGTTTTTACGCATTGCTTGATGCGCCTCTTGTGAACACAGGTGAAAACACAAAGCGCGTTGTAGAATTTGAATTTTCGCTCACATCAAGCTGTGTCTCGCCACCACGACCCACTTGAAGCTCCAAGTGGGTGAAAATTACAAATATTAATTTGTTTAATTTGAGATGAAACATTTCAAATCGTGATGTGTAAACCCTCATTTCATTCCCATTTACATGTATAGCTGATGTGATTGAATTTGATAATAAAGTGGATAAAACACGGCGATATCGGGCTTAGCGTTCAAATGGTTAAGGAGGACATCAAATTTTTATATTGCAAAATATATAACTTAAGCACTAGGGGGTTAGTTTTACCTTTTAAAATAATTGTAACCAATATTTTATAATAATATTATAAAATATTGGTTACAATTATTTTAAAACGTAAAACTAACCTATGTCAAATGTCTGATTTAGTGTAGGGTCTTACGTAATTCCGTGGGAATCTCGTGTTAATTCTTGTCACCTACGTTTTTGTTCAGAATGCCATGCTGATTCCAAAAAAATAGGGTGTCATTTGTTTAGGTCACCTTAAGGTCATTTTTCGACACCTAGAGGTCATGACCTCTAGATCTCATTTATTTATTTGTTTATTTTTTAAACACATGTCTTAATAGTCGTGTTACACATCAAAATGATCGAAATTGTTCACGAAATATCATCAAATTTAAAAAAAAATGAAATAACATTTTGAAACCCCTCGAAAGTCATTTCAAGGTCAACAATTGCAAAGTTTTCAAATATACATATTAGTCCATGGATCGGTCACCATGCACCCCCCCCCCCAAACTTACTCACCCCACCAACTTTTTTTAAGCTTTGATATGTTCAAAACATTAAAATATATTTTGACCGCTTTTATGGGGTACCCCCAAATCTGTCTGAAATTAGGGGGTAGGGTTACGTAAGCGTATGTCGTTGGTGTTCTTATTAACCAATCTGCACATACAATATACCATATAACAGATAAGTAAATTCCCGTTCTAATAATATATTACCCATTGCAGTAGAGTAATCAGTCGTCTCTCCACATACGCTCAAACATGTTTTTATTATAAAATAATCAGAATGAACAGTAATACAAACTAGTCAACATGGTCATCAAGAACAACATATTAAATGGTATTTATTGGACATATCTATATCTGGCCTATGTTTTCTGAAACCAGATATGTGTATGATTTCAAATGTGTGTTATTTATATTTATAAATGTCATACATATTTTTTTAATGAAAGAATATTGCAGGCTTTTATGAGAATAAGTCTAGTTAGCCTGGGTTGAAATTTGAAACATGCCACTTTGTTCGCGATTTTAGTGTAGGCCTATATTTTTGTAGTCACTTGTTTTTACATGATTTGCGTGTGCTGAATGTGAATCTGCCAGATAATGTTCTATATTTGGAGACCTTCACTTTCAAAGTAGCAAAACACAAAATGGCCACCAAAATGTTAAGAAAACCCCATATTTTCTATAGTTTGTCGCAGATAAACGTACAATTTGTGGTTTCTGCAAGATTTTTAATTGTTAATTTTTTTCTTGTGGCTTTGAAAAAAATAACCTTTATTTGACCTTTAGATCCAAGACATCCGCTGTTTTTTATGTATTTACTCTTACTATAAGTATACTGATAAACATGTTGACAATAATATGATGTTTTTGTGGTAACATAGTGGATTAGAACTAAACGGTACTGACGAGTAAATTTGAAAGAAAAAAGCCAAAATGGCCGCGAAATTTACCTTCATATGAACAAGAAACAAAATGGCTATCAAAATGTAAATTTACCCTCTTTTTTTAATTTCTGGCTCGGCATTGCTGAATTTATTGATTTTGTGTGACTTGGGGGCCGAAACAAGCATTTCTGGTGTTTATTGTTCATCGTCTGACCTATAGTTTTTCGTAAAATCCAAGATGGACGTCATTTTGCATATTTAGTATTAAAATAATAATGTCAATCTCAATAATAAGCACATCAAAGCATGTTAGAATATACTGTACTTAAACACAGTTTCGAATTCCTTGCAACCTAATCTACCGTAATACGTAGTCTACTTTTTAGATTTCCATTAAACAAATGATGTTCATAATATTATAGGTCACGTGCATAAAAAACACTTTTATTTGTCTGTTGGCGGTAACCATTTTGAATTTGAAGGTCAAATAAAGGTCATTTTGATCGAAAAACATGAGACATAAATTTATCAGCTCAAATCATGCAGAAACCAGAAATCGTGCAATAAGTTGTAACAAAAATATAGAAAAGATGTGGTTTTGGCGGCCATTTTGTGTTTTGCTTATTTAAAAGTGAAGGAAACCAAATATATAATTCTATCCGACAGATTCGAATTCAGCACACACCAGTTAACAAGCGGGACAATATAATCCTAATTGCAGAGCAAAGTTCAATGTTTCATATTTCAAACAAGGATAAATACACACATTTTAAAAAAAAATATGCAATATTCTTTAGTTTTAAAATATATATGCAATGTACAAATCTAAATACCACTCAGTTTTAAGGATATACACATCTGGGTTTAGAAAATATAGGTCAAATATATATATGGCCAATAATTATGTTTTATTAAGTCGTTTCCATTGACCATGTTTACTAGTTTGTTCTGTTGTCGATTTTGATTATTTGTATTAAAAAAAATGTTTAAACGTATGTGTAGAGATAACTGTTTAATCCACTGCATCATGCAATACATCAGTAGAACGGATATTTAGGTATCTTTGATATGGTATATAGCATGTGTAGATTGGTCAGCTACAACTGCAACGACAGACGTTTGCGTAACACTAACCCCTAATTTTAGGTTTGGGGGTACCCCCACATAAGCGTTCAAAATATATATTTCGTCCTTATTTTTTTACTGGTAACATCTCATTTCATGTTCTGGACATATCAAAGCTTAACAAAGAGTTGGTGTGGCTGAGTAGTTGGGGGGGGGGGGGGGTCGCACAGTGACCAATTCTAGCCTATGAACTATATGTGTGTTGAGGGTTATGACCTTCAAGAGACCGGAAATGACTAAAGCTTCAGAATATTTGTTAATTATGAATGTTGAATATTTCGTGCAAATTTCCTTCAATTTGCTATATTACACGACTATATTATTTTGAAATACAAACGTTTTAAAAAATCCCCGTGTGTTTTTAAGGTCATGACCTTTAAGACCTTCAGAAAAAAATGACACCCTATTTTATTTTGTTCAGTATTATTATTTTTTTTAATTGAATAAAGGTGTCCAGAATTAACATGCAATTTTCACGGAACCACATTTACTGACATAAGACCCTACACTAATTACTGTCAACGGGAATATACCCAATTCACCATAAACAAAGAAATTTGCAATCGATTTTATAATTTACACGTAAAATACGATAGCGAAATTTCCACAGCAAAAGCTGAATACAAATCCCATGCCCATGTATATACAACCGTAGTCACAATAATTTTATTAAATAATAATTAATGACATTAGAAATTTATTTTAGGGCTGCGTGAATGTTGCATACCTTTATACAACCTTAAAAGTGTTCAATATTTTTATAACACATCCAATTTACCGTGTCAATTCATTTAAGATGTCCTGAATAAAAAAATCTGTATTTGTTATAGGCTGCAATGGATCACGGTCAAAGATAAATGATCATTTATTATCATTTATGGATACCGGTCCACATAGCATAGCCATGATAACGAAAGCATATTTAAAATATTTATATTTAATTTCCATCGTATGCAGTAATCATGCAGGATATGAAACAAGGTATTAATATTCCAGGATAAATATGAGTCTCATGACGCAACAAACAGGCCTCCATATAGATATATCAATGCCAAACTATTTTAAACCAATTAACTTAAACTGCAGAGAATATCCAGGCAGCATGCTGTCTTTGCATTGTGTCACTTACGGCGTTTTGCCTGGCTAATGTTGTTTAGTTACGGCATTCTGTCTGAATATTCAAGTTCGATTCATTTTAAAATTGAACTATCTATATGCAAGATATCAATATACAATTTGTAGGTGAAAAATGATAGAAAGAGTAGCTTTTTATCATGCTATGGCAGAATACAGCACAGTAGGCCTACCCAGTTTCCCAGCATGAGAATATTTAATAAATACGGTATGACAAGGACTTTGTGATTGTGTATTGGATCCGGATTGTAATCCGGCTCATTCCAAAATTGTATAGATTGTTCCATGGCCCGGGACACAAATCTTTTCTTGGATCTTCCTTTAAAAAATGATGAACGGTTCCTTAGCCCAAGACACACATCTCGTAAAAGTTTCATGCAAATCCGTTAATTATTTTGTAATTATTCCCGCGGACAGACAAGCGGACAAACAAACATACAAACAAACAAACATGATCAAAACATAACCCTCTGGCAGAAATAACAATAAATGCGACACAAAAATGGCTATAAATTTCAACATAAAAATGGCGTCTAAGTGGCAAAACCAGATTAATTGGAAATTTAATTTAGGGTTGCTTAAATGTTGTATATCTTCATACAGTCTTAAAAATGCTCAGCATTTTATAACACATCCAATTTATCCGTATCAATTCATGTAAGATAGCCTAAATAAAAATATGTATTTGTTATAGGCTGCAATGGGTCACGCCCAAAGAAAAATGATCATTAATGTAGGTTTAAAAAAGGACCATTTTGGAAATTATGGTATCAGAAAACAATGGGATAGACACCACAATCAAGTGTCTACCTCCATTAATAAACGATATTCTAAATTTAAAAAATCGGGGTTCCACCTTAAAATAAAATACTATATATACCAGTCTAGCTCTGTGTCAAGTTTCATTTTTGTATCACAAATGCACGATTCCTCCAAAAATAGGTCCTAATTAGGCCTGTGGACTATCCGGGGCGGATCTCGGAAAACCATGGGGGGATTGCACACAAACATCCCTTAGGCGGTGTATTTCTGTTATTATTGCTGATATCGGGCAGACCGCATTGGATAGCTAGACGACTAGCCTACTATTAAGCAAAATGTGCGGCTTCAGGTAGGGATGGGCATATGCCCTGAAAAAGGTCAACTTGATCAAATTTAAAATAGTCAACTTGTAGAAATCGTTAACTTTGTTGTAGATAGCTAGACTAAAACCGTTAAACAAAACTGGTTAACTATCGGCCATTATTGACTAATAAACGTAGTATCTGGAAAACCGTGCCAGATGGCTGGACCATTACCATAAAACAAAATGTGCGGTTTCAGGGAGAGATATGCCCTGCAAATTTTCAACTTTGTGGTCATCGTTGACTTTTTTGTAGATAGCTAGACTTTTACTGTTAAACAAAATGTGAGTTGAGAAAAGGATGCACCCTAGGAAATTATATCACCCAGTCGGGGCGGGGGATTAGGGTGACCGGCTCACCGCTTGTTCAAAAGGGCGTCCCAACTTAGTTCAATATATCTTGACAAAAATATTTAAGGCTATTCCCATTTATTTCAGGTAAATGAAGTTCATATTTTCAATTCGCAGATGCATATTTTGACTATTATTTAAGATTGCTTATTATATTAAGCTATATTAACCATTTTTAAAACTTTTTTTCGACAATTTTGCCTAAATTTTTAAATTTGAAATGTTTATTTTTGGTGTCTAATCACATATTTTTAGAGTAATTTTAACAAGTACTCAATTTGTATTACTTTCCAGAATTCGGCCATGTTGGATTTTATAAATTTGGCTTATCCTAAATGTGTGTGGTAGATAATCTCCTTTAATTGGCGTTAAATTCAAAAAAGTCTAAATGGCCCAAGGCATATATTTTGGAAATTTTTCTAAGATTTCCTTTTCTAATTTATTTTTTAATTATAATCTAAAAGCTGTAAAGGGGTCTGCGACGCTGGCACAACATTATTTTAAACCAGCATTGGTTGAATGTATCGTGTCTGAAAGAGGGCTGAAACTCGTTATCATGGTTATCGCACCCACAAGATGAAATTGATGACGTAAATGTATGTTCTTCTTTGTTTCAGTTCGCCTTTTTTTTTAAAATATAAATCGGACATTTCTTAGAAAATATAAATCGGGCATTTTGAATTTGTTTTGAACTGTTATCTAACTGGGCCGAGAACTAATCATCAGCAACTTTAGCATCATACATCAGTGTGTCGCGCCAAAAAGTAGAAATCCCAACGCCGATAAAGTTATTGGTGTGTAATCAGATGAGTTTGAATTGATTCTCGACATTAATCAAACTTGGTAATGAATTGCTTGAGAAATGTTATCAGCAGAATACATTTCAGGGAGGGCGGGGGCCCTAGGGTAGTGGTTAGCACCGCTGCCTTTCACGCCAGAGTTCGGGGTTCGGTTCCCGGTCTCGGCGGTTTGAAAGAAACAAAAATGTTTCTTCCCCATCCACGTGTGAAAGTCAGTATTGTGGGGAGCCTCCGTGACCGAGAGGTAGCGTGCTCGGCCTCAGACCGCCAGGGCTCGAATTTCGAATCCTGTGTCTGGAGGACAGTGTCATCTCATTCATCTCACCATCCTCAGGAGGTTCTCCTGGCCCAGTTTAGCCTATATGTGCACAAAGGTGGCCTAAAGCCCGATTCATTTCATTTTTACATTTCAGGGAACACATGAGTTATTGCAACCGCCAGTAAATATTAACTCTTGACGCCAATCTTCAAATAAAACAGCCCGGTTGTAATGAAAAGGCAGGCTAAATAAATATTATCACAGAAATTTCGGCTGTATGTCAGTTTCCAGTTGACTATAGACGTCGGATTCACATTAACCGTTGTGAATAATTTACGCCTATTTCTCAGTCAATAATTATTATCAATCAATTGTCATAAAATTGAATTTGAACAGGCACTATTTTCCACTACACTGAAAATTTCATTGAAAATTATTGTATAGTTTAAAAGTCTATATACCAAGTAGTACATGAATGAAAACGAACATTTCAGGGTAGTCGCAACATGGAAAATAGTGTGTGTAAAATTTCATAAAAAGTGGTTGACTGAGGAATCCGCTAACTTCATTCACCCTGGTTGATAAATCTAATGCGAATCCGACTACAATGAGATTATCATTATTAGGCTTCAAAAATACACTTTATAAAAAGTAGAGGACTCTTATTCAGGTAAATTCATAAGTTTAGATATTTATTCAAGTAACTATCGTGCATAAATAAAACTTAATTAGTTACTTGACTCGAAATGACATGAATCGGGTAGTATAAAACTTCTACAGAAATACACACATTACGAACATACCGACCCACCAAACTAAACATCATTTTCACAACGTCGGCCCAACATCTTAGAAATGGGTTCAACATCGAATACAGATGTTTTTTTTAGCTTGCTGGGCATAGATCGATCCTGGATGGGTCATTGATGATGGCTCAAATGGGAAAGGGACTAAAATTAATAGAAATTAAACACGGATTCAGACCATGTACATCCGACTGCACAATGTATATCATAGTGATGATTATAATAATTACGATCCTCAGATTTCTGTACAACGCAAAACTGATTATATTTTTGGTGTTCAATTGTGAAAGAAGGTTAATGAAAAATATAAATAAACCAAAAAGCAATCATCTCCATGAAATACATATCAGATTGCGGTAAAAATAAAAGATTTTAATCAGTGAAATCAAAAACTTACAGCATGCCGAGGAACGTGATAACTATAGGCGGAAAGCGGTCGAAAGAGGAAGAACAAATAGGAATACATTAAGACACAGATTTTTATTGGGAATAGTTCAGCAAATTAAAAAATATATAGTGCAATGAAAAAAATCGACATTCCGATATTCTGAATATAAAAGAAACACATCGAATCTCACAAAATTATGTGTCTTTTTGGGATGTATTATACATTATTGTCGACAATGAATTGTTCTGGTAGAAATATAATTTTAAAATAAGACGCCCAGATGGACATTTTAACTACACCTAGCCAGCACCAACGTTGGCAGGATCTGTCCCAATACGATGCAAATGCGTTTATCTTTGCTTGGAATCATATCACAATCCCCTACAGTCTCGGTCCTGTATTTAGCAGAACTTTATTCCTGTCGACCTTTGAGCTGAGCGGTTAATGGTCGGTCCCACAAGGACATAAATTTCAGGTTCACCAGACGAATGTTCAAAATAGTCACAGAACACACTTGCGGTAGTGCATCATAATACCAAGGAGGTTATTTTTAAACTCCTTGATAATACATTGAAACTGTTTATTGGTCACCATTAGCATTGCATGATACTTATGGTTTCTGAGTAGCCTTCTTTCCAATGAGGGATTTGTGAATATGAGGGATGACACCACCACCGGCAATGGTGGCCTTAATCAGACTGTCCAGTTCTTCATCTCCGCGGATTGCCAGCTGTAGATGACGAGGTGTAATACGTTTGACTTTCAAATCCTTACTCGCATTTCCTGCCAACTCCAAAACTTCTGCGGTCAAGTATTCCAAAATGGCGGCACTGTAAACCGCGGAAGTTGCGCCCACGCGACCATGACTGGTCGTACGGGTTTTTAAATGTCTGTGAATACGACCTACTGGAAACTGGAGGCCTGCCCTGGCAGAACGCGATATCGCCTTGGCTTTCGCTTTCCCGGTGTCCTTTCCTGCTTTTCCGCCAGCCATTTTTTCGGATAGTACCTGGCGTGGATAACGTTTTCAAACTGTACAGATGCGTGAGGCTGAACTGCTGTCTTGGGAATGAGCGCCAAATGCAAATCACCTTGAATAAATACTGTACGACTACATAGGTGTATACTGAGATAAACAAAGCGTACGCACTCACCCCCTCCCTTCCCGCGTATAGTTGTTGTCAGTTTTGGGATTTGTTGGCATCCCTGCACGTATGAGACTTTGTCCCAATGCTGCGCTAAGGCTGGGCCAGTATCGTAGACTATGGACCAGAGTTGGTGTTTGTGAACGCGCGTACATACAATAGATTCGCTTGGTCGCACTCACAGCTTGTATAAAGACCCCATGTGGCGTATAGAGTCTACGCGCCGCTTTCCCGCCTAAACCACAGGTGTGACACTGTTTCCGTCCCACCTCTGATTTGTCATGCAAAATAGCTTAAAATAGGGCTGGTTTACGAATTATAAAAAAATAAAAATCTAGTACTTAAATGTAATTTAGTCATTTTTACAAGTTGCGGCGTTTAAATTTATTGTGTTATAACAAGAAAAAAGAGTGTAATTTATTCATTAAGATATCATAATAGTTAGATTAAATTACTGTATGTACTTGCAATTCTCTCAAATAACGTTTGAACCACGTAGCATATTTAAAAACGAATCTAAATGCGCTGGAAATTATGGCAAACCATGTGCAGAATTCTAAACATTAAACAACATAATAATGATGTCAATTTATCTTTCAAGAAGAATATAAAATAATCTACACAAAAACTAGAGCCGTGATTGAAATAGTGCACCAGTAGATGAACCTACATTTTCTGAGATATATATACAAGTCCTGAATAGAGTGAATTTGAGAACCTAGCACTACATTGGTTAAATGGCGCCAAGATAAAGATTACTTCATACCGCTGACACTTCCCACATATTGTGTGAGCCAGAGTGTCACGGCAAACACGACACGATAAAACAATGTTGGTTTATTGTTGGGACACTGTCTACGACGCTAGCCCAACAGTAAACCGTCATTGTTTTAATGTGTCGTGTTTGCTCGGGTGTCACGGCAGGTGAAACACATTATCACGACATTCAGACAACGGTAATATATGATTGAACCAATGCTGTTTTAATGCTGGTCCACGCTCTTCAACGCTATCCCAGCATTAAATCAACATTGGTTTACCGAATGAATACAAAGTTCAAGCACTAGTGCATACTGAATTTCAAACTGTGAGACGCTTGTAGGATAAACGCGCCAAAACCTGGTCATTTATGTCCACCCCTTTTCTATTCATACAATGGGTCGCATCGAACAGCATAAATATTTCAGGGTATGTATGTACCCGTGAAGTCGATTGTGTACAATAATCAGTCAATACTACGAGGTTGGTTAACTATATATTGATAGATCTATAATCATTCGCCATGATGGTTATTAATTTAGTTTCAAGTTCACCATATAGGCCTACATAATTATCATAAAATAATATAGCGTTACATTTGTTTACAATTCGCTTTGGTTATTATAGTCATGCAATTTTTGTGAATGATCAATTTTCTGTAAATAAAAATGGTATCTTCAAATGGACGGTTAATTTTCACAGTAAATATGAAGCCTAATAAAGGAATTCTATACACTATATATATTATCAGGCTATATTCATCAGTGTTCATTGGGATTTCCATAATTCCATTGCTAATACCACAAGAAGAAAAAAAAGTTGTGCCATTAAAATAATAATCGAATGACATATTATAGTACACTATATTATGACAATATTTACGATCTTGATATGTTTTAAAATTATAATTAAGTTTATTATAGACCTAATATAGGGGTATCTCGAAAACCCCCTCGACCCACGACCCTCGACTTAATTAAAAAAAATTGTTTGTTTATATAATTATAACTTTTGTATAATAATAACATTCGGGAAATTTATATAGGCCTACTGTGATGCTAACCTGGCTATCAAGTGATGTTGGCTGACCGTCTGCTACGCTGGTCTAGCATTCACCCGACGTTGGCTTAATGTTTCTTGTTTAATGGGTGACCATCGATTGGCGCAATAATACACCATAAAACTATAGTTTTGTGAACACACGTAGGCCTAAAGCTGGCGAAACACATTTTAATATTCAGTGATATTGGGCCACTGTTTACGACGCTTGTCTAACTGTTATTTATATTATCAGAAGCATGGGATTAAATGCCTCTTGTTTTTTGGACTGAAAAAACGCTTGCCAGTCATATCACCCGCATATCACTAAGGGGGCCACCATTAGATTCCCGGGGGGGGGGGGGGGCAGGAGTATTTGTCGCGGGCAAATTATTTATTTCAACCGGGCTCGGCGGCGCCCTGAAAATTTCACATTTTGTTACATGTTTATATGGAACAGTTCTTGAAGTAAATTATTTATTTCACGCCGAGTCCGCCCGAAATCATTTATTTCAAAAAGACTCCTGCCCCCCCCCCCTGGGAATCTAATGGTGGCCCCCTAACCAGCTTCACTCAGTCACACGCATTGGCACAGGCATCGCAAGCGGCGGGCCAGCGTTGCAGACGTTGGGCTAGCGATAATCCAACATTGTATCAATGCTTAGTGCTTGCTGTGCTTAGCTATCATTGGACTGGAACATTGTTGGGCCAGTGGTGGGACTCAGATGTCAATCTATACGCCTAATCAAGTGCCCTCATATATTGCGTATCGTGCCTCTCCCCAAAATATACATGATGCTTTCAGCAGACGGTGAGCCAACACTGACCTGATATTGTTTCCCAAATTTTATAAATAGACTATCAAAAAAAAAAAAAAAAAAATTAAGTCGAGGGTCGAGGGTCGTGGGTCGAGGGGCGAGGGGGTCGAGGGGGTTTTCGAGATATCCCTAATATAGAACCTGATCAAGATCAAGCGTCGAAAAAGCATTAAAGAAAAATCTCACACTGATTACGTTTCATGTTGCATGCAGCGATCATTCAATCTATATCAGTAGAATGCTGGGCCATCGTATGTGACGCTGACCCAACACTGAACCAACATATAGGATCAATGTAGTCGTGCATGATAATATGCACATCATACTACTCAATTTAATACATTTACGCTGCAGAAAGAAATGCTAATGCGACTCACTTGCTAATTGAAGATGTGCATATTCATATTTCAGGTAACATGACGTTGAATCATGTCAATAAATGAACTGTATAGAAATAATAATATTATATTTATTAGTTTTCTGAAGTGTCAAACATTCACTCATAGTTATGTCATTTCAGTATTATAATGATATCATATACACACACATGTTAAAAATGAGTAGACACTGCTGCCTTTCAATTATGAATACAACATTATAAGCTAGGTTATGGCAGTAAAAACGTTAGTAATAGGAGGCCTATAGTTAAAATTGTGCTCGCTATACAATTGGAGGCTTATATTTTACGGCACATTTCGTAAAAAGTGCATTATACCGGCGAAATTTAAATCACTAGAAAACAAATGAATATTTAAATAGATTAAGCATGATAAGCGACAAGATTGTGCTTGTCAAATCTAATGTGGCATTGTTCAATTATCAATTCGCCCCAGCAAACACAATACGTTAGCCAAGTGTTGGGCCCGCGTCGTAAACAATGGGCCAACATGAGCCCAACATTGGGCCAGCATGTCGTGCTTGCTGGAGTCAGACACAAAAGCTAAGTTGAATAATTTAATTTTTCACCCACTTGGAAGTTGTGTCTCGCTACCGCGATCCACAACTTCAAGCAGGTAAAAAATACTCGTATTTGTTTAATTTGAGACCAAACATTTGCAAATCTTGATGTTTAACATGTTTAAGCACACATTTTGTTCTAAATACCTGCAATTTAAATGGCCAAAATAAAAAGGAATCGATTACGACTATACTATATAGTCATTCAACACGGGCACCTTCTTTTTCGAGGGCAAAATCTGACGCCTGCACTGAAAGAATTACAAATTAATAAACATAGGTATTCAGATGAAGCAGGAAGAGCTACCTAAGACATTAATAAAATTAATGATTACAATTTGTAATTTGTAATTTAAAATTGGTCTCCATTGTTAAATTTATATAAAAAAGATTTCAGCGTGGTAAGGGTTACGCCAATGCTGGGACAGCGTCGAAGACGTTGACCCATCATCGGTACACCATAGTGCTAACATCTTGTGTTTCCTGGGTTGAGTTTCTTTCCCAGTAAACACAACACATTTGTATAATATTTATACACTGTTAGACCAAGGTCTTCGCCGCTGGTCTAGCATTGTATAAATATTAAACAAATATTTTGTATTCACTGGGTTGAGAGTGGATCCCCAGGAAATGGTTGGTATCGCGTCACAGACATTCGCCCAACTCTGATCCAGCATTGAGTTGATGTATTATTTTTGAGGGGCGCGTACAACTATCTCTACCGCGGTAGAATATTGGGCCAGCATCGTGAGACCATATGTTCTTTTTGTGTGTGTGTTTTGGGGATTATTTCCGCTTAAAAGCCCTTTCTGTCACTCGACCAAGCACTCGTTGAACTCGTCAGCACTCCTGAGATGATTCCAGCCACAGCTCTCAAACCCACCCTCGTCCCTGCGTTAACAAAACAAAAACATGCGGGCAATTATTTATCACAAAATAAGCCTATATCTTTGCCACCAAGGCGCTGTGATTTTACCCTTCCGGAACCACAGCGCAAATAATAAATCTTAGTTCTCAGAGGCGGGCGGCACGGTGTTAATGCTTCACTACAGCGATTGTTCGTTGTCCTTTTTTTTTTTTTTTATCAAGCTTGATGCATACAATCAAAGTGTGCAATATAATACAATATAATATTTATAATAATACAATATATAACATAAATGTACAATAAAAAAACATGCAAAGGATGTCACTACAGGTGACCAGCACCCAATCGGTTTGACATCCATTATAGGCCTACTATAAAAATTATATATAAATATATATACAAATTATATAAAAGTACGTTGTAAAAAAAAGTATAAAGTATGGAATAGTATAATTTAAAAGCATTAAGGTACATAAAATAGAAAATGTGTTAAGTAAACGTATGTAGGTAAAAAATAAGGTTGAAATCACAACTATGCATTAAAAACACGCACACGCCTGATACCGACAAGTACTTGTCCACGAACATATATCATTACTGGTAAATGTGTCTTTGAACTTGTTACAATAGAAATCGTCTAACTCTCCAACAAAAATATCACGAGAATGATCCACACGCAGTTCTGTTGGTAACTTGTTCCATAGAGTTACAATTCTATTAAAATAATATCCCTTATATGTCTCTGTTCTTACGAGTTTAGATTCCAAAAGGATACCTTTTTGGTGAGAGCGAAGTCTTGAATTCGGTATATAAGTTTTAACAAGCTCAGAAATATTATTTAAAAAATTGGGCGTATACATGGATTTAAAAAATAAGTCAATGTCTGCCATTTCTCTTCGAAATGAAAGTGACAAAATGTTCATATTTACACAGCGATCTTTATAGTTTAGTGGAGGATAAAGTATGGCGTATCGTGTAAAATTTCTCTGTATGCGCTCAATTAATTCAATATGAGACTTAAAAAAAGGAGACCAGACTGGTGAGGAGTATTCGGCAATGGGTCTTATTAAAGCTTTGTATAGCTTTAACGTGATTGACGCAGGTGCTTTATAACCAACTGCGCGCCTTATCATGCCGTTTGCTTTATTACATTAATGGCTCACCATTAATCTTATAAACAAACTTAATAGGATTGCGATTCCTAGTGAAAGAAATAACCTTACATTTCAAAGAGTTAAAATTTAGCTTCCAATATTTGGACCACCGATAAAGTTCATCTAAGTCATTTTGCAACGACATACAATATCAACAATTCGTCGAAAACACTTCATCTGCAAACATGGCTAATATAGAGTTTTTGCACTATCAGGCCTATCGTTAATAAAAAGTAAAAATAACAGAGGACCTTTTTTTTCCTCCTAACAAAAAACAAAACTTTTTTTCCTCCCCGATCAAAAACAAACAATTTTTTTGCTAAGATGTCAAAGACAAACTTTTTTTTCCAAAAAGTGTTTAAGCCCATAAATTCCCGTCCTACAAAAGTTGGAGAAAAGCTCATGTGTTTGAGTTGCGCTTGAACACATTTTACGAGTTGTAGTGAAGCATTAACACCGTGCCGCCAGCCTCCTTTATATTATAAACATGTCTAATTTATTACACTATTACACTGCTTCTGTTTTAATAATACGTCAATCTTTTTAATATTAACTATTACTATATATTAATATTTTATTATTAACTATTTCTATTTATTATCATTTATATTAACTTTTACTATCGCATGCTATGTTGTAATGTAATTCAACTTTTAGTTGCCAATAAATGTTATTATTATTATTATAATTATTATAATTATTATAATTATTATTATTATTATTATTATTATTATTATTATTATTATTATTATTATTATTATTATTATTATTATTATTATTATTATTATTATTATTATTATTATTATTATTATTATTATTATTATTATTATTATTATTATTATTATTATTATTATTATTATTATTATTATTATTATTATTATTATTATTATTATTATTATTATTATTATTATTATTATTATTATTATTATTATTATTATTATTATTATTATTATTATTATTATTATTATTATTATTATTATTATTATTATTGTTGCTTTAAACTCATTATAAGTAACATGGAGCACATATGAACAGAACAACTATGAAAAAATAACAATTGGAACTGTTAGGTCACGATATCGAAACTATTATTGGGTAAACATCTATATTTGCAGGGTTTAGTTTGACCACAATTTGTGATACGTAATGGAGTACGTTTTGTAGCACATATTAATCTTGAGATTAAACAGTTAAAGGGACGTAGTTCCAAAGGGAAGTATATATACAGGTCTTTTTTAAGAAAAACGATAGACAGTTGCCATATAATTTACTATTGCAATAACTTTTGTTTTATATGTTGAATTTCAACGAAGTATGCAACTAATATATATTATAAATCACATACATTCTTTTTATATTAAGAAAATTGTTTTCTTTTTTATTTTCACTAGCATGGATATTGCTTCAGTGATTCCGTGTTGGAACACATGTATATGTATTTTAATGACCAATGGTTCAATCAATCAAACAATGGTTTAATCAATCAATCAATCAATCAATCAATCAATCAATCAATCAATCAATCAATCAATCAATCAATCAATCAATCAATCAATCAATCAATCAATCAATCAATCAATCAATCAATCAATCAATCAATCAATCAATCAATCTGCCAACCTGCCCGCTTGCCTGTCAGGCAGTCAGTCAATCAGTCGGTCAGTACAGTCAACAGGGAAATCAAGGGGACTTCTCGAGGATGGTTAAATTAATCAGGTAGCACTGCCCCTCCCCTCTCCCCAGACACAGGATTCGGTTTGAGGTCTACCTCTCTGCAACTGAGGCTCCCAATAATATTGAATATTTACGAGTGAACTGAGAAGAGCAGGGATTAACCCCGAGCTTGATATGATTTGCAGCAGCAAAGAAATAACTTTATTTAAAGATATCCCTAGAAATAGTTTTCAGTGAAAAATACCATCACGCGATAATTGTTCACACTTTATTGGATAATTAGCTTCCTTAGCCGCTTTATCTGCGTGTTATAATAGATCTTGCACCCCAAGGGTTAAATCAACCCTTGTACCACTAAATCTAAAAATCTAAGTTTTCACCCACTTGAAGTTATGGGTCGCAACCGCGATCAACAACTTTAGATGCGTGAAAAATGTTCATATTTGTTTAATTAAATATTTGCAAATCGCGATTCACATTCTATTCCCAATAACAGTGATTTGATCGGCTTCCCTTAACTTACTCTTGCTCCATGCAGACGGCGTCGCCGTAGCAGTCCGCTTTTGCATCCACTAAGTTCCACAGGCACACATGGTCAGCCTCTTGTCTCTGACAGTCATTAGGCCCATCACATGATTTGATCTGCAAGTAACATTTTAGTTTTAATATTTAAGTTTTTTCAAAATTAAATTGTAGCGGTATGTTATGAAAAAAAAAATAATAATGGCAGTATGGAATAATAATTAAGACATTTATAATGATGTCAAATTGAAAAACCCACTTTGGTCCTTATGGTTTACACAAAAATACACACACTGGACATAAGTTTGTTCACCCTCAAAGTGATGCCTATCACCTATCTGCTTAATACCTTAATTAAATTACAGAAAATAAACTCAAACCCGGATAGTTTATTTCTTTTTCTTTACAGATCATGAACGAATTGTTATGATGCTATATCAAACATATTTAGTGTCACAATTAATATTTAATTGGGCAGCCACGTGATGTTATATTGGCCGCTGCTCTTCTGAGCAAAGAGGAAAACACTGTTCTGATCTTTGCAGGACGAATTCTGTCAGAACTTCTGAATAATGCTGCTGTAATTTCTTTACATGCGGTTGGTTTAACTTCTCATACGTCCTTTTTCATGCAACTCCACTTGTTTTTGGTAGTATGTATTTACATCTGGAGACTGCGGAGGAAATAACATGTTGCGTATATTGCAGCTTAACTGCGGTGCAATTACATGCTTTTAAATCCCATTACATTTGAGCTCTTAATTCGGATTTAATTCCCATTACAAATGTCTCCACTGGAACCCATAATTACAATGCAGAGATATAATTGTGCATGAGAATGTGTAAAACATATGTGAATAACATGTGACACAGCTTAAAAGCTTTAAAATCATATCGGTATTGCATATGAGCCGGGCGCTCACTAGACATTTAAACAGTGGCTTGTGCATAAATTATGTGGGGGTGAACAAACTTATGCCAATGTGTGTATATCAGCGTTGTAAAGAGTAACCCTTACAGTGCGGGGATCGACTTTAGACGTCAGCATCTGACGTCTGTAGACGTCAGATTCTGACGTCTAAAGTCGATCACCGCACTGTAGCAGTAAACATAATCATAGTGGTTTTGAATCCATAACATAGGTATTAAAATGAATCAGAAAGAGCTAAAGAAGACATTTGTGATAATTTCAAAATGAAAGAAACCCTCTTGTCCCCATGGTATATACAACATATATCATTGTTGTGAGGATTAACTTGGTTCAGGGATCAGATGGTTGTGGCCGATCCACATGGGCATCGAATATAAGAACAGCTATGTAAATTTTGTTTTGAATACATTTAGCTCGCACCAGGTCTACAAGACGAAAACACATTTTTCGTAAAAAAATGAGTCAAACAACATTTTGTAACACTATGGCAAAACTGAAGTTTTAAATTTAAGAAAATTTGCGTAGGCCTACACCATTATCTGTATTTTTCTTTGATCAAGCTTGTACTATTTTATGGGCTAATGACCGTACAATTCTACCGCCGTGCAAAGCCTGAAAGGCAGATATTGCCTTTTGCTTTGCATAGCAGATATACTGAATAAACTAATTGAAAGCTGCGCGTTCACAACGTCGCACATCCTGAAATCTAATATAAATGGGAAACATGCTCACCTGGCAAGCGCAAGACTGTTTGTACCTATTTCGTTGCAAGTGCTTTTTTATATTTGGTGTCAGGTCCGCCAAGGGGATTTGTCTCAGACATGGTTCAGTCACCAGATACTTTGGCATCCCTTGGTTGTCTTGCATGAGATCACCTGGTGAATGAGAGTCGATATCCCAGCAAACACGATACATTGACCCAATGCTGGATTAATGTTGGACGTCGGAGACGGCGGGTCAACATTAACTCAGCATTGGGTCAATGTATTGTGTTTGCTGGGATATTACAGACGGACATTTGACAATATAACATCATATAACTAGAAAGAGTTAACGAAAACGAAAGCAGCCCTCCGTTATTGCTAGTCGGCCATTTTAAATTTGACATACCTCAGCAAATTTTCTCATATCAACGTTTATTTTATATTACCGATTTAGCTACTAGATTTCCGAGATAATGCGGAAAAACAATTAAAATTGACCGCCAGTTGGCCATATTGGATTTTATTTCTGCGAAATTTTTCATGGGTTATTCTTGTATGAGTCCTCAGATTTTGTTCTATTGCATGGTCCAGCTATTTTGCTTTGTTTTTTAGTTACGTAAATATCACAAAATTACTCAAATTCAAAATGGCCGCTATTAGAATCGTTTGCTCCCAGAAGTTAAATCAGGTCATCGGCTGATATTTGCTAAATAAAAAGAAGATCGGATGGAAACTTTTTCCTGAAACGCGCTAGCGACTAGCGAGCATGCACTGAAAATGACTACCTAGGTTATTTTTATTCGCAGATCATATATTGCCATGTGAACAGAACTGTCTGCAGTATGCAATACCTTATGCAACAAAGCCTACTCCAGGGCATATGAAAGACACAGACGTTAATTGATGTCTGATAGTTAGGACTTAGGGTGATTCAACTGTAGCATCGATTGTCCGCCCTACACCAACATGTGCCCCAATGCTGTGCTAACATTCAACCATTCCTTTAAGTGTACAGATAGTTTGACAGGGTTATCTCTGGATTCTTAGACAATCTGACAATTTTGAAAAAATGATCTGCCGGATACACTGCTTCATACAAAAAAATGACCAAAATTGATTTCACCCCCCGGAGTATCTTTAAATATTAGATATCTTAACCCTTTAAGCGCGGGGACCGACTTCATACCTCAGAATCTGATGTCTATAGACGTCAGATTCTGAAGTATGAAATTTGATTTCCGCATTGAAACTCTAATACAGCTATAGTGGCAGTAGACCAATAACAGTTATAAACCTTTTATGAATTTGATATTTTACCAAACAAGTGAGTTTTGAAATAGTGACTTTTCTTGTGGTCTCTTAAACTGTGTTTGCATCGATATTTAGTATTTGTTTTTTGTCACTTCATAACAGAAATAATTGTCGTGATGGAGAGGCATCGTTATTATTCTCCATAGCGAAAATAATCGTGACGGAGAGATATATTTTTTCATTATTTTTATTGTCATAAAGTGAATATTTTTAATTAGGTGTTTAACATTATAATAGCCATGGTAAACAACCTGTTAAATATATTTTACTTTGGTAGAAGGTTCACTAAGAAATATACATATGAAGATTACCCCGTAACATAAATTGGTCACTCTTTAGCGCTAAACTAGCCTCTCCGTAACCTGATACCGGGATTAAAACTTTAAATTGATAAAAGTAAACATTAAAAATTGAAATTAAGCTTTGCTGACGACGCTCTGTCAAAAAAAACAAAGCTAAGTTGACCTATGTTTAATTTTTTGACAATATTTTAATTAGCTGTACTAACTGTAACTAGAGGGGAATTGTGACTTTTAAAGTAACAATAATGTTTGGACTATGTTTTGTGCGTTTTTTTGGCGACCATTTCAAATATTGTTGGGTTATTTATGAGAGATCGATTGGAATTTTAGATTTCTGGATTCTGACTTTTTTGTTGGTTTAATGCTGTATCACTGTCTGTGACGCTGGCAAAACATTAAAACCACATTGCGTCGACGTTTTAACTGCTAGTTCAATGTTAAAATGTAGAATTTGAAAGGTCCTACTGTTCATATCAACACCCAATGTTGTTTCAATGCTGAACAACTCTCTGCGACGCTGGCCCCACATTGAAACATTATTGGATATAGGCCTCTGTGTTTTAATTGATTAAATATAGAAAGTGCTCAAAGGGTCGGTCGTGTCGCCTCTGACAAAGGACCCCTATTTAATAATCAAGATTCATTCATGGGCTTTCCCGACATGTAAATCATTGGACCGACGTTATTCCACATAGTGATCCAGAAAATCCTTAAGAAATCCGGAAGATCATGATGTATGACTTAGAAAAGTCATAGCACACCTCCCCAAAACTTAAGGATCATTGTACTAAGGTTTGAAGTCGATTGGATAAAAACTCAGGGAGAAATAGGCCGCGACATAGAATAATAAAAGTGTCGAGATCCATACAAAACTTAATATATTTGGACCAAAAGGTCCAAACATGATAGTAGAGGAAAATAGAATCCAAATTATTTTCTTATAGTTATCACAGAAAATGTGCCATCGGTCAGATTCAAACTTACGCGAAACTATTTTTTTTAATCGGAGGGTACCTCACTTTGAACTGATTTTCTGAAAAAACTGCCCAATAGAATTTTGTAATAAATAGAGTTTTGTATTCAGCACATGTTTTTACATTAGAAACAACCTTTGAACCTTTTGGCACTTCTACACAAATAAATTCGGCGTATCTCCTGGATTATATATATAAGATAGTAATTATATATAATATATATATATATAATATAATATAATAAGGCATTAGGTAAAGGTACATGATAGCAAAATTAACACGTGCGAATAAATAATATCATGTACGTATACCCAATGAGCACACGACGTTACTGCGACGTTGAATAATTCAACGTCGTATGCCCAGTGGGTAGGCTACATGTTGCTGTTATGAACGTAATGTCACTCACCCATGATCAAATAATTTCCACTTGGCAAATTATTTTCGCACGCTTTATTATAGAATGGTATGTAAAGGTGGTGCCTGTTGTCAGCTTTGGCCATCAATCTCTTTCCCTAAAGTGACAAAAAACAAAGAGAATATCAGTCTAGTGTAGAGTGAGCAACGCATATTATCGGGACCAAATATTCAGTGCATAGGCAGAAAATAGGCCCGTATTCTCGTACAAGTTACGATATATCGTAGGCTTCGGATAGGTCGAGATTGTCATCTCGACCAATCCGAAGCCTACGATATATCGTAACTTGTACAGAATACTGGCCCAGAAACGTAACGAAATCTTTCATCTTGGAATTGATAGCACTGCATATTACAAGTCTAAACCTTACTTAGTATGTGTCTGATAGGCTATTGTCGTAGCGCGACGCGTCCGCCCGTTTGTTTATCCACCATCCCAGCAAACATGAAACGTCAAGGCAACGTTGATTTAATGTTGGGCCACCGTCTGCCACGCTGGAGCAGCAGTAAATAAGCATTGGGTCGATGTTTCATGTTTGATGAGATGTCTGTCACCCACTGCTATAAACCGTCGTGTTGACGGTCTGAAAATGGCGCCAATAGCTCCTTTCTCGAAAAATACTTTATTTATTGTTATTATCGTTATTAACTCTTCTATGAGCTACACAACAGGAACGTATGGCAAATTTCTTCTAAAGGTTAAAAGTGATCTATCACCCCCTATATAATATGAATAAATTTGTGACAAATAAATCAAAGTTGCCACAAGATGGGGCACAAGTGTTTTCTTATATGGGGTGATTGGCTATTATCAGAAATACATACGTATTTCTGCTATTATGTGACCCTCTGAGAGGGTCACATGATGGCCAATCACCCCATATAAGGACATAATAATTCATACCATATAAGGGGTGATAGATCACCTTTAAGCATTTATACTTTACATTTCGTATTTACATTTGACCTTTTTTTAGCCTGTATGCGTTTTTTGCAAAAGCCCTAGGCACACTTATATTGCTGATGAATTACACAACCAGTTTGCATCTACAATCGGCAGCGAATATTATGCGATTTTATTTTATAATGTTAATCCCTTAGTCCTCCTACAACAGTACTGTGTGCGAGTTATTGGCGACACGTCGGAGACATTTCGGAAAGCAAACAGTCGAAATTGCGGATTTTAATGAGAAGAGTTTCAATAACAATAATATTTAAGCGGCGTTGCGTAAGTTTACATGCATGTCCAAAATAAGAAATGCGGGAATTTCGTCTTTATATCTCGCTTAACTGGCAAATGCGCAACACAAAAGTAAAAATAATTTTTTTCGCAGTAGGCCTTCTAGTCTATGGACATGTTTACATCATATGGTCATATTAAGAAGCCAAAATAAAAATACTGATTTTTGATGATTTTAGCCTAATTTTGTCATTTCTCTTGTATTATGTGGACAACACCCCTGTAAATTGAATTTATGGTTCTGGAATATAGCATATTCAACTATATCAAAATTAATGTTGTGCTCTGCGTAATAGTCAAGAATTGGACAAAATGAGAATATATTAGTCAAAATATTAGTTATTAGTTTTATAAATGAAACTCATTTGAGATGTTGTTGGGGTTTTTTTCAAGCAATAATTTATCGTGTTTTACATGTTTAAATATCTCGAAGGCACGGAGTTTTTTGATGGACATTTCAAGAAAATAAATTGTAACTGAAAGTATATAATTTGAGGGCACCAAATGATTATTTGGCGGGCACCAACCGATTTGATGTGGACCGAATAATTCAAATAATTAATTGGTGCGCACCAAATCATTTGGCGCTCTCCAATTAAATAATTTCAGCTGCAATTTATTTTCTTGAAATGTCACTTAGGAAGTTCCGTACAAAGATCTCACCCGGATATTCTGTGAAACGCAGTGACGTCACAGGAAATATAGTTCAAGGCTATTGAGTGTCACATAATTAAAATTAGACAATGGAAACTTCCACCGTGCTGTATTTGATTAAGTGGTACAATAAATGTAAAGATATTCATTAATCTTCCTCGGGTTAATCAATGAGTTAGTCATGTTCTCTTTCACATTGCACGTATCCATAATAGTATGTCGGACAAGATAGTGATTATTCAACTGTCATATTATATTGACCCAATTTTGGTTTAATGCCGGTCCACCGTCTTCGACGCTGCACCAACATTAAACCAACATCGGTTCAAATAGAAGTGTAAACATGAATCTTAGTAACTTTTCCCAACATAACATTGCTCTTCGTGTCCAACTTGAATTTCATAGTGGCTATCCCGTATTTGAATTAGAAAAAATATTTTGGCTGATCCAGAAAATAATCATAAAATGTTAAAAAGTCAGACAGAAAATATATAGAAAAATATAATAAATACCTTGTTAATTGTCAACCGGTCTTCAATGGGGGACATACATACTCCCATATCAAGAGAGCAGCGTTTTAAAGAAATTACCATTTCATTTTAACCCTTTCAGCGCGGGGACCGTCTTTAGGCGTCCGAATCTGACGTCTATTGACGTCAGATTCAGACGTCTAAAGTCGATCCCAGCGCTGAAAGAATACAAAATTATATGGCCATAGACCCATAAAATAGGTATTCCAAGGAAGCGGAAAGAGCTAACTAAGACATTTATGATGACTTCCAATATAAAAAGGACCCTTTGGTCTCCATAGCTTAGACGAAAATATTTCAGCGCTGTAAGAGTTAACCTTCTGTTGATCATGACTTTGGTCGTTTTTTATATTATTAGGCGACCAAATCACTGTTATTTGGAATGAAATGTGTGTCTAAACATCAAGATTTGCAAATATTTGTGCTCAAAATAAAAAAAATATGAGTAATTTTCAGCCACTTGAAGTTGTGGGTCGCGGTAGCGAGACACAACTTCAAAAGGGTAAAAATTTAAATAATTTAATTTAGCAGGAAAAGGGTTAATATACATTTCTGTATGATCTAAATTATGCATGACTAGACTACATAGTTGTTGTTTCATAAGAATCAGGTTCAAAATAAATCTATATACATGTATCTATACTTACATTGTATGTATCTCGTACGGTTATAGTATAACGTTTGAATGCTGCACATCCAATATACTGGGGGTCCACTACTAGAGGATGTGTTATCATTGTGCCATCGGGAAGATACAGCATCTTCTTGCTCCCTGATGATATGGTCATCATAGCGGCTGGAATTTAGCGAGAAATAATAAATATGTCAAAGATAAATTGATCAACACAGTATTTTAATCCTAGAATTATTGTTTGTTTCAATTTTTCATGCATTCATTTGAGGCTGGAATTGCTGATGTAAGTTTCAGCTTCAGATGACGAAAAATGTGTGTATTTGTGGAAAATGGTCATCTTTCAAATTGAATTATTTGATCTATTAAACAATTACCACACTCTATTTTTTAATTTTGAATGACACATTATTTGGTTTAAAAGTTACTTAAAACCGTATATATATTTACGGCTCTAGCAGGACAAGGGTTGAGGCTATCGCTTCATATAGGTACTCATTTCACACCTCACGACGTTTTAACGTCCAGCTCCCTTGTTGCATTACCCTTTAAACGTCAAATCATTTTTTTAATAATTTTCACTCACTTGAAGTTGTGTCTCGCTGACGCGATCCACTGCTTTAAGTGAGTGAAAATTTAATAAGATTTGACAAAATTAAGGTCAACGATTTTGATATCTTGCTGATTTATGTCACGTTTTATCTTTGACATGAAAACGCTGGTATTCAATATGCTAATCAGAAATTAAAATATCACTGGACAATATTTATATTACCAACATTCAGAACAAATTTGAGCAGGATATTGTAATGACTGTCATGTTTTATCATCAACATTTTTTAAAGCTGGTACTTATGTGCTGATATAAAATTTCAAAAAAATGGACTCGCAATTCACACATCTAGATGAATGAGGATTTTGTCAACTATGACCGTCCCTTTTCCCATTAACCCCTCAACCGCCGAAAGATTTAATTGGAATTTTCACCCACTTGACGTTGTGTCTCGCTGACGCGATCCACAACTTCAAGTGAGTGAAAATTAAATCACATTTGACAAAATCTACACTGTGAAGTAACCGATCTATAGATCTTTAGTTTGGAGGAGGCCTTGATCACTTACTCCAGTCGGTGCAGCACATGGACGTCTGTAAAGTTTGAGGAGGACAGGTGCAGCCCAAGGTCAAGGTCAATACAGTCACCGCCAAGGTGACCATCAGCAATAGTTCTTGAGACAGATTCATTGTGACGCTGAAATAAAAATCGTTGCTTTAATGTTATCATTTTAAAGATATATAGATAGGCACTGAACGACATTAAAGGGTCTGTTCGAACCATTGTAAAATTGTGATTTTTAAGGTGTACCTTCCTATCCTTAAGCTATGAGAATAAGTAGCAAAAACAATCTTCAGTGGATGGAGCCATTTTTTAGTTATACTCAGACCAGCCACATTTGACCTTGGAAAATGTAATCCTTACATTGCGGGGATCGACTATAGACGTCAGAATCTGATTAGTGAAATTATACTGGCCGTAACATATAGGTATTCAAATAAAGCAGAGATACATTTATGATGATTTGAAATTGACAAAAACCCTTTGGTCTCTGAGGTTAATGCAAAAATATTACCGCGCTTAAAGGGCTAATGGTTATAGGCCTATTATTTATGACATAAATGATGATAATGAAGAAGTCTTGGCATCGAATCCGATTAGGCTCAGCAAACACGCGCAGGCAATATTGGTACAATGTTGGCCCATAGTTTTCGCTATGATGCGACAGAGCAATAACGCAAAAAAAAACTAATTGAATTCCATAGCTTCCTGCTATGATTGAAAGGTAACTTTGTTTAGTGACACAGTAGTGATGGCAGGTCAAAGAACACGATATACTGTGTCTCAAGCATTGAAACAAATCTTACTGGATAGGGGGTCGAAAAAATTCACAATTTGATGAAAAATATATCTGAAGACCAAAACCAATGTAAATTAAGTTCACATATGGTGATACACCTGTATAAAAACATATAAATAGCAAATGTTAGTATTTTATACACATTAGCATTATGAATTAACAAAAAGGTTGGCCCTACACCGCGTCATATTTGACCCAGACTGTGCTGATGTGTGAGTGCTCCTCTCCGTGCTGTTGAGGGTAAACTCTTACAGCGCCGAACTAATTAGTAAAAATCATGAAGACCAAAGGGTTTATTTTAATTTGCAATCATCATAAATGGCTTATTTAGTTATTTCTGATTCATTTGAATACCTATGTTATGGGTCTACGACCATTAGAAATATTTTAATTCTTTAAGTGCTGGGACCGTCTTTACACGTCAGAATCTGCCGTCTATAGACGGCAGATTCTGACGTATAAATACGGTCCCCGCACTGAAGGGGTCAAAGCGATGCTCCTGTTGATTGAAAAAATGTCATTGCCTTCCGGCTAAGATATTTTTACGATTGATTTGACTTGTTTAAAAACTTTTACAAATGTAGCTATACATATGCATGAATAGGCCTACACTTTTTCCGATGATTCTAAGAATATTTCAAATAATTTGAAACTAGTTTTCTAGTGTTATATGGTATCCGCATCATGCTAAAACTAGTATACTGCCGTGTGAAGCCAAAATGAAGTATCTCAATCTATTTACCTTCAATTAAGCAGTTGTGTATTTAACATGGGAGGGGGGGGGGCATGCTGAAAACCAATACCGGTATGTACATGGGAAAGTCTTCAAGGTGCAAAATTTTGGTCAGAAAAGACATTTGGGTTGATTTAAATCCGGGTAAAATTTAATAGAAGCTCAAGTCGTAATAATTCGTTCTATAAAGTGGTTATTCGTTTTGTGTGCTGGTATATTTTAAAGTTTTTAAACGTTTTCCTCACCTTCAGTTTGTTTAAGTTCGCTCCTGATCTGTTGAGTGACCTGTGCTGAATGGTTTATTTATGTGATCGAGAAACGAGGCAAGAAGGCATACGTGCTTTATTCCGGCTGTCAATAGTGTTACAGTTCAACTCGTTTCACCCTGTTCCATGACAATAGCTGCCAAATCCACACCCTCCCCCACCACCGTGGTAGCCCTACTGACTTGGCTCATATAGTTTAGATATAAATAAACTTGAATTGCTGAATGAAGTGATTTATTTTACTCATTTTATAAAAATCAGATATTTTTAAAATTATATCAGATTGTAATCTGATATAATTTTAAAAATATCTGATTTTTACAAAATGAGTAAAAAAATCACTTCATTCAGCCATTTATTTATATTTTTTACTCATTTAAAAATGTAAATAAATGGCTGAATGAATTGATTTATTTTAATCCGTTTGCAAAAATCTGATAATTTTCAAAATATGTTCCATTGCCACTGCGATACCCACCTGAGGAGGAAAGATAAAAGCTGATATATTAAAATTTGAGTATAATATCACCTGCAAAACGCCACTATAGTGTGGTGGATTCAACCAGTTTTACTTAATGCATTTTACATACCAGTCAACAGTCCCGTTTTCGGCTGGAGCCTCCCGTTTAGGAGGGCCATCTCCCGACCTCTCGTTTCACTTTCATTTTCTCCCGTTTTTGAATTATTTCAACCTCCGGAACATAAATGCTATGTTTACCAAAAAAACTTGTTTTATATATCAAACGTTACCTAAGAAATCAAACAAGATTGAATCCCCCTCTTTCATATTTCTCAATGTCGACATGTATGTTTTTTTAACCCTTTAACCGCCACATTATTCAATTTGAATTTTCACCCACTTGAAGTTGTGTCTCGCTGACGCGATCCACAACTTCAAGTGAGGGAAAATTATTCAGATTTGACAAAATGGAGGTCAACTCTTTTCACATCTTGCTGGTTGATGTCACATTTTATCTGTAACATATTTGAAATGTGGTACTTAATGTGCTAATAAAAATGAAAACCCGAATATATGCGGCACCGGCGGTTAAAGGGTTAATTATGTCATATGGGGCATACATTGGACGAGGGGCTGAAACGGCCAACATTGTGGCATCCGAGCAAAGACTAATGTTTGCACACCGTCTACAACGCTGGGCAAACATAAGCCCAGCATTGGGCCAACGTGCTATGTTTGCTGGGGTGTTTTCTTCGTGGGGCTTTTTTTGCTAAGCACCAATGCTGCCGTGCAAAGCCAGAAGGGCGGTAACTCACCGTACAACACTGTACAAGTGAGAAGTTATTGCCTTTTGGGTTTGTAGAGCAGAATACTGTTCTGCGAAGCCAAAAGGCGGTATCTGTTTCTGGTAAAGTAAGCAAATACTGCCTTTTGGCTCTGTTAGCCAATACGTGATGAGCCGTATGCAAAGCCATGTGAGGTCAATATATAGCAAAACTTAGATTACCCCTTAAACTGATCATCACGACAAAAGTCGTTTTAATCTGTCTTAGGCTACTAGCAGGTTAAATCACAGTTATGGATAATGCAATGTGTTCTTACACAGCAAGATTTGCAAATTCTCAGTCTCAAATTAAACCAATATGTCCAATTTTCACCCACTCGAAGTTGTGGGTCGCGGTAGCGAGCCACAACTTCAAGTGGGTGAAAATTAAAATAAAGCAACTTGACGGGTAAGGGGTTAATATTGAATTTGAAAAGTCTCTTTTATCTCACAGAAAATGAAATCATTTTTCAAATATATGTGACACTCATGATTTTATGCAGCTTTATTTTTCTATTTGACTTCAATTTAAATTTATGATTTATTTCATTGTGTCAAACTGCATTGTAACAATGCAGTGCTGGGTGCCTTTTTATGGGTTAGATCATTGTGATATTACAAAGAAAAGACTCAATCGTTTAGCACGAATATATCCGCTTTTGGACTTTTAGAATTATAATCACGTTCTGATGATATACTCTCAATAGTCTCTAATTTTATCTTGCATTGATTCGAATCTATTTTCATCGCTTTGCTTGGCAATTAATCAAATTAAAATACAATAGAATTACATTTCAAAAGAAGTCATATGTCCTGAATATCATAACAAAAATATAATTGACATGATTTATTTATCAAAGAGTTTATAAATTAATGAGTCGGTTCACACTTTCAGTGTTTTCGTGTTAATGTAACTTTGCAAAGAAACATTCTCTCTCGTGAATAATTTATTCTTAGATTTTAGAGAGTTGACTTATTTTAGTCTCGCCTTATCTTCCTTGACACCTTCTAAATTGCGACATCATCCTGGCCCAATTTAGCCTGTATGTACACAAAAGTAGCCTAAAGCCCGATTATTTTCATTTTCTTCTAAATTGCGTATATGTTTAATCTCATCCCTGTGATGAAAGGGCTGACAAAACGATGTAGCATTAAATTGGTTCAATTCCGGGTAAATGCTTCCAAAGTTGAGCCATTAGCGTTACTAATAGTAATAGTAAAATCTATACATGGCATTGCTATTCTTATCGTGATTCTGGTTGAATGGATTCTGGTAATTTAATTTCCAAACCAATGACCTTAGAAGTTCATACTGGGACACGGAAGTGTAAAAATGTTTGCACGCACAGATCAGATTATGGGGATCTAAATGATCACTTGCGGTTAACCCTTTTAGCGCTAAATTTATTTTAAAATGGTATGTAATTAAACACATATTTTCACCCACTTGAAATTGTGGATCGCGTTTACTTATCGTTACTTGTGTTTTTAGGCACCAAGAATCGATTATACCTACAATACACAGTGATACGAGCAATGATTAATTCAAAGTTGATTTAGAAATTTTAGGTGATTTTAATTTTAAAAAGATTACGATTAAATTATGTATTATTGTATTAAATATTCTTGTTGGTCTAGATAATAATATATGCTCTTGCACTTAATGGGAAGCTTGTGTGAAGGAGTGACTACCTACACTATTGGTAATTGGTTGTCTGTGCCCGTATTCTCGTACAAGTTACGATAAATCGTAGGCTGCCGATTGGTCGAGATGGCCATCTCGACCAATCTGTCGCCTACGATTTATCGTGCCTTGTACGACAATACGGGTCCTGTCAAGTATTACTATAGATCCCATGAGTCTATTGTGTGTATATTCTAAGCCAAAAAGAAAAAAATCAGTTGGAGCGATCACTAAATGATCGTAGCCTGGGATATTTTTTCTCCTAGATTTGTCTTCAAATGTTTGTCACCGCCAAATTATTTTCATCCATTTTGTCTAATTCGCGATATTATCAAATTGACAGCCATATACTGTATTCTGCCGTGCAAAGCCAAAAGGCAGTATCTGATTACTTTACAAGTGGGAAGAAACTGCCTTTTGACTTTGCAGAGCATTAAAGTTCCAGGCTCCGCATAGTTTTTCAATGTGAGATCCTTTACGACAACGTCGTAGATTTGAGTATACTCTGCACTAGGCCTACATGTATCTTACATTTTAATCCACACATGTATCATTTTTTGTATTTTTCAAATTGAAATTATCTACAGCTGCACACCCATTAGTTACACATTGAATATCACAATCGGTGGCTGATTATATTTGCTTCATTTGTATATTATTTGCTTCAAATGGGCAATGAAGAAACCCACTGATCATAAGCCTAGCATGCACATCCACCAACAAGATATGCATGTATACTGGGGTTTTGCTTTTTCTTTTTCGAATTCAATGTCAGCTTCGAAATAATCACAAAAATTCAGAGAGTCATGCAATACACTCTTTTCACGATCATGCGCGTAGACATATACCTATACAGACATTGGTACAGATCCACCCAACGTACTCCTTACTTTTTAGTACTAGCGATTCCACAAAAAATCGTTCAAAAACGTCCAATACCAAGACTGTCAACAAGATCCAGCTTGTCTGGAGCATCTTCATAATAGCTCTAGTGAAACTACCTATATTTCTGTGAATATTTGTATTTATTATCGTGTAATTTTCACATTTCAAATCACCCGCTTAAAGCGTCTGCATTGCATATTTGTATACTGACGATATGACAATTTATTTTTAGATATAATTCTGCTATGTGACAGGAGTATTTAGTTTTTCAAGTATGAGCGAATTTGGTCGGTACACAGCAAACAGGATACGTTCACCCATGCTGCTGTAATGTTGGGCCAGCGTCGCAGAAGATGGGCCAGCGTCGCAGATGATGGGCCAACATCACATCAATATTGTGTGTATGTCTCGTGTTTGCTTGGCCTCGCAAAATATTTATCCTTCCCAGCAGGCACAATAAGTTGAATCAATGTTGGTTACCCGCTGGTCCACCGTCTACGAGGTTGGGCCAACGCTAAACCGGCATTGATTCAATATCGTGTACCTGCTAGGTTATTACGTAATGAACCCCATTTCAACAAACTTAACTCCTTAAAACAATATTGGCTCAATTATGTTTCAGCTTTGTAGAATTCGACCAGCATTGGTTCAAAGTCATTATTCCCATGCTGATTCTACATTAACCATCTAGTCGCTAAGCACGTGCCCGGTATGACTGGGCCGCATAACTTATTTACTGCGCGAGGCCCAGTCACACTGACCTCCATTTTGTTTCCACAGCCAGCTGTGTAAAAACGACACTCGCGCTGCCTACCAAAAAACTCGGATGCCATGAAATTGAGACGAATATTTCAAGTGCCTACGAATACTAGGCCATTTTCAGCAGGCGTAAACTTTTGATCGTATTAGAACTATTGCATTTAAAAATAGAGGTCACTGTGTCAGAGTACCAAAACACTCGGATGCCATGAAATTGAGACGAATATTTCAAGTGCCTACGAATACTAGACCATTTTCAGCAGGCGTAAACTTTTGATCGTATTAGAACTATTGCATTTAAAAATAGAGGTCACTGTGTCAGAGTACCAAAACACTCGGATGCCATGAAATTGAGACGAATATTTCAAGTGCCTACGAATACTAGACCATTTTCAGCAGGCGTAAACTTTTGATCGTATTAGAACTATTGCATTTAAAAATAGAGGTCACTGTGTCAGAGTACCAAAACACTCGGATGCCATGAAATTGAGACGAATATTTCAAGTGCCTACGAATACTAGACCATTTTCAGCAGGCGTAAACTCTTGATCGTATTAGAACTATTGCATTTAAAAGTAGAAGTCACTGTGTAAGAGCCTTGCGATGTTGTCGGGGTACTACGCACGCCTGTAATCGCTTGAAATACGTTTCAGTAGGCAAAAATATCACTGTTAATCGAAATGAGTGTGTGCTTAAACACCAAGTTTTAAAAATATCATTACTTTTCATCCACTTGAAGCTGTGGATCGCGGTAGTCAACATTGGTTAATCTTAGCGTGTTAACATGTTCAAGGGTGAAAGCCGTATAGGGACAATGCATTTAAGTTATGCATTTATATCATGGTACATAATATCGTATGTCATAGAGAAAATAAAACATGATATCTGTATACGCGCACTGATGAATGAAATCTAAAATTTTGAGCTAGACATGCAGTTAACAGAAAAATGTATGATCCCTTCGGATTATGACCGTTCATGTACAGTCAACACGTGTCTTTGTATACACTTGTAACCACTGTTTTCTTGGGCCTGAAATAAAATACTTCACAAAAACATTGATACCAAATTGCAGTATATTGTCGGAGATAATAAATCGATATTTTAGACTATTTCAGGGGGATGAATTTCGTCGAGTGACAGTAAATATATTATAGATTTACTACAATGTTTACATATGATAACTCACACTGGAGTCATTCATGCCGATAAACTAAAAAAATCGTCTGTGAAATGAGGTGTTTTTAGTCATTACAAATATGTAACGTAACGAGATATTTATATGCTCAGTACAATCAATTCATCTTGAATAAAACGGTAAGGTTTGGATCTTCTTACTTCATTATTAGGGCGGAAATAAAACACCCTTAGGGCAGTGGTCAAATCAGGGCGTGCTTATGTTGGAAACGGTCTTCCATCGTCTGTAAACAGGAGTCCCAACTAAATAGTTCAGCTTTTGGTCACGGTGTGTCACGGTGTTATTGAGAAAGGTGTACACAAATAGTCCAGCTTCCAGTACCATAATTTACGAAAAATAATGGATCCCGTTTTTCATTACAGTTTAAATCTTTTTATTGGATAATTAGCATTTATCGACTGATATTATCACATTAAATTGGCCCTGGTCAATGACCAATTACACAAAAAGAAATTACTTTTTTGTTGGTGTTATATTTGTAGATTCAGCACAAGTTTATTGTGTTGTAACCTGCAGTTACAATATCATGTCCTGATATTTCAACCCTATAATCTGAAGTGCAATATATAAATAGTAAAAATCACATCCTGTCGTAACCTTTGGCCGTGAAAGTGTCATCATAATATGGTAACATCCTCGTGGCATGTGCTGACATTCCTGAACTGTCATGTCGATTCTTTGAGCTCTTGTATACATGTAGTATCATATTATAACATATGTTGTTATAATTATGTTGACATATGCTTTCGGACATATATATATGAAATATATTGTTGATAATATAATAATTTGTTTAATATTGTAATGTCGAATTATCAGGATAATTTAATATCCTCGAATCATAATGCCTATCCGGCATTTCATTAGAATCATGTTCTGATATTATAGTGGTTTATTCTAAAAATATAAAGTCACATTCTGGCTGTTTTTAATATCCCCACACTTTCATGATCATAGTGCCATATTCTGATATTATATCCATAATTATGATAATTATATCGAATATTTTTCTGACATTATAATGATATACATGTAGTGCCTAGCAGGTTTAAATGACAAAAAATCTGACATCACCTTTTAAATTGATTGTGTCAAATTGGACAGCAGTTTTGCTTAGGATATTAAGGTCATATCATCACAATTCACGAGCATAGTAAATATGTCAACAATCATAATACAAGAATGGATAATATTATTCTCATATATTTTTCAAAATTAAAATCAAATAAAATATCATTATTTTTCTGAAAATCGTTATATCGACTTTAAAACAATCATACTGTGTATTTAAAGTCAAACTAGAAGCAATTGATTCCTTGTGTTCAAAAACATAAGTGATGATACATAACATTCGCAAAATGTAGAACAACTAGGAAAATCTATTCATTGCTATCGATCGCGATAATGAGAAATAGTTTTTGTCAATTTATTTCTCAAAATTGAACAGGAGTTTTGCTTGAGTTTTTTAGGACTGCTAGTTGGGACCTATATCTACCATAATAAGTCATAAAACCTCTATTATATTATCAGATTGTCCAGATTTTCGTGCATTTAATGCCAGAATGACTACACTGATGCTGCTGCAGGCGAATTTAAATACTTGGGAATACTGATTCATCTACTGGCTCTTTTGTAAAACATAAAAAAGTTGATTCCTGAACAAGCTGCGAGAGCAATATTTGGTTTGATCGGACGTCACTGCCCATTACTCCTACCACACTGCTAGCATGGTACATTGAACCAATGCTGGCTCAATATTAGCCAACCGTCTACGACGTTGGCCCAACATTAAACATTGGTTAAATGTACCATGTGTGTTGGGCAATTGATATCCAAATAGAATTGTTTCACACTCTCGTAGAACCCATCATGTTATGTGGCTGCGAGAAAGTACCATTGAAGTTTAAAAAAATACCCTGTCGCTAAAACTATATCTACAGTATCTACACCAAAATTAATTCATGTGTTGTGCCGACAAATGTCTGTTTTCCATAAAAGGCTTGAAATAGAGTCCCGTCGAACTACACTCATAGTTAGGTTTCGTGTCACCAAAAACAAAGATAACCATCTTAGCAAGCAATCTAGAGGGGTACCTTTGTCAAATGCGTCCGGAAAGGGCAAAGCGGGGCAAAAGTTCCGCCATTACAGAATATTATATTTTGTGTCCTCTCTCGGCCGATATTACAGAAATATGCACATAATTATGAGGTGTGTATACCCAGGATTTCATGGTGAAATAATATTTTAAAACTATACGAGGATACCTTTGTCAAATTTGTTCTAAAAGGTAAACTTGGAGAAAATGTCCGCCATTACCGTAAATTCTATTTTATATCATATCTCGGCCAATGTTACAGATATATATATGCACATAATATGTGCATATATCTGTAATATTTGCCAATATTACAGATATATGCACATAATAATATGTGCATATATGTATATCTGTAATCCTGGCCGAGATATGATATAAAATATAATTTTTATGAAGTAGCTGTATACCCAGGCTTTGATAGTCAAAAACATTTGAAAGCCAGTTATATACCGATCATACTGCCTCCTTGCAGCCATTATCTGATGCTCCGGCTGTTTGTGGTTGTCAACATATTTCCCATCTGCCATTATAACGTGCTCCAGGTTACATTTTGATAGGTGAAACATCGAACACGAAGATAAATGTCTGTCTGCATGACTTCTGGGGAAAAATTCCGAGCATTACAGATACGTGTTTGTGCTTTTGAAAAATGATGCATCATCATCGTAAGAAATTTGGACAAGACATGCATCTCAAGTACAGACCAATTATCAAATAAAAACTTACTAAATATAGCAGCATTGAATTAATTAATTATTTAATTATTTAATTAATTAAATAATTAATTAATTACTTTTTTTTATTAATAAAAAGTGAATTATTCGCCATGTTTCTAAAATAGTAAAGATATCATCAGAAACATTAACAGTCAGGCCCATCATTTGGGGCCCCTGTGACCACAAAGCATAACATATACACCAGCAACATCCTCCAGAATCCACCGTATTGCACCAATTTGCAGCTAAAAATAAAAATAAATCCGGGGGGTCATGCCCACGGACCCCCCTAACCTGCGTCTCGTTTCGCTAAACGCCTAATACCAATAATGTTTCAAGCAATATTTTACAGGGGGTCCAATTTTTTAACTTATTTTGAAAATACCCCAGCAATCCTAAATTAGACCGCCCTTCAAAAATTCCTAGGTACGGGCCTGACAGTTGCACAGACTAATTGAAAGAAAATCATATTCATATATAAATATGAGAGTGTACATTTCCAGAATTATTTTTGCAAATAAATAATAATCAGTCGACTAAAATTATATGAGAATTCACAGAACAGCTGACCATGACATATACTTCAGTTATTTTGATAAATTTAAATCGCTTCACTATTCTTCAACTTAATTATGTGATACAGATCAGACTTGCTCTAATATAAATATAAACGATAGACAAATCATGGCATAAGTTTTCAGGGTTCAAACTTCGGATTTCAGAGTTCGAGGGCATTCAAACTTTGCACTTCAGACTTCATTGCTGATACCACATAGCTCTGATTTCAAAGTTTTCAACTCCTGGATGCAAAATTTAAATCTGAACTTTGAGTTTTTAAAATTGTCTGTATTTTTTTATAACTGACAAGTCTGAGCTCTGAGTTCGCAGGTCTTAATTCGAACATCGTGGGTTTTCATACAAAGCAGATGTCAACAGTGCATGTTTTGACATGAATAATCATTGCCTACAAATAAAAACGTACTTAATATAGCAACTATCGATTAATTAATCATTTGATTAATTAATAAAAAATGAATTATCCGTCATGTTTCTAAAATAGAAAACAATCATCAGAAACATTAACAGTTGGACAGACTAATTGAAAAAAAATCATAATCAAACATAAATATGAACTGAACTTTTCATTGAAATATCCAAAAATAAATTTATTTCAATATAATATTTCTACGGGACGAGAGATGGAATCCTTCACCACAAATTAAGTATACTATTCACATCATCAATTTAAAATAGCTGTTAAATGTAAATACATCATGCCATTCATTCTCTTACACTTGGTTACGTAGGGCTACATTATTTTGAGGTAATATCTGATTTGTGTAATAGAAGTGACCTACGTGTAAAAATGGGATTAATGATTTATTAAACATTTGGAGTATAGACATCTTTGTTTTGCACACACCGTCAATATAATTATTAATAAAGTTTTACTAGACCCAATAGATAGCAAACTACCAGTTAGTTTATCCTGTAAAAAAACTGTATTATGATAACTAAATAACCTATCGCTCACAATATGCTCGCGTCTCTGGAGGCACCTGTGACGCCTTTTTACCGGGCCCGTTGAGTTGCGACGCTGGGCCAGCATTAAACCACCTTTGCTTCAACTTCTTGTTTTTTACAGGAAACACTTTCAGCAGGTTAATTAAAATTTTAATGCCCATTGGCCACCTTCTGCATTCACGGCTATGATTGTCTAGTGAATAGTCAATGCCAGCCACTACTGGTGTGTTTCCAGGAAGAAACGACAGAAGGCAGGCGTCTGCTTTCTGCAAGGGTCCCTGATATTCTACATCGCATTGTATCAATACCGCGCCACAAACAAGCCGTGGCGATAGCAACAACTACTTCCTGCGTAGCACATCGCTCGTTACCACACTCCTCCTCGTTAACAAAAGCAGATGTCCAAACTCGATACCAAAGCAATATGGAATACAATAGTAAAAACAACACAAGCGACCATAATTTGTAATACATTTGGCTATATCCCAATTCTGTGAGATAGACAGTAAAATTTCACGATGTCATATTAATGGAAAGGACAGGGAGACATGAGTATATGGAGCTTAATAACAATTGGCCAGTTCTTCACAATAATAATAATAATAATAATAATAATAATAATAATAATAATAATAATAATAATAATAATAATAATAATAATAATAATAATAATAATAATAATAATAATAATAATAATAATAATAATAATAATAATAATAATAATAATAATAATAATAATAATAATAATAATAATAAATAATAATAATAATAATAATAAATAATAATAATAATAATAATAATAATAATAATAAGTAATAGTAATAGTAATAGTAATAATAATAATAATAATAATAATAATTAATAATAATAATAATAATAATAATAATAATAATAATAATAATAATAATAATAATAATAATAATAATAATAATAATAATAATAATAATAATAATAATAATAATATAATAATAATAATAATAATAATAATAATAATAATAATAATAATAATAATAATAATAATAATAATAATAATAATAATAATAATAATAATAATAATAATAATAATAATAATAATAATAATAATAATAATAATAATAATAATAATATTAATAATAATAATTAATAATAATAATAATAATAATAATAATAATAATAATAATAATAATAATAATAATAATAATAATAATAATAATAATAATAATAATAATAATAATAATAATAATAATAATAATAATAATAATAATAATAATAATAATAATAATAATAATAATAATAATAATAAATAATAATAATAATAATAATAATAATAATAATAATAATAATAATAATAATAATAATAATAATAATAATAATATAATAATAATAATAATAATAATAATAATAATAATAATAATAATAATAATAATAATAATAATAATAATAATAATAATAATATTAATAATAATAATAATAATAATAACAATAACAATAACAATAATAATAATAATAATAATAATAATAATAATAATAATAATAATAATAATAATAATAATAATAATAATAATAATAATAATAATAATAATAATAATAATAATAATAATAATAATAATCTTTATTTATAGAGGGCGACCCATTAAAAATTCATATATATACAAATGGAAAAAAATAATCAATTATACATACTTAGATATAAACAGAACATATAGAGAAACGTGCAAATTAGAAATATTATCATGACATGTACATTAAGATGTAACAATTCAATATAGCTATTAAAATCGTGTTTAATGTTATATAAGAGATTGCGTAAAAAGAAGCTGTGTGAGTCTGGATTGAAGGCTAGTTAGGGTTGTACAGTAGCGTATTTCGCTGTTTAACTTATTCCACATTTTTATACTTTTAAACGACAAACTTCTGGTGTGTTGTCTTGGTACATCTAATCGGTCAGTGTTGGGAGATTTCAAAACATAGCTATGAGAATTGGTTTTATGCTGAAACAAATCTTGCAAATAAACGGGAGCAATTCTATTTATACGCTTAAAAACTAAACTGAGCCGGTGAAATTTAACAATGTCAGAAAATGATATCCATTTCAACTCCTGGAATAATACTGCGCTGGGAGTAGAAAAATCTGCATCTAAGATTAATCGAGCTGCTCGTTTTTTAAGCTTTGCAATTATAATAATGTTTTCATGAGATGTGCCACCCCAAATGCTACAATAATATTCTAAATAAGGTTATACATAATGGTTATAAAACTGGATTCGACTTTAAGTTGCAAGGAAGGGTCGTATATGTTTTAACAGAAACAATTTATACACCACAATCTTTTTTATGTTTGCGACCTGCAAATTACATGTCAACGATTCGTTTATATGAATACCTAGAAGTTTACCATGTGTTATTTATTCAAGTTGGGTATCATTAATGAAAATGTTGATTGCTTTTCCAGTGTCAGTCATTTATTTATTCTTTGACTTGAATCAACCAGGGCTACTTTAGTTTTAATAATACTCAAATGCATTCTGTTTTCTTTATACCAGTTATCAGCAGATGTTGCCATAGCTTGGAGTTTGTGTGTAATAGTTTGGCAGCATTTACTACTGTGATGTGCTGTAGCATCATCGGCAAACAGAGATAAAATGTATAATTCTGGGTACAAAAACATGTCATTTATGAAAACAATAATGAATAGTGGCCCCAAAACAGAACCTTGTGGAACACCAGATATATTTTCTAAAGGATTTGATATTTGCCCATGTATGTCGACTTTCTGAGTACGTTTCGATAAATAAGATGTGAGCCAGTCGATAGCTTCTTCGCTACATCAATAACTTTTAGTTTGTGTAAAGCGCTCGCAGTACTCGCCAACCCAACGGTGTCATTTGAGAAAAACCTATTAGCTCTCCAAATTTGGCTAAATTTAGATCTTAATTATTTATGTCTAAACAATTAATACGTTCACGCAGTGGGCTACTAGCGATATGTTCTAGCGATGGTGCTAACAAGATTGCCAATCCTTGGTTCGCACCTTCGTTCAAACATAATAGTAATAAACCAGGTTAATGTAGGCTATCAGGTAAGTAGATCACGAGGTTCCAAAGAATCTGCCAACCTTGGCCAGCATTATTATTGGAAAATACTAATTGAAATAATATATAAAGAGGGGAATTGTGACTTTCTCAGTAACAATAATATTTGGGCTAGGTTTTATGAGTTTTTGTAGCGGCCATTTTGAATTTTGTTGGGTTATTTTTATTAATACATATTGATTGGAATGTTGCGAATGAGTTTTTGGCAGCCATTCTGAACTGTAATTTTAGACTTTGGACTTCAGACTTCAAATTTCAGAAGTCCCCACTGAGCTCTTACACTTGTAAATAGATATATATTTGTTTGTCAAATGGAATCACATTCAGAGTGCCCAGTACACACATTGACTTGTCTCTCTGTTGACTTAATGTTGTATCACTATCCCCGACGCTAGCCCAACATTAAAACAACATTGATTCAAAGTTTTGTGTTTGAATAGAATTGCAACTGTTTTTTTAAGGTTTCAGCTGTCCATACCTAATACACAATATAGGTTTGATATTGGGCCACTGTCTGCGACGCTGACCCGGAATTGAAATATCGGATAAATGTATTTTTATTATCAAATATAGCGACTAAAGGTTGGAGTCGCTCTGGACATAGGGGCACCCTGTTCACCCTCCTGGCAATGAATGGAGAATCACCTGACATGTACGTCATTGAACCAGCATTGTACCCTATTATAGGCCTACTGCCGTGCAAGCCAAAATACAATATCTGCTCACACTACAAATAAGCAGATACAGCTTTTTGCATTTGAAGAGCACACAGTGCAGTAACGGCTCACTATACAAATAAGCAGAAACAGCGTTTTGCTATTCAAGATCCAGAAAACCGTGGATAAATCCGGAAAACATGCTGGATGACTTAGAAAAGTCATAGCAGAATATCTGACTATTCTGGGAATATGGTGTACAAAACCTGCACAGAATAATACGTTTAAAGAACTGTATAAAACTCAGTATATTTGGACATAGCCCAAATATAATCATATTTAAAATCGATGCTTTTATATCCGTCCTCATAGGAAATATTAGACTTCGCAATTCCACCATTCCTCCTGTTTGAAAATTGGTGCAGACATATCACTCTTTTATAGATGACATCACATGGAAAGGCTAATTTATAGATGGAACTACCTGCAACACAAGTAAATGTGAGACAATATTAGTATAATAGACATTACTAACGACCCCACAGAGAGTTAGATGTAATGTGTGAAGCTCATAATGTAAACTACACTGTATGTCGCTGTGAATGAGTGGATACGCGACTCAGGTCCATTGAATGAATATGTGAACAGACAAGGTGGTAGATCAAATTAATAATACTGGAGTTTGCATGGCTTGGGAGTTAAAACAAAGGGTATAAGACTATTGCAGTGATCCATAAGAACATAATGAAATAGGCACATGGGTGCGGTTAGCTACTAGATGCAAGATATTAAATTAGAAGATTTGTAATGCCTAAGGAACAATAGTTCTATCAAGCGTTACTGGTCAATGGTATAGCTTGCCTGACATGGTCTGGATTAAATAATAAGCTCTGGTTTAACTTTAAAAGGACATGCCCAGGTCTAAAATCATAAAAAAATCGGCGATGTCCATAGACTAGATGGGGTTTTTTCATTTTTCTGCTGCGCACTTACCAGTTAGGCTAGATATAGAGACGAAATTCCCGTATTTCTTATTTTTGACATGGTTGTCAATAATTAGAAATCAGGAATTTTCTCTCTATATCTAGCCTAACTGGTGAATGCGCAGCACAAAAATTTAAAAACTTTTGTAGTTCTAGTCTATGGACATGTTTACATCATATGGTCATATTATTAAGCTAAAATAAAATCACCGATTTTTTGACGATTTTAGACCTGGGCATGTACCTTTAATATTGTTATGCCTGTTTTACTGCTAGAGATAAGAAGGTCTGCGATATAGTTTACACAACTCTGTGTGTCAAATTTTATGGATCTGTGTAGATTTCACCAAGATTCGAGATGAGATCATCTTCCCGCTTCACGCTAGCATCTATCTCACACGAATTCTGGGGAGCAGCACTACAGATCAAAGAAGAATGTTTGTCTGTGAACAGGTGAACATTATCACACTAAGGTATTCAGGTTAGGTCAAGTACCTTATTCATGGATAAAGAACAACAGCACACTCAAAATCATAGAGCTGTTCATAGAAAACATCAAACAAGCAACAATCAAAATAACCACTCTATCAACAACACAGACATAGCCCAGATTTGTCAGTGTGGTCTGAGCAGCACATAATCTAGGGCTGTGATATACTTCGCAATTTCAGCGTGTACTAGCCTGCTATAACATTTATTGTTGATATTTTGGTAAATTTGGCGAAACCTGACATGTTTGAAGCAGTTTATGACATCCTTATTATTAAGGACTCTTCAGACTGATCAACTGGTTAGAAATGTAACTTCCAACATTATATATTATGCACGTGTTCGGTAACAAAGCTTTTCTTGGACCGCTGTTTATCACGTACATTTATTACAATAAAACTATCTATCTATGTGTATTAGTAATAACAAATGTAATGAGCAATGACCAAGATCACCACTCTCCCATTAAAAAAAACTTAGGAGAACTGAACGAGCAAACAAGGCATCAAAATAATAGAATCACAAAGAATTAGAATGATAATCACTATCAAAAACATAATGTTACACATTGCTTTGCAAAATAATATCACAGCGCACATACACTCAGAAATCAAGGAGAATAATCAACGAAATAAAAATCATAGAATCCAAAGAGCAATGTAATTATTGGACATTAGTAAATCAAACCAAGTGTAAGAACAACCATGCAAACAAACACATATCGCTTATAACTAGGTTCAATCCGGACATGGCCAAAATCTGTCAACATACAGTAAAACATTCGCAATCACAAAGGAATTATAACCACACACGCTTTACTATATACTTCTACCATCACCAAAAAAAATATTATAATAATAGCTATGTCTTTACCCTGTATAATATTAAATATAATAACTACCTCAAGGCTTCTGACAAGCCATATTTAGCTATGTGTCTCTGCTAATGACAAGTAAGCAAACAGAGACTCATTATTGAGCTAACCCCAAAAAATTCAAAAATGTGTTAAGTGTGCCAAGTGATAAACATTATGAATAGCCTTTAATTAAAAATTAACCGGAAGTTCAAATTGCACTCAACACGCCACCTGGAGGCACGGACAAAAACAGTTTATGTAAAATCTTAAGATTCATTTATGCACAGCTGGACCACCCCACACATGCATTTCTTCCATCAGCCTGACAGTCCCCGTGATTTCTCCTAAGCTATAAACGTTATACTTATTTTACTAAAGACATGTCACAGTTAGATCTATGGAAGATAATATAGCCTGTAATATGCTTATCGATATATTTATATACATTTTTGTTAAATTTACCATAAATGTGGCTTGGTCCACTTGTGCATCAATCAAAATGTTAAAATTGATTTATGCACAACTGGACCAACCCACACCTTTATTTTTCTAATCATCCTCGCAGTCCCCGTGATTTGACCAAAACTAAAAAAAGGTATATATAGTTTTATTATAAGATATCTACAAAAGATGTAGATAGACTGTAATGTGCTTAATATTGTAAATTTTCTACATATATTTGTATCTGTTTAATTTACAATAAATGTGGGTTGGTCCAGTTGTGCATAAAGCAAAATGCTCATTCTTATTTATGCACAACTGGACCACAGTTTGGCAGCGAGGCTCAAAACCGGAGGTATCTGAAGATGTGGATATTTTCCATGCATAGAGAATGTGAATGTCGTGTGCTAGTTTAACTCAATATTTTCCTCATTCGTTTTCTTGAATTTACAGTAGACCATAAACTTCAACTGCATTTATCTCAAAACGAACTTTTCGGGGTTGGTACATTTGTGCACAAAGGCGTCCATTTATTAACAGACGGTTAGACAGTGATTGTTAATCTCCGAATTTTGTTCTGCACCCATCTCGTACCCATCCGAAAAATGAGATGAGATCATCTGCCAACTTAGAGCTACCATAAATCCTCTCAAATGAGATAAGATTGTCTGCCAACTTATCGCTAGCATAAATCGTTTCAAATGTGATAGATTATCTGCCAACTCAGCGCCAGATTAAATCTCACACAATTTCCGATAGGCCGCAAAGACGGATGAAAACCAAAAGTTGATGATTTGCTGTTATCTTCTCTGAGCGAGCTATGTCTGCTGAGAGACACACCATCGAAAAATGTACACATCAACTTGAAACATCCAATGGAACTGGAGCTTCCTGGGTATGTTAGGGGCATTGTCTGGGCACCGAATATTTGGTTAAATTGTGACTTGATGTTGACCGGTACATCCTTATGATCAAAGATGTGGCTCAGCTTGTCACGCATTAGGGTGTAACGATTCAGAATGTGACAAGCGTGGTGTCCCAACATCTTAAATGGACGCCATTTATTTTCATCACCTTGCGTTGTCCAGCTTTATATGACTGGGGCCTGATATACAAATGTAGAATAACCTACCAGTACGTTTCCTGGGAAATTGTCTAGCATCACCCAGAAGCCCTGACTGGTGTACTCCTGCTGGTGAAGCTGAATCTGTAGGAGTTATAGCAGAGATTGGTTGTTGAATGTACAAATTCAAAGAATGGAGAGGAATGCCAGTGAGAGGTCTACCAGCAAGTGTATTATCAAGAGCTACTGTTGCACTTGATGGGCATGATGAAGAACTCCCTATGCTTTATGTAGTGGTGGGGGTGTTAAGAGGTGTGTTCGTCATGCGAGTTTGTGCTGGAGCTACTAGTGAATCTGATTGGTCATCGGATTGGTTATCAGTAGTTGACATGTCATGGGGCGCACTCAAAGTGCGAGACTGAGCCCGAACCACTGGTAGATTTGTTCCAACTGATTTGCAACATAATGACACATTACAAGAAATGTATATGACACGAGGGCCATCAAATGTGTGTGGTTCTGCTAAACTGGTAGGAAGCTGGTAGCTGGATTGGCGGGCTTAGTCTCTGGTTAATCAAATAGGTGTGGTTGTGTTCAAATGATTGAATCAATAGAAGCTGAATCCAACGAGTGTGACTGTGGTGAAATGGTTGGATTAGAATAAACCGAATCAAAAGAGTGTGATTGTACTGTTGTAGCATCTCCCCCTGGGAGACAAGTAATTGACACCCCAACTTGCTCTACTACGGGCTGAGTGGTTGTGTTCAAATGATTGAATCAATAGAAGCTGAATCCAACGAGTGTGACTGTGGTGAAAAGGTTGGATTAGAATAAACCGAATCAAAAGAGTGTGATTGTACTGTTGTAGCATCTCCCCCCTGGGAGACAAGTAATTGACACCCCAACTTGCTCTACTACGGGCTGAGCCTGCCCCGCTCCCCATTTACCATCTAAAGCCACTTATGTTTTTTCACTTCTAGCTCAAATGTTGCTTTTTCCATCTTAAATTGGCATTCTTTCTCTACCATTTGGATCTCTATCTTCAATTTTAATTGCACTTTTTTTCGAACATTTGTTTTTTTTCTTTTTTTAACTGTTCCCTTCTTTCCCAGCCTAAATGCCAAACAATATAGTCAGTCAAGATAAATAAACAGTGATGTTTTATGGTAATAAATAGTGCAATATATAATCTATTTACTATTACTAATTGAATTTGAATGAAAAATACAAATGGGAATTCAATCATTGGCAACATATAAATACAGTAGAAAAACAAATACAAATCTGAACACTGCTAGGCGCTATCGTATGCTTTTCAAAATGTCAACAAAGTTGTCAAAAATTTGAACATATTCACGATCACAGATACATTTATACATCACGTTTTTGTCAGGATAATACCACCTGAGTGGACACCATTATATACTTCAGACACCAGTTGTATTAAATAGCCAATGCCAGCCACTACTGGTGTGTTTCCAGGGAGAAACGGCAGAAGGCTGACGTCTGCTTTCTGCAAGGGTCCCTGATATTCTGCATCGAATTGTATCAATATCGCGCCACAAACACGTAACAACTTCTTCCTGTGTAACATATCGCTCGTTATCACAATTGTGCAAAATATGAAGTAAATCTATCAATGACAAGGTGGTCTGCATAAGTAAGACATATACACATAGCCTACATTTTCCGTTCTTGTAGTATAATCAATAATAACTCATAAACGCCACATCACACCACATTAGCAGTGTCATCTATCCATGTGTAGCCAATGCTAATATAAACTATCCAGTCCTTGAGCTGAATGAGAGGGCTGACTTTGAGTCTATCTTAGGCCTACTACAGAAGTAAATTTACTTTCCATCGCTAAATATGGTCAGCCATCTTGATTCAAAAGATTTAAAACGAATCACCCATGTTGATTCAAATGATTAAAAGTAAGCCATAACAGGAAAATGAAGCATTATAGTATACTACAAATAAACGGGTCATTTCTCCAGATCTAGTAAAAACAGCGGGTTTTCAATTTGTGTTTGTGTGCCTTCTGCTCATCGGAATTGGACAAGGTTTTCTTTTTTGAGTTCAAAATAGAAGGTATTTTTTAGATAACTCAATAGATATATGCCATAAAAAAAGTTTTATCCCTTCAAGGTCTCACCACACAAGTTCATTTTCGCATATCATTATAAAGTTGAGGAATAAAAAAGTTAGTCGCATTCCACTTTGCAGGAGCCTAAGTGGTGAATAATATCATTTTGCTACTTATTTGAGTCGATTATGTGATGAAGATGACGATGTGTTGTACCAAAAGCATCGAATAAGCAAAGATAAGGTTAAAAGGAAGTCATTGCACTAGCAGGAACAAGGCTATTCTCAAAACCGAGCTTTTTTTTGTTAGGTCGCTCAAGGGAGAGTGGAGCAAGAGGTTATTCTGGGCTCAAGTAAAAAAATATGTCAGTTTCACAGGCCTTAATTGGAAGCTTTAATTCAAACCACAGCAATTTTGTGAAATTCAATAGCGTTGACCTGGGATGTTTTCACCTAGCTATATAATACATTAAAATATTGGAGAGGGAGGGGGCTTTTATAACTTATTTTCACCGAGTAGCCACTCAAAAGTGTTTTCGGTGACGTCACAGCGTTTCACAGCCCAAGGTGGTAAGGAAAAGCTGAAAAAGTGGGCTATTTCAGCAATCACAAAAATAATGGGGACGCACATCATAACATTTTCAGGTAATGCATGGAACACCTCTTATGAGCAAAGCTATCCGATGCTTCCATAGTTTTTGCTACATACTGGTGGACAGTTTTGGTTATTCTGGGTGGAGAGACTCTTCTCAGGAGCCATTGCGTTGTTCACCTCTGGATAACTCCCCACAACTCCCCAAAACCTTCCATTCAAGTTATTTGGGATCCTCTTACTCCTGCTATGCAAGTAGGCAAGCTACCTCCTACCCCTGACATGTAGATCATTGAAAATCGTCCTACTTCTGGCATGGACGCCGTATTTAACCCTGTCAGCCCTGCCTTGGAGAGCCGTTGATGACACTCTTATAATTATCTACCACGGATGTCATACATGATTATTATATCCCTATTATCTCTATCCATATTCTCATATTTTTGCAATCAGGCAATGGTATTCTGGTAGCAGGGGCATTTGTTTAGCAACGGCCCGATGCCGGGCCAACGTTCCAGATGTTGACCCGGCAATGGCCCGGCCGGGCAGAACGAATGCCCAGTTAAGCTAGTATATTAACACTGGTCGGTTTCTCATAAATTTATCCAACATTTGCGGAATGACATAACGAAAAAATCATTTGCACTTTGCATTCAAATTTGGGTTTGGATGATATGCTTCCATAACTTTTAATATGTAAAGGGGGATGAAAAGGAGTTTCATCTTTGTTTCATAACAATTTTGGTTTCATTCAGGTGAAAAAGTTAACTTGTTGTGATTCACTGAGTAAACACTAAGAGATGGCGTTCACTTTAATGCAGGAGACAATATTATTATTATTTTTTTTTTTTTTTTTTCTTTTAAATCAATGATAATTGTCTCAGAGAATTTGTTTAGCAAGGATTGATTAACTCTGGAGGCGATAACCACTTTGGCTGCTTTTATGACAATTTGTGGTTGACTCACTGATTCCTTTCAGGAACTGTTTTTCCTGTGGGCCATTCTCTGGCGTCGCCAGTGCAGCCTTATGGGGTTTCAGATAGGTCTTGTTGTCAGGAACATATGTTTTTGGCCCTTTTCCTCGTTGTTGGGAGCTTCATCTTTGTTACCTAAATTTTTTGGGTACATTTTATCGTGTGATTTGCAGGGCAAAAATTTCCAAATAATATAACTCAATAAGAGGAGCGATTGTTGTTTCTAGGATTTTATTTAGCAAGAATTGATAAACTCTGGAGGCGATAATCACATTGGCTGATGCCAATTTGTGGTTGACCCACTGATTCCTGTCAGGATTTGCTTCCTGTGGGCTATTTTCTGGCCTCGCCAGTACAGCTTTCGGTTTCAGATAGGTCTTTGTCAAAACTATGTTTTTGGCACCTTTCCTCTTTGATTGGAATTTTCTTTTTTTTGTTACTTTTGGTCAATGAAGCATAGATACCAGCTACTCTTAATCTCAAATTAAAACAAAAAATAATAATAATAATAATAATAATAATAATAATAATAATTTAAATATACAATATTAGTGTTCATAAAAGTATTTAAACAGGTCGAACTTTCAGTCATTTATTGGCCGGCTGCACTTTAAATGTAGGTTTAAAATAATTCTTGTTAGGAAGTTAAGATTTAACGTTCTCATTAGTAATACTTTAAATTAATGAGAAGAGCTATAGTGGATAATCTCTTGGTTTCATTTTATGGAATTAATGCAATTATGCCAATTTGTGATGACTCCCAGGGGCCGGTTTTCCTGTAGGCCATTCTCTGGCTTTGCCAAAGTGACTTTAGGTTTCAAGTGGATCCTATGAAATTATGTTTGGGTCACCATTTTTTTCTAAGTTTTCATCTTTGTTTATTTTCGTAAAGCTTAGTGATTCAGCTGCTTTGAAATTAAATAATAAAAAATGGCCACAAGAATTAAATCTTTCATCATTCATACTTAATAAATAATTTAAATAATTTGGGAGAGTATCCAAGCGTAGGGGTCACTACAGCCCTGATGCCTCCCAGTGTAAGGTAAAAGCAATATAATTATTCAAATAAACTTCTGCAACAACATAATCTTGCGTGAGTCGACGCTAACAAAAATAGAACAGAAAAAAAAATTTATAATAAAAATAATAATAATAAAAAAATATAATAATAAAAAAATAAAGCCAATAAATACAAGGTCAGTTACAACAGGACTTGGCCAGTTGTTACAGGCCACAGTAATTATTGCATGGCTTATACGCCATCTACGTGATGCTCTATGTCTAGCTCGATTAATCTAGCATCAGGACTTGCGCCAGTTGCTGAAATCAGTGATAGTAATGATGGGCAGGATGCATCCGGACTTGCGCCAGATGCAATAAACTTCGTGAAGAACCAAACATATGATTATTCATTTGCTAGTTCGGCAGGACTTGCGTCAGCAGTTCTAACTTTTGCAAACATGATGGGGAGTGATTTGCCACCGGATTTGGGCCAGTTGGTTTTTGATACAATATCCACAAGCTCATTCTTACATACGGAATTAGCTTAATCTAGCATCAGGACTTGCGCCAGCTGCTGAAATCAGTGCCAGTAATGATGGACAGGATGCATCCGGACTTGCGCCAGATGCAATAAACTTCGTGAAGAACCAAACATTTGTTCATTTGTTCATTTATTCATTTGTTAGTTCGGCAGGACTTGCGCCAGCTGTTCTAACTATAGAAAACATGATGGGGAGTGATTTGCCAACCCGATTTGAGCCAGTTGGTTTTTGATACAGTATCAACAAGCTCATTCTTACAGGTAGAATTGGTTTGAATGTGAATGATTTATGTCCTTTTTTTTCTCCCGTAGAAGAGAAGAAAAAGTTAAAATTTGCTTTTTCGTCAATAACTGCGCGAGTATGAAATTATTATTATTATTATTATTTATTTTTTTAGAATTCTTTAGATCTTACTCTTGAATATGTAAACAACATTTTGAGTGAATACAGCAATACTCAAGATGTGGTCAATTTCCTCATGTTCCTAATTTGCTTCAAATTCTTTTAAATCTATGTTTGGTGGTCTTTTTATGTTTTCAAAGTGTATCTGCAATACCTAAAGTCAGCTCAAAATGAGGTCTGTATACTTCTGTGGTCAGATTTTACACTTACAGAAAAAAAAATTCACTGACATTTAAATCCAGCCAGTCAAACACTACTCAGACTTGCTTCATGAATTATAAATACAACAGATGTTATGATAATGTGTCCCTTATTATTTATAGTTGGAAATTTCAATTATTTGGTTATCTATTCTTTACATGTAAATTTCCGATTTCAAATTTCACTTTTATAGACATCCTAATTTCAATTTAAAAACTCAATTTCGGACTATATAGCACTTGCCCATTGAGAAGTAGTGTTGTTTCTGATGCCGCAAGTAATGGTGGATTAGACAGATGAGAGGTTGGAATTCATATGTGCTCTTACGATGCATTCGTAAGTTTGTGTTGTGGGGGTCAGACACTTCGTGTCTGTGTGCCGTTTTCATACCCTTCTCAACAACAGATACTCTTGTTTAATAATGGTATTGATAGATTTTGTCAATATTATGTAATTTGTATGTAATGATACAAGAGTCAAAGTTCACTTTAATATATTAATGTGAACAATTAGTAGATTGTTATTTATAGGTTTGGTTTTGTGTAAACAATTACTAGATTGGTATTGGTAGTTTTTGTTAAGAATATTTTATGTGATTTGTTTGTAATGATACAAGAGTCATAGTTCACATTTGAATAGTAGATTAGATCAATTACAGACATGTATAAATATTCATAGTAGATTAGATCAATTACAGACATGTATAAATATTCATAGTAGATTTGATCAATTAGAGACAGTAGATTAGATCAACTAGAGCCATGTATAAATATTCACTGGTTAATCCTGTTAACCGACTGTCAAGTAAATTTATACCTATTTTGGTATTAGGGCTTCACTCTGTTACAACCACGTTTACATTAACAACATTTGAAGTGAAGCCCTTTTTATTTGTAGTTGTTCATTTTGATGTATATTTTTAATAAACAATTTTTCCCCATTTTATGTGTCTGTTTTTTGTATGATAAATGCCTACATTGGCACCATGAATCTCGAATCAGGACAATCTGGATCATGGATAAAATTATTTCACGTTTGTAGATATTTTTTTTAATTTATCATGTTATATTATATCTCATCTAAATCCCACTAAAGCGTGTGATAACATAATCTGATAATATCCAGAACACACAATGACACGTATAGTGATATGGCAACCACAACATTTTGTTAATTTTGATTATGAATTTGAAGAGTCGTGTTAGCTTGCATGTGCTGTTCTTTTTTGTGCACTATTTTTTATATAGGCATATGACTGATAATAATACATAATCCCGAAATCACGAAAATACATGTTATAGAAATGATGTTTTTGAGTTTTGTTTGTTTATTAAAAGTTGTTATTATCTATTGTGATAAGTCTTCTTCTAGTGAACGTTACTATGATTATGCGGCATACTTGAAGGCTGTACCAAACAAAGATATAATATATATTATATAATTATGTATATATAGTGCTTTAGTATTTTGCTACATGCGATAGTAAGATAGATACATTTAATTAGTAATATTTAGTGAAACAGGAGCAATGTTTTATCAGTTAACGTTTTATAATTTTATCCCTATTATATGTAGGCTATGTACCAAACGTTATGAGAGACAGACGTAATATTTAGTATTTTATGTTACGACTAATGTATCATGTTTATAGCCACTTCGGATCATCATGACCAATCTGCAAAAACAGATATATAAAATGACATTTTAATACACTTATGTTACCGTTACTATGCACTGTTTGTAAGATCCCTGATACAAATATATTGACACAAGTTGATACACAACGCGCATTATGGTTGTTAATATGCAAAAATGTCAAAGACCTATTTTTGAAAATGTTCACAAACTCCTCAAGGTAGCTGCATACTAACGGTAGCAAGCCAAACATGAGTATCAAAATGATTGCTACATTTTATGAAAAATAGCAGACATTAGTGTTCCAATTTGTTTGTGCAATACTTTGAAAAGTAAGATTGCTCTTAGGATATACACACTGTTAAAGAGTTTTCAATTATTTTATTTTTCACCCAATGGAACTGAAATGTCGATGTTTCGTGAGAATTGGACAAATAAGGACTTTTTAACGCGTTCTTTGTGGTAATAAATGAACATTTGTATTTTGAACTCACAAAGTTATTTTTATTACAAGCGGAGATATAGCTGGTTTGACATTTTAGCGCCACACTGAACGTCACATTGATTAGTAATAGAAAATGTTCCAGTAGGAATCACGGAGAAGTGTATTATGTCATACAGTAATGTTACGTGGAATATTTATGAAATTCCACTTGGGCATATATTTCATCAAAACTTAATACTAGTTAGTCAAGTGTCAAAAAGCAATGTAAATCATCAGATATCCGCTGTGGTAGTGAGCGTTGGCTGCGCAGCGGCTTTCAGCTATCAGGGACCTAAATGAGAGTGACATGGAAGACACAGGAATGGTGCAGTCAATTTCCGGGGCTTGAATTAGGGATAAAATTAGCAAGTGTGACAAATCAGCAAATAATCACAGAGAGGTGATACCTAGTGGTAGTGAAGGTAATCACTGTGGTAGTCAGGGGGGCAAGGATGTGAAATTTGGATAGTGAGACCATCTCTGCTATACTCGTGATACATTATATAATCTGATAGAGCTGTCTTTTTGGCGTATGAAAATGCTTGTCGTCATTGCCAACTCTCTTGCAAAAGATATGTAAATGACGTTGGTAACCATGGTAACCGAATACCTATTTTGACCTTTTTAGTGTGAGTAAAAAGGTGGGTTGTGTAGTCAAAAGTACACAGCGATAGCATTTATCAATAAATTCTATCTTGTGATACCTTCTTGCAATTAGTAAGGCTTTGTAGGCCCTAGTATATACAAAATTAGGATGTTGCAACATTTTGAAGGTCGCGGCAAGATCAAATTTACATATATCACGAAGATTAACATTTTCAAACGTTTGTTATGGATTTTAAAACATATTACAGTTTTTGTCATGCACGGAATGTTTAAAAGTATTACACGGCTTTGCTCTATGTTGAAGGTCAATATATCCCAAAAATATTTATATGCCTAAATGCGACCTGTCCGTCACCGTTACCATGACAACCGGTCTGCAATGTATGGTGTTCACGACATTTACGAGAAAATATGGTACATTTAACACCTGTATTACTAGGCTATTCGTGTCCTTATCAAAATTATAGTGATACTATCACAAAATAACTACCTTCGTTTCTAATGCTTGATAATTCCCCGTTTAATTATTCCAGGTAAAATGTTGTTCTTATTATTTACGTTACCATGGTTACCGCTATATCATATTCATTCCCATGATTATGTCAAAATATCTACATTTAGAGGAAGATTTGCATAAGCTGTAAGTCATCCATAGTTTACGCTGGCACACACAACATGTGATAAACGTTATTTGCTGCTATGTAATATAACGTGACTTTGTGACGTCATATATCGTCATTTATAAAAAATCACGAAAATTACGCCACTACAAAAAGTAGATTTTATATCATAACTAGTAAAGTATTTGTCGTATAAAATCGAGTAATATATACAATCCGACATTTATGTGGACAAGGATTACAATAAAACCAGTCATAGAGCTATAAAACATTCAGAAACTCATGTTTTCTTGAAATTTTGCGGTGATGTATTATATAGATCTCACAAGTCATATATTATATGGGTTTGAGCAGAAATGCAAAATTTTAATATTTATTTGTGGTTTGACGCTACTGAGGGCGGGGACCCTGGTATAGTGGTTAAAGCTGCCTGCTTGGAAAGTCGGTGATCGCGGGTTCGAACACCACTCTGGCATTCAAGAAAACAAACGTTTCTTTCCCCCCTCACTCGTGAAGATTCAATATTGTGGGGAGCCTCCGTGTGCACATATAGGCTGAGCTGGACCAGGACAACCTCCTGAGGATCGTCAGATGAATGAGATGACACTGCCCTCTAGACACAGGATTAGCAATTCGAGCCCTGGCGGTCTGAGGCCGAGCACGCGACTATGGCTACTGCTGTCGGTCACATAGATTCCCAACAATATTGCATCTTTACGAGTAAGCGGGGAAAAAACGTTTTGGGTGCGATCCTGTTATAGTGCATGTGAATTGACTATAGCACAACATTATAGCATCATATCACATTTCCATAACTAAAATGCAATGTCGTGAAATCAATATACATTGTTATTGTGATGCCAGTACATTGAGGGCGGGGGCCCTGATGCAGTGGTTAAAGCTGCATGCTTGGAATGTCAGAGATTGCGGGTTCGAACCCCACTCTGGTCTTCAAGTTTCAAAATGTTTCTTCCCCGCTCACTCGTAATGTAATGTCGTAAGGTGGCCTGAAACCCCATTCATTTCATTTTCATTTCATTGTCATACATTGACATTGTAATTATATTTTAAAAATATAGATAATTTTATTATAATTTTGCCATAATGTAAATTCCATAATTAGGATATCATTGTCATAGTTAAACACTGGGATGCATCGGGATTTCCTATGTTGATAAAATTGATTATCTTTGGATCATATAGCATAATTTAAATGACATTGAGATCCATGTTTTAGTATTGTAATGTAATATCTTGACATTGCGATTACAATATATGTTCCCGACATTGCCTTATCGTGACATTGTATAATATTATATTATATTCCTGACATTAACATGTCGTAGCATGGCATTAAAAATCATACCATGTGTAGGATATGCATCATACGCTAATCCTCTTCGTGGATCCAGATAGCGCTAGTCACCTTAGTAGATCCAGCTAGCGCTGATCCGCTTCGTGGATCCAGCTATGGTGTTGGTCCACTTAGTAGATCCAGCCAGCGCTGGCCCTCTTAGAACAACTGGTTCCATTAGTGAATACCGCTAGTGGATGCAGCAGTCTCTTTCATTAGACTGTAGATGATGGTTATTTTTCTTATTTTTGGGTGAGTCCTTTTGGCGAGTCCTGTCACAAATTGGGACTGAAAAGGGTGGTCCGTGTTCCGAATCGCGGGTCGGTCCGACAACTGAATCCGATAATGCATTGTGTGAATGGGAGAAAATTCAGGATTCGACAAAAGTGTTCTATATTGAAGGATCGTCCGTGTGTGAGACGGTCCGATACAGGGTTTCCACTGTGCATACACTAGGCCTATATGCATCCCGATATTATAGCGACATATCCAGACAATTATACAAATATCATCACAATCTTCTATATTGCAGATGTGATACGCAGGCTATCGTGAATTACTCTGGTGTTTGTTTTTAAATCCCTTCTTTTAACGCAATCCTGCATGTAAGAAATGCTCTCAACACAAAAATATTTGAAGCAAAATCAAGATTTTCAAAGTTTTAAAGGTTATTTAAAAAAAAATATATGTCGCATTTTCAAATATAATATATGTTGTTTGGTTTATATTTATAAGCTTTAAAACCTGCTCTTCTCGGCACGAACACATTGAAAGCGTCTCCGGAATAGTTTTTCAGGCACCATATTTGCAGCCTGAGTTTTTGCTACTAGTAATCATGGTAATAGTGAGTTTTGTGTTGTACCAAGGTACCTAAAAAGTCATGGCTCAACAATTTGGAATGGAACAATTGAATATACCCTACAATTATTGAACAATATACAAATAACTTATGTGACAGCAATACTAATATCTATCATAGCATACACATTTTATAAATATGTAAATACCGTATTTTTGTGCTCTTTTTCATATTCAACGGCTATACTTTTATCAACAGTAATCGGCTTTATGCCTGATTTAATATTAATGTTAGATCTTCTACTAATATCCAACCGGAGGCAAACCGGCGAACCCCGGTGTAACAGGCACATAGCCTAATTAACAACTACATCAGTTCCCTCCTATCGATCTCTAAGATGGATATTAAATTATGCAAATATTAAAGTAGAGCTAAATAAAACCCTTTAGAATACATGGCTTCGCAATGTCCTCTAGTTATTTATCTACATAGGACGTCAGATTCAGCAGACACTTACAGTAGCCCTACACTCACGGTCAGATATCACTGACTTACATATATATTACTTAATTTATGCATACATGTAATAAATATACATCAACAGATATGCGATATGAACATTCGGAAAAATGATAAACTTTGCCTGCAGTTATGAAGTGTTTTTAGACATAGTACCACAAATAATTATTTTTTATTTATTTTTGTAGCCAGACGTACATATGGTACAGCGATAACAGTACGTGTCGATTGTAATTTAACAGCAATATAACTAGTTATATTTAATCTGAATTTTATAGAGCCATCACACAAAATACGCCTATTGAGACTTTTGCCATAACCACAATGCTTAACATAGTATAAATATTTATATTATCACTTTGTATTCAAAGCGGAGGCCCTAGGGTAGTGGTTAGCACCGCTGCCTTTCACGCCGGAGTTCGGGGTTCGGTTCCCGGTCTCGGCGGTTTGAAAGAAACAAAAATGTTTCTTCCCCATCCACGTGTAAAAGTCAGTATTTTGGGGGGCCTCTGTGACCGAGAGGTAGCGTGCTCGGCCTCAGACCGCCATTGTTCGAATTTCGAATCCTGTGTCTGGAGGACAGTGTCATCTCAATCATCTCACCATCCTCAGGAGGTTCTCCTGGCCCAGTTTAGCCTATATGTGCACAAAGGTGACCTAAAGCGCGATTCATTTCATTTACTTTGTATTAAATCACACAATCCACTTGAATCATCTAGAGGTGCTTTCAGCATATGCTGGAACCTATTGTTTTAAAAATAGCAATAATGATTCGTTTAACAAGTGACATGGCCGTGACATGGTTTGGTGATGGAATTGACTTTTTACACTGAACAGTGAAAGTATTACATTATTTATCTAAAAAAAATGTAGTAGTATGTCCTACAAATCGATATTTTCATTTGTTTCACCATTCAACAGTTTACTTGATAATACCTTGGTCATAAAATAATTAAAGGCGACTAATGAGAGTAGCATAATTGAGAGTTTTTGCAATAGAAGGGACTTCTATAATGTATGAAATGAGGTAACTTTAAAAGAAAGGTTTTGTGTTAATCGAGAATCACCATATTTTAAATACCAATCTAGCATTACCCCAGAAATTCTTAGTATATTCAGTAGGCTTTTAGACAAGACTTATATAACTATAATTGAAAGAGGTAACAGAAGTGACTACATGTATAATTCCATTTAGTGTCACTTCTGTTACTCGATTTTGTAACAGAAGTGACGGTGACAGAAGTGACAATTTTTATCATTTTAGCCGTCGTTCTGCTACAAATTGTCATATTTTCGTTCACAGACTTGCATTATGTTCTTGCTGCATTGTCACAAGTTCATATACATATTTGAAAAAATTCGCAGCGCTAAGGTTTTTTCTAATGCAAAGGGTAACAGAAGTGCTGGAAATTTATTTCATTATATATCAAAAAAGAATATAGCTTTTTTTCAAATAAAGCTCAGCATCTCCGGGGGCCTCTGGAACTGCTTAGTCGGAAAACCTGCTTTATTGGAATTAAAATGAATCCGTTAAATCTGATATTTTGTCACCGGTAACAGATGCGACACAAGACTCTGGGAGAGCACTTTATCTAATAATTTTTTTTTTTGCAAAATTACCATTGAGAAAGTTTTTCCTCTGAAACAAACCATTGAGAGAGCAAAATACTTTTTCCTGATCAATTTAGTTGGTAACAACATATTGACGCAAGCACATGGGTTGTCATCAGAGATGGACAGCATAGCAAAAGCTGTGGTTTTGTATGCCGGTAGACAGTGTACACTGAAACAAAAAAAATCATGAAATATGTAAGGGTAACTCTATTCAAATGATAAATTCACCTATAAAGACCGGCGTTGAAATCCTCACATTAAGGCATTACTCAAATGAGATGTTAATCTGTCATTATAAAATAAAATCATTGATCAAAAAATGACGCCTTAATTCGCCGAATTTTAAGAATGGCAATGATTACCATGATTACAGACTCTGTATCGCACACAGAGTCTGTTATTACGGACGAATTGAAAGGGTGTAGTTGGGACAACCCCTTTCAGGGTAAATTGGTGACTTTGACTTGGTCAATCGTATTAATACAACAAGAACAATATATTTTTTTTGTGTGTGAATGGAATCTACTTGTTACACAGATCAAATAAACTAATATGATTATGTGAACAAAACACGTATGACTAAAATAACCCATGTGGACATATTAGGACATATTACGTATCTACGTTTTGGGGTTCTTCGAATTAATTGACATAATTTATTGGCTGCGGTCGTGTCAAATTTGTGACCATTTTGGTCACTACTACACCACTGTATTTTGTCAGCCTTGTAAGACATCATAGCAAAAATATGACTTAAACCAATAAAAGTAAATATTTAAGTGATAAGTTAACACTCTCCCAATATGTAGGTCACAGCCATACAAACTGATGCTGGCACTGTGATGGAAACAAATCATATTATTTTATATTCAAAAGTTGTATTCACTATTTTAAAGCTCTGAGACCGGTTTTATCGGAAGCCTTGACCACGGATATATTGGATTACATATATTACTTTATTTGATACGACCAGTAGTATTCAAGATATTTTAGAAAATGGAAATAATAGTATTGGCGGCACTTCCGAGCGTCGGAATAAATGACGTTATGGAACGTTACATTATTGCTAAAACTCTTTTAATTATGACGTCATAACTTGTTGAATGTAAAATAATGTAGAAACAAATTCATCATATTTTGTGTTTCCATATTTTAAAAATTAGTGAAGGTTGACACTGGTAAATTTAAACTATCCTATATAAAGTTTAGTCTGATAAATGCATAAAGTCAACGTCTCACCACACATAAAACCCGTCCCATAGACTTACATGTATTATGACCCATACGCTCAGGCCTCCCAGCATTCCTAAAATGGTGAAATGTAGATAACCCTATATATCATTTTAACCAGTCGTCTGTTCTCTTTAAAAATACAAAATATAAAAGGTATGTGAATCTGCTTGCTTTTCTGCTATTTTAGCCTAGAATAAACACTTGCCCCACTCTCCCCCGGGCGACCTAGAAAAAAATGACCTCGTTTTTTAGAAGAGCCTTGTTACAGCCAGCGCAAGAACTTCCTGTGGGGCCATAAATATATTTTTGCAAGAAAATTAAAATTGACGACACGCATTTTCATATACCCGAATATGCATGCTATCAATATCTGGGGTCATCACGAGTATAGCAGAAGGTGGCAGAGAAAACCCTAAATATGCTAGCTACACAGAATGGCCCCCTGACTATGGTGGAGCTGATGACAGAACGGTTACTACCGTATCCCGCGTATTTAAGCGAAGTGTCGTATATTTGAACATAAACTTGACTTTTTTGGTGTATTCATTTAATTTATTCAAACATAGAAATATATTTTTAGCTGTGTCCAGATTCTTTAATATTGTAATTATGTGATTTATTTTAACTAAAAATGAACTAAGATAATAATCTCTAATCTGCAGTTAATTTGCTGGAGTTAAACATTTTGGTCTCCATACCACCGGTCTACCATGCATTGCAAAGGTAGAATCTGCTTACTTTACAAGTGAACAGATACAGCTTTTTGGCTTTGTAGAGCAAATATGTTGACACTGTCTCTGGTTAATTACACTGTATAATCTGTTCCGTTATATATGAATATATTTATGAATTATATCCGGCCAATAAGGAATTGCCTAGCAAAAATTGTGTCCTTGACATTGTAGATGATAGCATGGTCAGGCCAAAAGATACAGGTGGTCAAAACTGGTGAAATGGTGATCAAAAAGCATTACTCCGGTCACCATTTGAGGGAAGTGAAAGGTGGTGACTCTTGACTTGAACAGACAACTTAAAAAGCTAAGTTTCTCATTTTTCGTCCTGACCTTGTACAAACACTACTGTTTTGCACCGTAAAACTTGCACTGAGCACGGTGTGTAGTGTTACCAACCATGCACCGACTACACGTGCGCCTCACCCCACAGTCAACGGATCACACAGGTGTCTGCACTCCGTACTCCCCCTCTATGAAATGTTAAGGCGTTTTAAAAAGTAAAAAATCTGCAGGAAGTGCCAGTCATGGTAGCAGTGCGCAGTCTGGACACTTGGCATTTATGTCCGCCTGTTTTAGCCTGTTATCATGCGCGATTGAAAACGCATTGTATCGATCTCTCAACAGATAAACTCTCATGTTGTGCCGGAAAAATATGCTACATAAAAAGTATAAAACAACAAATTAGGGCAAGGAAGATACACGAAAGAGAGCGAGATTGGGGGGGTTAAACACGTGGTCCACTGTTAAAAGTATACATGTGCTGACAGTTAACATCATATACATTTGTATGTGTAAAAACAGTTCCTACAGAACGATTTTCAGTGTGAGATCTATGAAATTTATGATGCGATACCCCATTGTAATTCAGTCGGTAATCTCGAAGCAATCCACTGGAGCTACCGACTGAAAGATTCAGGTATCGCATCACTAATTGTATGGCTTTCACGATGGAAATTGTTTCATATAACTTTTTTCACGCATGCAAATATATTTGATGATACCTGTAGTTGATGATGTTTATGGCGCGGTACATTGTGGGGCCCCCTTATCCCGCCTATTATGAACAGAAGTATATCCCTTTAATCCTTACAGTGCGGGGAGTAAACTCATACCATAGGCTAAAAGGCAGTATCTGCCTACGTGTAAAGTAAGCAAATACTGCCTTTTGGCTCTGCACGGCAGTGAAAAAGCGAAAAAGCTAACCAAGACATTTATGATGATTTCGAATTGAAAAAAGCGCTTTTGCTCTCCATGGTTTGTGCACAAATATTTCGGCGTTGTAAGGGCTACATCAATCATAGTGTCACAGTGTTGGATCATCTTCTTATTCATCCTGTAGCCCCCCCCCCCAGTCCCCCCCCCCCCCCACACACACACATAACACTATTAGTTGTCGGGCGCGGTAGCGAGACACAACTTTAATGCGGTGGAAATTTATTTCTGCACTTGAACCTGTGTGTTTTGTGTCATACTCGCCATCTTTAGATAACATTCTACAACATCCTAGGATATGTTCAGGACGCAGTATTTCTTACAGTGGATGGTCCTAGACAAATCTCACTGTCAATAACCATAGAAAGCACAAACGTAGCACTCCAAGGTGGCAGACACTTCAGAGGAGACAAGGTCTGACTGACCCAGTCTAGTAAAGGTGTGGAGGAATTCTTCATTTTTTTATCATGACGTCAAATGGGTGGACTTTTCCTTTCCTCATGAATGATGCTGTATAGTCAGACCCGATGAATGCATGAAATCCCGGTAATGCGGCTCATACAATTGCCGTGCTTGAAATATCAATATTCCTTCTGGTTTTCGAGGAACTGCTGCCAGTGTTCATCCATATCTGATCATCTAATTGAGAAGCGAAGTGGAAGAGGAGAATAAAAATGCCATCCGTGTATAGTATTCGTGTGTCAGCTTCGTTGTGAGAGCAGGACAGTTCATCGACACCACTGATTATTACCTCATTATTATCCACTTGAACCTTAATGTATGACTGTTTCCTGGCATACAATACTGTCTTCTCATTTATAATATCTTTGTAATGCTGCTACCTAATTTCGTAGGCAAGTAAGTCAAACAATGCAGACTTGAACGACGTAGACAAAAGTGTAACAGTTACTGTTGAAATATGTTGGACGGGTTTGATCGCATCCTTGAATGGCGTATGGAGCTTCAGTATTTTCTCTCCTATCACGTTTGGAGTCATTGATGGTTGGCTCATTAGAGTATGCATCACAAATTATGTGAACGGTGTCTGCATGGAATGTTGCGACTTCACCAAATGTTGCTGCCAACTGTGGTGGAAGCATCCACAAGAAATAAATAGCCAATTAAGCATACATTACCATTCTGCTTGTTCTAGGATTCCTGATTTGATGAGGCTTTTTTCAGTTTTCTCATCTGTTCTGTTCACAGCACCATGAATATGAGCAAGTGATAGAAGAAATATTGTCATAGGATATGCTATCACGTACTCCAACTCTAGATTCTGTACTGCAGCCAAATACACAAGACGTCCCCATATATCCCTGGTACACAAAACTTCTTTTACTTTCAGATCTTTCTGAGGGATTTTCTTTACACTCTCGCCGAAATTTTTCTGCCCATGTAGTACCCTTAGATACAACATCGATTATATAAACTTGTATGTCATTAATGCTGCTCACCCCGATGACAAATAGTAAAGCTTAGGGTTGTCAGTACCTTAGCGTTGTCAGCATTTAAATGATTCATTGTAGATCTAAGGGCAGTGATAACCTCTTCTACATGAGGATTGTCACGAATTATTCTGTATGGTTTTGATTCATGTGACGCTTCCTCAAGATTTGACACACCAGCCATATCGAGCAGCTTCTCGACAATTGTCTCACGGGTGGAACGTGTTATGGTCCATTGGTTGCGAGCCTTTATTGAATCCGTGAAAGCTGCTATATGCCAGTGTGTCTTGATGCTGCATCTTTATTCACGGTCAGCTCCAGAGTAAGATCGACTGGGCATCTTGAAAATTGTTTACTTGTTTCTTGGATAGAGAATCTCCCACGTGCTAGATAGAAATACACAACCAGCAAGTTTAAAAAAAAATTAATTCACAATTTTGCATTTTAAGAGTTAATTAAATAACGTCTCCCCTTTATTGAGATCCCAATGGACTACATCCTTTTAAGACCCGTTAAACCAAAAGGAAAGGCCCACCAGAACCTGCTTCACGTTTCTTTTTAAACCACCCTTAGCTCTTCAAATGACCTTGGCCAGTAACTTTAAATGACCTTGACAACCTTTTCCACCATTAGCGACATTCATGCACCCATTTTCAGATAGATAACTCTCCAAAGATGCCAAGCACAAAGAGCGGCCAAAGTTTTTAGTTTAATTGCCATTTTGTTCATCACATGACCTTGAATAATGACCTCTGGTGACCTATTCCATCTCTTCCATGCCCCAGCATTGATTTATCATAGTCCCTGATATGTAACCTTTCAGTGATACCAAATACAAACCTAGTCAAGGTTTTAAGTTAAGTTACACCTTTTTCATGAAATGACATTGGGCAAAGACTTTATTTTATCACCGCAAATGACCCTAGGTAATGACCTTAAATGACCTCTGGTGACCTATTTCATCACTGCCGACCCTCCAACATTCATTGTCCATACTATCGGTTATATAACCTATCCAATCATATCAAACACAAACCTGGTCAAAGTGTTTAGTTAAATCTCCCTTTTTCGTCACATGACCTTGATTAATGACCTTCAATGAACTCTGGTGACCTATTCCATCACTGGCCACACTCCAGGACCGATTTTTCAGATTCCCAGATAGGTAACCTTTTAATGATACCAAATACAAACCTAGTCAAAGTTTTTAGTTAAGAAACACACTTTTCTCATGAAATGACCTTGGATAAAGACCTTATTTTATCACCGCAAATGACCCGAGGTAGTGACCTTAAATGACCTCTGGTGACCTATTTCACCACTGCCGACTCTCCAGCATCCATTGCCCATACGTTTGGGTATATAGCCTATCCAATCATACAGAACACAAGCCTGGTCAAAGTTTTTAGTTCAATCGCCCCTTTTTTCGTCACATAACCTTGAATAGTGACCTTATATGACCTGTGGTGACTTATTCCACCACGGCCGACACCCCACCACCCATTTTCCACGGTCCCAAATAGGTAAACTTTCCAATATCACGAAACACAAACTTTGTCAAAATTTTAAGGTAAATCACACTTTTTCCCTAAATTACCTTGGGTAGTGACCTTAAATGACCTCTGGTGACCTATTCCACCACTGGCGACACCCCAGCATCCATTTTCCATACTCCCGGATAGATAACCTTTCCAACGATACCGAGCACGGACCTGGTCAAACTTTTTAGTTAAATCACCCTTATCTCTTGGACTAACACTATTAGTTGTCGGGCGCAGTAGCGAGACACAACTTTAACGCGGTGGAAATTTAATTCTGCACTTGAACCTGTGTGTTTTGTGTCATACTCGCCATCTTTAGATAACATTCTACAACATCCTAGGATATGTTCAGGACGCAGTATTTCTTACAGTGGATGGTCCTAGACAAATCTCACTGTCAATAACCATAGAAAGCACAAACGTAGCACTCCAAGGTGGCAGACACTTCAGAGGAGACAAGGTCTGACTGACCCAGTCTAGTAAAGGTGTGGAGGAATTCTTCATTTTTTTATCATGACGTCAAATGGGTGGACTTTTCCTTTCCTCATGAATGATGCTGTATAGTCAGACCCGATGAATGCATGAAATCCCGGTAATGCGGCTCATACAATTGCCGTGCTTGAAATATCAATATTCCTTCTGGTTTTCGAGGAACTGCTGCCAGTGTTCATCCATATCTGATCATCTAATTGAGAAGCGAAGTGGAAGAGGAGAATAAAAATGCCATCCGTGTATAGTATTCGTGTGTCAGCTTCGTTGTGAGAGCAGGACAGTTCATCGACACCACTGATTATTACCTCATTATTATCCACTTGAACCTTAATGTATGACTGTTTCCTGCCATACAATACTGTCTTCTCATTTATAATATCTTTGTAATGCTGCTACCTAATTTCGTAGGCAAGGAAGTCAAACAATGCAGACTTGAACGACGTAGACAAAAGTGTAACAGTTACTGTTGAAATATGTTGGACGGGTTTGATCGCATCCTTGAATGGCGTATGGAGCTTCAGTATTTTCTCTCCTATGGTCCTATGGATGGTCCTAGACAAATCTCACTGTCAATAACCGTAAGTTACAGTCATAGGTAGGCCTACATTTACATTTACCTTGCAACAAAACAGTTTGTACAATTGGTACCAAGTAGGCCTTGATATGATGTACGTTGTTTGGCTTATTGATGTAAAATCTGTCGTGAATCTACAAGATTGACACAAACTTATTGTCTTGTTCATCACATTTTGTTATTCTGACAGTCTTCTAATGTAAGCCACCGGGCACACGACGTTGTTGCGAAGTTGAATCAACGTAAATGGCGTTGATTACCCACCACAAAAACGTCGTGTGCCTAAGTGGAAAGGTTCGATTTGATCTATAAGCCTATATAATTATGTGAAAAAGTTGCAAGGATTATTATTATATCAGTATTGGATAATTCCAACGGTTTAAAAAAAATGATAAAATACTGATAATGTGGTGGGTGGATGGGTCGACAAGCACTTAACACAATTATGAACATTAGCCTCGTTGTAGGCCTTCGGCATGGTCGTCACAGACGCGACATGGTCAAAGCTCAATGGAGTGTGGTCCGTCATGAGGTAAATATTATTGATTAGTGAAACGAAACGATTCAGTTTCTTTAATATGTGTGACAAGTACACCTTTTAATTAAGAGTAAATCATTTAACGTTTTCGTTCAATAGTGGAAGGAGTCAATTTAACTAGCCAGATCTATACCACTTGTGCAAAAACCTTATTTACCACCAACAAAATAATAAGTGCACACAAACTAAACTGCTACATTTACTTCAAGAGTGCAAAATATCGCATTTAAAATCTCTGGTCACAACCTCACATCTGTCCTTGACAAGACATAACCGCTGCGCTACATTGTGTATAGTTGCGCCTTCCAGAGACAGTGTCTGTTTACTTTACAAAAAAAACAGATACTACATTTTGGCTTCGCAGAGCGGAGTTGTGGCTTTTTAGACCGATCGTTTGGATTGGACATAATAATTATATAATATAGCAATAACATTTTTTTGATGCCGATAGGCTGTTTTAGTGGCCCGTCACAAATGCCAACAGCCTGAGGGGGAGCAGAGGACAGCTGGCATTTGCGAAGGGCCGATAAAACAACCTGACGCACGAAAAAAATCATGTTATTAGGCTATGTCTCTCCCTCTATAGAGGTGGGAGATATATTGCTTTACTTCTCACCACTCATTTGTTATGCTACGGTCCCACGAGGCTTTTCAAGCCTACCGATGCTCTCGCGATGCACACATTTGGGCATCGCCAGGGCAGCGCCACCATGCACCAGTGGTTCGGCGAATGATCGGCGACGTACGCGGAATAATCGCGATACTTCGCCAAGGCATCGGGACATCGAGAAAAATTTCAATGCATGCATTGAAATTTCCTCCCGATGTTTCGAAGCCACATACTATCGGCGATATATCGCCGAGCAGCGCCGAACAGTCGGCGAACATTCGGCGATGTACACCAAGGTAAAAATTTCTCAGGCACATCGGCGACACATCGGCGACACATCGGCGATGCTCGTGTAAACATCAGCGATGCTTATTCGATGTGATAATATCGCCGATGGTTTGGTGATCAATCGCCGATCCATCGCCGATGTTCCCGAACTGCTCGGCGAAGCATCGGTGATGCTACGGCGATGCTTCGCTGGGCGTTAGAAATCTTCCTTCTGATTGGTCACCGATGATCACATGAGCACTATTATAACCCGTTGAAAGTGAAAGCGTGGTATGTTGTGTGTGATTGCAATCAGAATAATAATAATAATCGAATAAGCGAAATCAGTTTTATTTCTCTGAAATGATCCCCGAGCTGCTTAAGTTAGATGACCGTGAGTAATGTTCAAAGGTGAATCTTTGATAGTGTGGGGAGCCTCCGTGACCGGGAGATAGCGTGCTCGACCTCAGACCGCCAGGGCTCGAATTTCTCGAATCCTGTGTCATCTCATTCATCTCACCATCCTCCTCACCATCCGCTTCAGCCTATATGTGCACAAATGGCCTAAAACCCCATTCATTTCATTTCAAAGGTGAATCTGATATAATTATTTAAAATTATTTTAAATGTTGTTCTCCGCACATTAATCTGGATAAACGAACATATTAACGCCGCCAACTTACACGCCTCCTAGAAGAGAGAGATGTTGTTTTGATGTTGGCACGCCCTCTGCAATATTAGCCCAGTCAAGAGAACTAGTACATATCATCATGGTATATTATTATGCATTTGACCTTATAAATAATTGACAGAATATCAATATTTATAATGAAAGATTTTTTCTGAGATTGCTGGTATAGGTGAAACTGATGTGAATAATCTAGCAAAAATAGAACAGTGCAATATAAAGGTAATAGACTATTACATATTACTTGACCATCTATATATCTATTACTATTACTTTATATTAACCTACTATTACCCCATCCCCGCTCTCAAAAAGGCTCCATATACCATCGCCATGACGTCGTCAAGAAATCGGCACGATATCGTCAAGACATCACCATTACACGACGACGCATCGGCGAAGGATCACCGACCCTCGCCGATTCTAAAAGTACAACGTTAACTGTTAGCCGATGTAGCGCCGATCAATCCCCGAATAGTCCCCGATGTATCGCCGAATAATCGGCGATGCATCGGTGATGCTTCCCCGAAGGTTTGTCAAGACATCGCGTGTGAGTTTTCTCGTGGGACCGCACGTTCGACATCGGCACTCATCGCCACCAGAGCACGTAATTTTCATCGCCAGTGCATCGCCAGACATTTTGGCTCTCGTGGGACCGTATAGCATTAGTCATATCAGTTTTGTGTCTGTGCGTTCTCTCCGTCTATCATGCAGGCAGGCAAACACGAGACGTTGACCCAATGTCGGGCTATTGTTGGCCCACCGTCTACGACACTGAACAAACATTAACCCAGTATTGTGTTACCGTGTCGTGTTTGACGCCACGCTGAATGTGGGCCAGCGTCACAGACGGCGGGCCACCATTAACCCAGCTTTGGTTCAAACCATGTGTCGGTATATGATACGAAAGCCCATCATTGACCCGGCAATGTGTCGGCGTAACATGCATTAGTCCGATGCCGGGCCATTGTGTACGACGCTGGCCAACATTTAAACGGCATTGGGGCGTTGTATACTATGAGCACGTACTGACTGTGTCGTGTTTGCTGGGCACTGACCGCTGATACGGTCGAAGACGTTGGGCCGACATTGTAAAAATGTTGTTTGCGTGTTTTGTGTTTGCTGCCATCGGCAGGCGTCTTACTGACCTGACCCTTTCACCACCGTTTAGATTAGATAGTTAAAAATACATTATAGGCCTACTTAACAAAAAAAAGCGCAACACCACTTTATGGATATACTGTTCAAAATATTTCATATCCTTCAAGAAACAATGACCACGTGCGGCTGATGACGGTGCATGCCACACACGGCCGCGGCGACAATGCAGTAACTTACTGACCTGCGCCTTTTTGAGACGTCGCACAGCAGTGATTTTACGGAAGCATACGGCCCGAGATCACTGCATTTAGAAAAGTGTCAGCATGGTCACCCCTCGTAGTTTGTAACAGCGTGTAGGCCTATCGCTATCATCAAAGACGACGGCAATATAGATTCGCAAAAACATTTGCTAAACACATTTTTGTGCTGCAAATAACATAAAATATTTACAATTTGCGAATTTTACGAGCGCCAGCGGGGGACCTGGATTTGATTTGATGTTGACTGATGTCACTCACTTGTATTTGTGGCCGATTGGCCTCAATGCGTAACGTTAGTGTTTGCACAGAAACACACGTTTTTCTACCGCACAGGGATCTTCTGTGCATTATTTGTCCATATCTTTCCTATATTGTGGCCTATCAGAGTTCATTTGGTGTCTTGAAATCTGGTGTTGAATATCAGTATTGCTGGTCTGTTTTCTGGCAATTTGAGCCGTAGCCAAACCGCCTTCCGCCATAGTAATACATGGAGAAACAGGCTCACGCTGCACAATTTATTGTCAAGCGAGTCATTTTCATCAACCCACCTTTTTTGCACAAATGAGCCTAAACTTATTCTGAAAAACTTCTGAAAGACTTTTTGTTCCCACACCCCAGCCCGCATAGTTGCTTAATTTCAGATCACCCGCATATTGGGACATTGAAAATTGAGGTCAAAACACAAAATGCGGATACACACCAACATTATTTAAATCAATCGAAAGGTTTTGAGTAAATTACATGAAATAAGAACATTTTGAAATTGTTGCGTTTCTTTTTGTGCCAAGTATTTATCCAATAATGCATCAATGTCGCAGAGAGGGACCCAGCTTTGAACCAACATTATGCACAGAAGAAACCTTTGAGATACTACATTTCACAAGAAAATATATATAACATTTTTATTTTTACAAATATATAGCATTTGTAATTTGTCGCATATATATCACAAGTGTCTCATATATATCCCTATGTCCCAAATGTCCCAGAGTCACAAATGGCCCATATGTTTCAAATGTCCCATGTGTTTCAAATAGCCCATGTCCCAAGTGTCCCAAACGTCCGAAATGTCCCATGTGTCCCATGTGTCTCAAATGTCCATGTTTCCCTTGTGTCCCAGATGTCTCATGTGTCCCAAATGCCCCATGTGTTCCACATTTCCCATGTGTCCCGAATGCCCCATGTGTCCCAAATGTCCAATATGTCACAAATGTCCCATGTGTCCCAAATGTCCCGAATGTCACATGTGTTCAAAAAAAACAAAGCCCTACAGATTTCTGATGAAATATAAATCACATGGGAGGTGAGAGTCTTTATGGCTCATTTATTATTATGGCTCCCCCTCTGTACACAGAGGTGGGGACATGTTGGTTTACTTCTGTCCCCTCAGTACGTTCTGGCCGTCTATCTGTCGCATTCATTTCTGTCAGTCTGTCCAGCGCTTTCTATTGTGCAGGCGGTCAAACACGAGCCAACATTAGCCCAGTATTGGGTTACCGTGTTGTGTTTGGCGCCACGCTGAATGTGCGCCAGCATCACAGACAGTGGGCCAACATTAACCCAGCTTTGGTTCAAAGCATCATACCAGTACCGACAGCATGCCGGTACTGCCAGCATGAAGTACTGACTAGGGCTGAATGGATACTAGCCAGCACTAGCGACGCTGGCCCAACATTTAACAGACATTGGGTTGGTTTCGGCTTGTACTCGCTGCCAGCAGTAAGCACTACCAGACCAGCGTGCTATCGGACGCAGCTCCCAGCAAGCACGAGGCAGTGAACCAGTGCTGGTTTGATGCTGGGCCAGTGTCGCAGACTGTGGGCCAGCATTGGACCAGCATTGGGTCAACGTCGTGTTTGTAGGGAGTGTTGACAAGCCACATTGTTTTTCGCACATCGGTGTGGGGTTTAAAACGGAATAATAAATTCCGCTCAATACATAGTCTCTACTGTCCACAGGAGCCATTCAATAACATTAATTACAAAAGCCATTGACACTACATCTCTTAGCTATCAAACATTATGATTATGCTGCTGGAGGAGAGACATCTACAGTCTTTTGTTCACAAAAAACTAGAACCTTCTAGTTAATATTATTATCACTTTTCAACCAGGAACACAAATCATTAAAACATATTTATTATTTTTCTACAATTACAACATAATTATGCCGATATGTCTATGCAGAAACTAACCATTGTGCTATCACGCTTCTTGTTAGTGTGTCATGCTGTTTATATAAGGAAAGTGTCAGCCCCCATCGGGGCCCCCATAGGATACTCATGTACCTGTGGTACTAGTACTGTACAATGCGAAAACACAGACAGGACCCACGTCCTTGTGCCGGGAAATAAATTTAGAATTTGGAAATAAATGAATCTCAATCTGAGAATAGAATAATGATCATCGTCAAACATCATTCGTCAAACATCATCGTCAAACATTGTCATGCAGTGCATTCAGAATCCTATGTGTAGTCTAATCTACAACAGCGCCAGGCCTATGCTCCACATGCATAGCACATGGAAATGAAATCTAGCAGCTCGTGTACACGACTCGATAGGCTAGCAGCCCTTAGGGCTGCCAGCCTCTTGGACCCGTTGTGCACACTAGGGCTGAAAGGCAACTTTTACGTTCACGTGAAGTAGCAGTATTCCACTACCCAGCAAACACAAAACATTTGTATAACATTGTACAAATGTTATACAAATGTTTTGTGTTTGCTGGGTAGTAGCGCAAAATATTTCAGTGAAAATAATTACACTTCACAAAGAAACTGTTCGAATTACAAAGACTAGCTTGGTGGAGTCTCAGATAGTTGTGGCAGCCCAGCAAACACAAAACATCTGCATAACATGTATACAACGTCGGCCTCCGACGTTGGTCCAACATTGTATAAATGTCATACAAATGTTTTGTGTTTGCCAGGAGTGATTATCACATTTACTATAATGTTGAAAATTATGAATAGGCATAACCCCTGATAACGTAAACGAAGACAAATCTATCCTGTGAGCAGGACTGGTGAGAGCAGACTGGCCTAATCTGCTCTACAAAGCCAAAAGGCAATATCTGCGCACTTGTATAAACAGATACTGCCTCTTGGCTTTGCAAGGCATTGTTATTAAGCATGCAGCTAGACTAGGTGGTATGGCTCCAGATGTAAACACACCAACACACAAAATTCAAAAAAGACAAATTTAGCATAGTTACGTGAGATTGTGCCTGTTCCATCGAGGTACATGTGCCACGCTCATTACGAAATCTTAGCTATGAGCTGTAAATGAATCTCACCAACAATGAGAGTGCTGGTGCACGGGTTCCAATGGGAAACATTACATAGGGTCATGCATGTCGAAATCCGCCACTATTAATCACAATATCCGTCACTATTATAGTATTCACTGTCACTATTATTCACATTCTCCGTTTCTTTTATTTAAATTACTCGTCACTATTAGATAAATTATCCGTCACTATTAATTACAGTTTCTGTCACTAGGAATATTAATTACATTCTCTATCACTATTAATTACATTCTCAGTTACTACTAATTACATTCTCTGTCACTATTAATTACGTCGTTCTGATACAATAATTTTTTCTTGTTTGCATGAATATAGAAATCACATACTGTATTAATTGCAGAATAACAATTGATCAAATAACTCGATTGGTAAATCGCAGCCTGGCCTCACCAAATGCTTGCAGATTGAGGCTGATAAACTTGGAAAATAGCCTATAACATTTCTGGCGATTTTTACATATTTTGCCTCCCAAGTCCAGTAATGATGTGTTGTGTCAATTGATATATCATACTAAATATGCTATAGTGAAGAGAAAATGCGTGATATTATGCAATAAAATGTACAGTTAACCAGCTAGATTGGCCGCCCGTTTACTAACGCCCAGGTGCTTATAAACACTCGCCAGAAATGCACTGCGATTGCTTATAAACGCACGTTCGTTTATAAACGGGCGGCCGTCTATAAAGGGCTGGAGCCGTACCTGCTGAAAGGCAGTATCTGTTTACTTTACAAGTATGCGGAAACTGTTCGCTTTTCAGAGCTGTGCTGAACCAACACGAGCCACTGCACAATAATAAAGGCCACGCAGAATAATAACTTTTTCGTGAACAGCAGATTAGGCCACGAGTTAAAGATTAAAGGATCCTTCAACCATCAAAACTATAAAACATAATCTTATTAAGCCTAACTAATCCAACTGGTTGTTATGCTAACCCTTACATATTTTCAGTCACTTGAAGCTGTGTCTCGCTACCGCGATCCACAACATCAAGTGACTGAAATGTATGTGATTTGTACAATTTCAGTCACAACATTGTATCAGTATTTCAAAATTTAAAACATACCTTACTTTTAACAACTGGTTATACAAGTGTTATGACAGGACAAGATGGCTATTATGGTCGACATCAGTTTCTGAAGGTTGAACGTGTGAAATGTTTCTTTCCTGAGTATTGGTCCTGGTACGTTCTGCCGTGGGGCTGTTCATGCAAACCTCTTATTGCCGTGCAAAACAAAAAGGTAGTAACTGCTCACACCTCAAGTGAGCAGTTACTGCGTTTTTTGTTTTGCACCACAACAGGAAGCGAATGCACGCGGATTGCAAACTGCTAAATGTGTGAGAATTATGTGAGCGCGTAGCGCGGTTTATCTGCCGTGCCATAGGGACCTGTCCGCACACCTGAATTCTCTCTGGATGAAGGGCATGCCTGAGGTCCTGCCAGGAATACGGTTGATGGTCAGCGTGCACTGGTGGTCAGCCGGACAGGCGCAGGTGCTGTAACACAAACCATATAATAACTTCCTATAGCTGGCGACGGAATTTTGTGATATTGCTGGCAGTGTTCCCAAAGTATGAGGTTGCAGTTGACCCTCTTCCAGCAAACACAAAACATTTGTATAACATTTGTACAACGTCGGCTCGACGTCTTCGACGTTGGGCCAGCATTGTACAAATGGTATAAAAATGTTTTGTGTTTACTGGGCTATTCCTTTTGTGTAAATTAAGCCCATCGCCGCTATGAAGGGGAATTTGTTACCTCTCTATCTTATCAATTGTGCCATTTCAAAAATAATTTTTCTAATGACAAAAATCCCGTATCTCATTATCAGACTGCATAGATGAAATGGCTTGATATAGCTTTATCAGCAAATGCTTGTGTTGTGTCAATGCTTTTAAACATAAAAAACACCCAATGAGTATTTAAGTACATAGTTTGGATCTAGTTTTTAATAATTTCCTGTGGCGATGAGCTTCATTTACCTAAACGGAATAGAGAGTCAACTGCAAACTCCTACTTTGAATTGTAAGTTTTTATTATTTTTGGGCTGTAATGTAGCGGTAAATTTCCATATTTTCAAGATACATTTACGCGAAATCTAGTTTGCTAACATACAATACAAATTAGGATCCTGTTTTAAGCTAATTCTCAAAATACAGAAAATTTAATATATATGATTATGTTTGCTTCTATATTATTCTTTAAATTGTCAAAGAATGTTTTTATACTATGGTTTTATTGTACAAAAAGTTATTTCAACAAGCTTAGTATCACCAATTAGTACAAAACCAGCAGATCAGCATACTATGGTTTTTACTTTCAACCATTGTAATTAAATAGCTTTTGGCAAATTTATTATAACCAATTAGCTATTATTATATTTTTCAGTTATAATAACTGTACATTACCACTTAATATATATAGCACAATCCAAATGATCAATAAAGTTAATTGTTCTAAACAAAACTAAATTGTTTTATACTTTATATTTTATGCAATGAATGACAATATAAATAAAGTAATTTCGGCTGAGCTGAAAATTGAATATCGACAAGCTAGTCGATATTCAATTTTCAGCTCAGCTGAAATTACTTTATTACATCACAGCCAAAAAAAAAATGAAAAAATATATAAATTAATTTTCAACCTAAACATGTATCAAGATAAAAAATTTGGATAAGTCACGAAACTATTTAAAGTTAAATTGAAATAGATACTATATTTCCCATCTGAAAACATTTCAAAAAATAAATACCAGATTGACAACAAGTTGCATTTGCTTTTGTAACATATAAACATAAAAGCAAAAGCTGAAACAAAATAACAAAAGCAGGCAATTTCAGCCCAGTAGCCCCACAATATTAACAACCGCCGTCTGATTTGTCCTGCTCAAATGCGGACTCAATGTAATTTCGTATGTTGCTTGTATTTAGAACCATGAGATTTTATTTTTTATTTCGCGGCTACGAAATACTATTTCATCGGCACGAAATACTATTTCGTGGGAACGAAATATTATTTCGTGGCGACGAAATAAAACAAATAAAATAATAAAACCTCGATTGCACCTCTAATGTTTTCAGCATCACAAAACGTCGGCACAGCCCCAACAACTGTCCCGAATGCAGGCAGAATAGAGCCCTGTGATTCGAAGCGAATTTTAAAACTTTTGCCCTGGAATAATCATAGTGGTACATTATACTTACTCGTTATCAATTATTTGGCAGTATGTGGCGTCCCCGTTAATTAACGGACAAAAGGCCCACCTACAGGCAAAATCGCCACACGGGGGTTTCTGAAAACACAGTTGATATAAACATATCAGTGATGATATATCTTTTGTTTTAATCATTTTACAGCTTGAAAATTAGACAAACGTTCAGAGGGTGAAAATGGTTACTAAAAAACTGTAAGGCCTACAGTTCCTAATACTTTAATTAAAAACTTTTCCCACTGAGTTATTCGATTTAAATTTTCACCCACTTAAAGTTGTGTCTCGCTACCGCGACACACAACTTCAAGTGGGTGAAAATTACTCATATTTCTTTAATTTGAAACCAAACATTTGCAAATATTACTTTTAAAGCTACACAATTATTTTCTTCCCAATAAAAGTGATTTAACCTGCAAATCTAACAGTATAGTTGTTCTTAGCGCTTAAAGGGTTAAAATGAAATGCATTGTAAACCCACCAGTTGCGTTTCCAAGGGTTCGACTCTGTGCAGCAGCACCATCATGACGGGTAGCAGACGTATCATTAGTGACGCTAGATACAAGCACGTCATCTGGTTAGAAGTGGCCATTTTAATAACCAACCACTGACACCTCGAGATAGTCGTTGTTCTCGTTAGCGGAATAGGGAAGATTCGTCTCACGCACTCGGTTAAATAGTGCTTTGGAAGACCCTCAAAGTCAGAAATGTTTAGGCCTAATCGCAACACTGTCAAAATCGGAAATGCCACTGTCAATAATGGGCCGAGTTTCGGCGTGATATGTTTCCAAGTCTCCCTGTGTCTCCGCTATTAGACCTGGCTTGTAGTCCTAAATTGGATATAACTAGAATTATTATTCACTTCAAACTGTTTTATTTCTAAAAAAAATATGCGACCAAACGTGTGTCACATTTGCTGACTGTACATATATTTTTTACTCAGAAGCCGTTGCTTGAAATGTAATTGACGAGTCCAGCGGTGAAAGTGCATATAAATTAGTAGAGGAAATTACATCTTACCTTTCCCTGATTACGGGTCCACCTCGATGCCGGATGTCATTACCCAGAAAACACGGGACGTTGGCCTAATGTTGGGTTGATGTTGGACCAGCGTCGAAAACGCTGGTCCAACGTTAACCCAACATTGGGCCAACGCCTCATGTTTGCTGGGTACTTATGTCAGAACTAACTAGTATTCAGGTTGTCATATTAGACAGCATATTTCCTCGCCAACTCTAACTTTTCCTACAGTGAACTAATGACTTGACATAAATAGAGAGAGAGATAGATATAAAATGTGACACAACGGATGCAGTCGGGACGTGGAAATTTTATTCAGTCCCCCCTCACTCTCGCTTGGATTTCCCACGCGAAAACCGACACGACCCACGACAAAAATGTATCCGTAATTTCTTTCATTACATTCCTATGATATTTAGTGCTATGCAACCCCAAGGTATTTATATTTTTCAGCTTTTTCTATTACGTTATCACCATAGTTGAAGTTGTCACATTCTGACGTATGGCGTTTGTTAAATATGAGAACTGTCGTATTAGGAATGCTGACTAATATATGCCACAGAGAAGCAAACTTATACAGGGCAGTTTTTATATAATTGCTTTTGCAATCCCTTAGCAGAGTCAGAAAAAAGGACAAGGTGTTCTGCAAATAACAAGCATACAATTAATAAAGAGTCCACGGGGATACCCTGACCTTGATCAAATGATTTTGATATATCCTGCAGAAATTCTGCAAAAAGTTTGGGGCTGAGCAGACCACCTTGCATGTCAGCAAATTTTTTTTAATATCTCAGTGATGCACGAATCCCATTTTACACGGCACTCAGCTTTAGAAAACATACTCTTTATAGTCAGGCAGATTGGTGTGACAATTATGGGTTTATACATAGAAGCATGCAATTTTCAGCATGTATAGACAATGTGCCTAGGCAAATCTATAGCTATGGGGCCAATCGAAATTCTGTCCATGTAAGTCTTGGCAGCTATTTTTTAAAATGGCCGCCAAAAATCGCATAGTATTTTGTATAATGAAACACAATCAATGATGATTTAATGATTCAACTCATCCAAATAGCACCCTTTATTGATATAACACAAACTTAAGGAAGCTGAGGAAGTGAAGCTGCTTGGTAGCCATACTGTACTTAAATGTTCTTCGGGCTATCTGCGGGGGCTTCACGCTTCACAGTTTTGTCCACTACATTGACACAAGGCAGTGCACTTCAGTGCTGCTTTGTTGCTTTTGCATCGTCCTCTGCAGCCTTTTTTGCAACCACAAGAAATTAGTTCCCTCGAGGACGTGCTGGCTTCTGGCAAAGTGGTCCACAGCGTTTTCCAGTTGGGTGGTTCAGCCCACCCCCAGTCATTAGGGGATGGCAGCTTTTGAGCAACTGCAGTTGCCTGGCCCCAGCAGTGTTCCCCCTGGTAGACTGCCCTCTTGATGTGCTGCACCAAGGCACCTCGTGTTGGTGGGATGGCATCCATCACTCCCCACTTCTTGGTGAACAGCTCCTTTCGAGCTTCATCTATCTTGGTAAGGTCGCTGGTACGGCCATACAGCAAAATGGTGAAGCGCTCCAGCACGGCAACATTGTCATCAGTTATATCTGCTGGGCCTGAGGACAGAGCCAGGAAAGTTGGAGTAGCTTCTTCAAATACTTTCCAGGTTTCCCATGCTAACTTCTTTCCCTTTGTGCCAAAGGATGATACCGTATCACATCCCATATATGCATGGAATATAGGAAGAGATCGAGACTTGTCAGGGCCAAGGGCTGTAGCAATCTCGTGCGCGGGGATGTATCTAAAGTGTCGACCTGTCCCAAAAGCCACCCAGAGCTCCTGGATGTCTATCTCCACTGTTGCTGCCACGGCCAAGACAACTACGTCTGTGTCTACTGTCCGCAGAATCACCTTATTGTAGCCCACATTGACAGCATCTTGCAAGTGCAGAATCATTCGGCTGTCAGCTTCTTCATGGTTGCACGGGGCGAGGGAACTAAAATCTGGGGGGAGATTTCACAGAGCATCCTCACCATTTGTAGTGACTATTTGCTTCTCTGTTACAAGGTGGGTGAGGTGTACTGCCAAGCAGGTAAACAACTCTGCTTTGTTGGCATCGATCAGCAGAAACTGTTGCCAGTTTCCTGGAAGATTGGTGGCGCCTTCTACCCTTCTACGGACACCCTACCCGCGCTTCTCTCTGGTTTCAGATTTCAGGCTGCCTTCTCTGTACTGGTCCCATACCATGTCAAACCGACTGGCATGTTGCAGTTGGCCTTGGACGTAGAGTAGGAATATCTTCATTGTATATTCATCAAAAGTCTTGGCGGTTTAAGAAAGTTGACAACTACTGCTCCATCTAGAATTATGACGTCAGCTCCTGGCGCTTCACCTCTGGCTGCCGCACAGTTGCTCTCTAGGCATCCCAAGAGATCTGTTTTGGTTCCCGATCTGAGCTTGCCAAGCTGAGATAAAAATGGGGGACATGCCTGATTTTCATGTTTAAAAAGTCCTGTAAGTTGCCATCTCTTGACTGACAGGCGATGTAGAGCCGCGAAAATAGAGAGCAGTCACTCTTCAAAGATGAAACTTGAAGGCTTGTCTTGGACTTCTCTCTTTGAGAGGGTCGACTGAAAAGTGACAACTTGTTTTTCTTTATGGGTTCACTGATGGGAGTTGTTTGCTCCACCCATCGATCAGTAATGAAAGGCTGATACTGTTCCTGGCCCATCGTCTCAGCCTGACGTACAGAAGCTGCCACAGTTGGGTCAACGATGTCCCTGGTGTCAAGTCTCAGGAGATCAGTAGTCTCCTCCAGGAAAGGGTTGCCCATCTCTTCCATGACATCAACCAGTTCTTTGACCTGCTTTCCAAAGGTCATCTGGGCACTCTTGGTCTGTTCATGGTGGCTAGTATCCAGAGTCTGGTTGTGTTTTCTCCCCTGGGATGCCTCAAACTCACTAGTCATCCTCACTATTTCAGGACCAGCGACCATCCAGCGTCTGAGGGCCTCGGGGGATTGAGTAAGTCCAACAGCACCACCGTCACTCTTTACAGCGGCATTGTTTTGCTCATGTGCCTGGTCCAGAGCCATGGAGGAGAACACTCTGTTGGTTTTGCGAACACTAAAATTGCCATTCATGAACTCCATGGCAACTTCTGGGTTGATAGTGCTTAGACTGAGCATGTCTCGAATATGGACTGGCACCCATCTTGCGTAGTTGGTGTGGTCCAAACTGAAGAACCATGGGGTTAGCTTGGTCAGACAGTCCACATACAGAGCAAAGTTAGCCTCACGTAGAGATCTGACTAAGCTAAAGACGAGAAGCTCAAGTTGGAGAGCTGTGTGCCAGAAATAGAACTGTGGAGTCTCCTGATTTTTTCGGGCACACCAGTCATCAAACGTTTTTGCTTCGCCTTCTGGCTCTATAGACTCCTGGTAGTGGGTATAAGACCGTTTGAGTAGGATGTACAGACTGCTTGCTGTAACTTGATGGGCATGCCTAGTTCTTGCGATATGAGAGGCCTTTAAGAAGGAGTCTGCTGTGCCTGCAGATGCCACCTTGGCCTGGACAAGAGCCTCCACCCAACCAGTGTCCTCTAGCCAGTCTTCCAGCACCTTGAGCGCTGCTATCTCGATGTGTAATCCTCCCAGGATGACGACGAAGTGCTTTCCTCATGAGTTGCAGGCCAGTTCCACTGGATATATTTGGCAATGGCATAGAGTGGCTGATCAGCGGTGACCACAGGTACTTGGCCAGGATTAAGCTGCTGTATAGCTTGGTGGACCACGTCCATGGCATGTCGTATCATGGCAACAGATTTGGAGTCACCAGGGAAGATAGGCAGGAGTGCTGTGATAGCAGGGGGGCACTCTGGCCCTGACTGCTGACTTGCATGGTAGGCTGCCCAGGATATGTTACTGTCACCATCGGCACCCAGCAGATCAGTCTGCTCCACAGTCTTCAGCCATCTGAACATAGAAAAGGAAAATAAGTACACAAGCGTTGTACAGATTCTTCACTTACACTAAATATAGACTAAACGGATGAACATGAGTCACTGCGGATACGTCGTTGCCATAATTCATATATATATTTTCAAAAATGATAATATATATAGCATAAATTGCTTGACTACATAACAACTAACTACATCGTGATAGTTTTACCTGAATGGCACCTTGCACCATCCCAGAGTGATGCCAAAAGAACATCATTAATCAAATGGAATGAATTCATTGACCTAGTAAAGCGACCCTTTTTAGAAAAAATACCCATATATAAGATATTTCCATATTTCATTCTAAACACTGACCTAGTCTCCTCTCGTAGTGCTTGGTATGTGGCCTGGCCGTCACTCACAATCGGACACATGACCTTGGGCGGTGGAGCATCCTTCCTAGTCAGTTCCAGGGGGCGTACATTTGTGTATGAGTCAGGAAGTTGAGCCAGTTTCTTTGTCTGTATTGCCTCTTCAAGAATACGATGTTCCCTGCAGTCAGCCCCATGATTATGTGGTGTGGGGTACTGAAACAATGAGATTCCAGTGCCATGGAAAGAATCTGTTGCAGTCATTGAGCTGGGGTTGTGGTCAATGTTATCAAGGGCAGCTGTTGTGAATAGCCCCTGACGAAGGTTGGGCGGACACACAGACTGGTCTCGATGATACTGCTCACACACTCTGTTACCCATTGCTGTGGAGATCGCCATCACTCGATCATAGGAAATGGATAACCCGAGGTCTAACAGTGTCTCAACCAGGTCTCGGTTTCGAGTTCTTGCATGGACGGTGAGACCAACATAGATGGGCAGTGGTGTTTATCTAGTTTTGTTGTGACGTTCATGTGCACCACCCGCACTCTCAGCCCGTCGCCGAGAAGAGCTGTTGTACTGCAGAAGCTGAGCGACACTGAGCGATGCTTGATGTGTACCACTGCTTGACTGTGATTGGGACTGGATGTTGGGACCATCAAAGATCATGGCTACGATTGTCAGAAGTGATTGGGGTACAGGGTTGACCTGACATGACGGGGTACTGGGATGATTGCTAGTAGTAGTACTTTTCGCCCCCATTCGGGGAGGGTCATTAGGGATCTGTTTCGTCTGTTGGATACTGTTACGGCATTGTACGGAAGCACTAGTCTACAGCAATCATCCAAGGGCAGCTGCAGCCTCCTCGTATCTGGCTATAATCTTCGGGCGGATTGCCAGTGGCGTACCCTGGTTCCTCCGCTCAACAGCGGATCCAATGCAGCACCCGCATCAGTGCTGGCGCTGATGTAGGCTGTAGTAGCCTTAAATAACCGGCAATAGGGTGTTTGACATTAGGTCTCTCACGTGGTATGAATGGAGTTACCCAGAAGGAGTGATCCTTCCTATTGTTACTCTGGGGACTATCCGACCCGAGGATAGCGGAGCTGCGCAAAATGCCACAGAGTTTCATCATTAAATTGTACAGCGAAACTCAAGTCTCCGGCCGTCTGGGCATGTCTGGGGGTATATCCCCTAGACATGCCCAGAACCCCTTATCGGGCGAGCGAAGGAAAACGCTCTCAATAACCCACCATGCCCTATCACCCCCACCCTCACATTATCATCTGTACATCATTCATCTCATCAATTGACTACAACGTTTTTATCGTATTACAATGTCACTTTAAAGACCTTTTGTGCCGAAAAGTGACGTAAAGCAAAGATTTACTACTACTACTACCTGACATGACTCATCAAAGGAGCCTGTGAATGTAGCCTGCAGTTGAAACATGTCTTTTCGCCCAATTTTGGCTGCTCGTGCGAGACAAATGGCTTCATCATCAAAATCGTCCTTGCAGAGCTTACGCAGAGCAGCTCCCATATCTCTGTCAAAGCCAAGGAGTACATCCCGCCCTTCTTTGTACGCTTCCAGATCTGGGAAGTGGGCAAGGATGCGATTTTTAAGGTCAGTGCTGTGTGGACGAGTATCTTGCTCAATGCCATATTGCTGCAACCACGCAGAATACAGTTTGACAAGGTCCACAAGCTTAAAGACTGGAGCTACATCTTCATCCATCCTCGATTCATCGATGTATGTTAGCAATTCTGCGAGAGCAACACTTCTGCTGAGATTGTCAGTTGTGTTCTGTTTGCCTTTTCGAGCTTGCTCGGCTGCAGCTCTGTTGTAAAGTGACACTAAACAACCAAGGTGATACTTCGCGTCTTGTGCCATCAAGTCCCCAGCACTGAGTTTAGCCAGAAGTTGTTGATCTTGAAGATCTGTGGCACATGTTGTAAATTTCTTGTTGAGCCCAAAAGTGGCTGCTTCGTGGAGTGTGTCTACTGTGTCATCATCTCCACAGAAAAAAACAGACATATTTTGTCGATGCTTTGTGTGTAGCACTTTGTCTGGTATATTTCTTAGAAGCACCTAAACTGGGGTCACAGTCTTTTACAGAATGTTTTTTTTTTGCTCGTTTCAGCTTTGACTTGGTAAATTTCGCTTTGCAGAATTTGTGCCACTTGGCCAAGTGTTCTAACATAGTGGCTTCAATACCTTTGCCTTCATCGAGGCGCCTAATTTCAATCGGCATGGGCATAGCCTGCAACTCATTGAAGCGTATGAGGTTTGTTGCAACAGTTGAGTACCCTTGACCAACATTGACATCAGTCCGCTTGCCTTCAGATGGGCACTGCATTGACTCGGGAGTTACTGTCTGGCAGAGGCAGCATATTTTCCAGTCAGTTATGGGCTGCACTCCCCGAGAATGAGAGGGACCAGCCTGCTGTGGATCGGCGATCTTATACTTTTTGTACATGACTATTATATATCTACGTCTACCACCACCATTTAACCACCATCACCACATATTAATAGAAAAATAAAAAAGATCATTTGTGTTAATTTATTGCATAAATGTAAGTGACCACCTGGAACCACCAGATGTCCTTACCAATATGCTTATGCTAAATCATCAAATGTTTCCTCTATTCCGCCTACATCACGCCTGGAATACAAACAATTTTTATTAATAACAATCTACATTTTGCAACATCATAATATAATATGGCTGAGTGAGCTTTCTTATCACCAACAATATAAATCCAAATAAAGTAATACGTTCAAAAACATCCGCGCAAAGTATGATGATAACGGTAGTTATTATTGTGACTTTTTGTGGAGCTATTTTGCTGAGTCAGCATAATTTGGAATGTCTGTAGGAGCACAAACACTTACATATACTGTTTGGAACATGCTGTGGTAGTTTCACGTTACTTAGTAAGGCAATGCAAGGCCAATAAATGCCTTGCATTACTTTAGTAGTTGACGTTTCCTATGTCACCAGTGCGTATTGGACGCCATTTTGAAAAATGGCTGCCAACTTTCACATAGGCCCCATAGCTGAAAAGTTTGCCAGGACCATAGTCTAGACATGTGCCAAATTTCATGCTTCTATGTATAAACCCACAATTGTTAGTTATGTTTCACATACATGTATCTGCCTGACTATTATTACATTTAAAACATTGCCGTCTATTCATCTGATCAGTAATTTATAGTACAGTGCTGATTTGTCAATATAGTCAAATGTTTTTTTTAACAACAAAACATGTATACAGGGGCTTTGAAAGACACCTTTGTTTATCTATAATCAGATAATGGCACATAGTAGAAATATATTATAAGTTGTCTGGGAGTTACTTCTAAAGCCGGCTTCAAAGGGATCATTATCATTGCATACATCATTTTTAAAAGACAGTCGGCTTTTAAGTACAGATTCAAATAATTTCCCAATGCATGGCATTACTGTAACTTTTTACTGTAACTGAAACTATGGTCAGCTTTTTTGTGAACAGGATGAATTATACCAGTGGCCCAACTTGATGGATATTCTCTATTGTCAATAATGGTATTGAACTGTTAAACAGCTAAAATAGTGCTGGTAAGAGTTCATTACAACCATGCTTGTAAAATTCCGCAGGAATACCATCTGTAGACACCTGCCGCGTTTTTGCATTTTAATTTTGTAATTGGTTTTTGGATTTCATCTATATTTATGAGGCTGTTTATGAACTGTAACAGATTGAATTGGCCATACTCTCCCTTCTTATTGATATCATTTGGAGGTGATGTAACTAGTATTACTATATTATTCATGTGACCGTAATAAAAATAAAAGAGATGTAGTTTTCATAAATGCAGTGTTAAACAAATACATATCTGAGTTCAGAAAACATAGGCCAAATTCCAAAGCGTATTTACTATTGAGATGTGACTTGGTGAAAATTGGTATATATTTACAATTATTGTGAATATATACCAGTTTTCACAATTGGCACAATACACAATGTAACCTAAGACCAGATGGCTCCAACAGTTCGATAATTGAATACTAAGTGTATTGATACCAAAAGTGTAGGAATTGTTCTATTCATTGCAAAGATATGACCATTTTCCGAACTTGACCGCCACTTTGACGAGCAGAAAAACTAATACCACCATTTGATTGTACATACTACCTGGGGTTGTTGCTGAAGGTCCATTCTGCCATTCCGTCAATTCAGACTGTAGATACTACGCCGGTTGAACAAGCCCACCAACTATAGAGCCCCTACAAAAACTAGCTCCTCGATTAGTGAGACGTTCTTTCCTTGTTGTAAGGTCAGATTGTGGTAGTGACTCGAAAACCACCTCGACGCGCGACAAAGTGTAACAGTTTTGAAATGTTCGCGTTTCCCTTCGCGCTCGCATTCGACTTCCATTGCTATGGTTTGGCAATGACAAAAACGTTTGCACGCAACCCAGTAAACACAAAACATGTGTATAACATTTGTATAATGCTGGACCAAGGTCCAAGACGTTGTGCCGACGTTGTACAAATGCTATAAAAATGTTTTGTGCTTGCTGGGAATTTGCGTTGGTATGTTTGCGCTTAATCCGATGACAAATTTGCGTCATCATACCAGATAACACTGCTCGCCCACTCTGTTCTTAAGCCAAAAGGCAGTATCTGCTCACTTGTAGAGTAAGCAGATACTGTCTTTTGGCTTTGCACGGCAGCACTGCTGTAAAAACATAATGCATTCAGTGGGTGCACGGAATGGCAGAATGGACCTTGTCATTTGGTCTGCAGTTAAATTACTTTTCTAAGAAGGCGTAATACTTTTATTTTCAAATGTTTCCTTCAGCCAGACAGTTCATTTCCCACAATAAAGTCAGAAATCAGGGATGGTTTATTCTGGGCTGACCTTACATTGAGCCAAGGATTCCTTGATTGAGCAGACATGTAGATATGGCTTTGTCATTTGGTAATTCTTGTCCGTAGCAGTCTACTTAGATCAGGTTGTTTTTATTTATTCGACTCCTCTTGTTTATTTGGGGCTCTACACATCTTGTGGAAATATGTACAGGTATGCAGTGGATGTGAGTTTTATCAGCCACCATTGGGGCCGTAACCAGTGGTAACAGCCAGTCCAGTTTGCTTTAATCCACCAGTTCGACGCCCCCGAAATGTGGGACGACGGATTACCACCCCTAGCCTCACAAGAGTTTCCCAGATTAAGTAGTCAAGTCGATCACAGCTGCCAGGCGTAAGTTTGATATGCACCAATTTACAATATAATGTAAAACAAACATACTATCAAGAGTTCCTAAATTGTAACGAAAACCACTTTGTCCTTCACGCTTTAAGCTAGCCCTGTATACAAGGCTATTCCGCCCGAGCTACATAGCTCGGGCGGAATAGCCTTGTATTCAGGGCTAGTTTTCAGCCTAAAGATTGAGTCTTCATTTTAGTGAATAGTTTTGATAATAAAGTTACAACTCGTTAGTTTTCAACGTTATCTACTGAACCTTTTTTTATGTAAGGGAAGTATTAAACTTTCGGACATACTAGGAAAATATCCCCATGTGAATACCTATAATATATTACACAATTTAATTAGAAGCGGCATTTTATAAGTAGTTTTGCGTGTATGAAAAATGTCATTTACCAGTAAATTTAAGCCAGTTGCTTTATTTTGTTGCAATTGTTCTAGTGCACTTCCTACCTATTTACCAGTAAAAGGCTGGTCTAGATTATTATACAGTATTTTCAAGGAATGTTAATTTTTCACATAATCTTCAAAATCGGCATCATTCTGTTCTAAAGAAAGAATCATCAGGAAGAATTATCTGCTTAAAATAAAATAAAAAATCATTATCTGTAATATTATGCTTTTTCTCTACTTTATTACTCGTTTTTAACATTTTCCAATATTCTCTAGCATTCTCCCATTTAGCTTTGAGTTAAATCTGTTTGAAGTCTATCAAAGTATGTACGGGGGTGAGCCACATTATGTGACCCGCCATGGGAGTAGGTATATCCCTGCGGCTTTGTTACAATTATTGATGGCGTCATTAAAACTTAATTTTCTATTAATTACATAGCTATTTTTAAAATGTAAACAATCTCGTAAAACAAAAAGTGATAAAGATTTTTCAAAAATTATTTCAGTCATTGAAACAAGAAGGACACGGCTATCGAATCAACTAAAAATCTTATTTTTTTTAATGTTGAACTCACTGCCCTTTTAGCGGGACGGGCCACACTTTACCATATTTTCTCTTGTCTCACTATTAACTTGTTTGGAAGTATTATACTGTTCGGGGCAAAATAAACATTATTTCTTGGTTTTTTTTACAGTTTTCACACATCCACCGAGAAAGTATCTAATCGTTGATTATCTTCTTTAGTAGGATTCCTTATGGCAAAAAAACGGCATAGGTGTTTTTATATTTTCTGTTTCATCAAGATCTCTAATTGGTCAAATGATATGTTTCCATTTTTTTTTAATTGCCCCTTTGGCGGCCATTTTGATTTTTATCAATCAGAAATACTAGTATGACCGGAAGTTTTGCACTATTTGTCAGAAAAAGATGTGTAGCAACACTTTTCGTATGTAATTGGAATGCTAAACTCATTGCTGCACTCTGTTTTATTTTGGAATATTGTTCGTGCATAAATCCAAGATGGCCGCCACTTTCATCTTAGCAAATATATATTTTTCACTTTTCGTCAGAAAACGATGTGTAATACCACTTGTCAATGTGAATTTAGTATGAGTTAGTGATTTATATTACTCCTTTTAATTTTGATGTCTTGTTCATCCATTATGGCCGTCACCGCAATCTTTTAAAATATATTGTTTATTTTTTTAACAAAAGACACAATGTAATACCACTTTTTCAAAGTATAAATGTTGGGTCGACCCAACATTAACCCAGCATTGGTTCAATGTATCGTGTTTGCTGGGCAGCTGCTATTCCCAGCAAACACAAAACATTTGTGTAACATTTGTTCAACGTCGACACAACGTCTTCGACGTTGGTCCAACATTGTAAAAATGTTTCGTTTTTACTGGGTTGAGCGCAGCCCAGAAACAGTGAGGCGTTGAACCAGTGCTGGTTTGATGCTGGACCAGCGGCGCAGATGGCCAGCTTTGGCCCAGCAATAGGTCAACGTCGTGTTTGCTGGGGGTGTTGACAGGTGTTTCGCAACAAAACGGAATAAATTCCGCTTAATGAAATGAAATGAATCGGGCTTTAGGCCACCTTTGTGCACATATAAGCTAAACTGAGCCAGGAGAACCTCCTGAGGATGTTGAGATGACGCTGTCCTCCAGACACAGGATTCGAAATTCGAGCCCTGGCGGTCTGAGGCCGAACACGATACCTACTCTCGGTCACGAGGTCTCCCCACAAAACTGAGTTTCACACGTGGATAGGGAAGAAATAATTTTGTTTCTTTCAAACCGCCGAGACTGGGAACCGAACCCCGAACTCTAGCGTGAAAGGCAGCGGTGCTAACCACTACCCTAGGCCCCCCGCCCTATTCCGCTTAAAACATCGCCTCTACTGTCCACAGGAGCCATTAATTACAAAAACACCGGATTCGGGGGGCGTAACTGCATATAGCAAAAAACCCTCTGGAAAGCGTAGAAACCTACAAATTATAAAATGTACGAGAGTATGTAGAAAAATAGAATAACATGAGCCATTATTATATTTAACATGTTTAAAATAACTTGATTTTATTGATGTATATATTTTTTCAGAAAATACAACTATCACATAGAAACAGGTGACATGTGATTGTTTCACGTACCGTATAATATCAATAATAATGACATGATGACGCATAAAGATTATGTGTGTCCTTCACGCAGGACTAAGTCACTCGCACAGACAAACTATACTTTATTTCAATTAAATATTTCAATCACAAACCGACCTCATTGAGAAGGTCAGCTGATTAAAGCAAAACCGTCTCGTGAAGTTAGATATTTACTTGATTTTATTGATTTGGAAAAGTATGGTTATTGCTGATGTTAATGCTTTTTAAAATCAATTTCATTTAGGTAATAATAATGTATATACAAGATTTTCATAGCAATTTACAAAACAGTAATAAAGCGTTATTTTATCGACATTTGGTCAATCAGCTGCAGCCAAGTTAATTTATTTCTTACACGTAGTGTCCATGTTAAATATCGTCAGGTGTTTATATATTTCAGAACAAGAAATTACCAAGTAACCTAATGGGGAAACAGGTAATTATTTCAATTAAATATTTCAATCACAAACCGACCTCATAGAGAAGGTCAGCTGATTAAAGCAAAGCCGTCTAGTGCAGTTAGATATTTACTTGACTTTATTGATTTGGAAAAGTATGGTTGTTGCTGATGTTAATGCTTTTTAAAATCAATTTCATTTAGGTAATAATAATGTATATACAAGATTTTCATAGCAGTTTACAAAACAGTAATAAAACGTTATTTTATCGACATTTGGTCAACCAGCTGCAGCCAAGTTAATTTATTTCTTACACGTTAAATTTCTTACACGTTCTTACATGTTAAATATCGTCAGGTGTTTATATATTTCAGAACAAGAAATTACCAATTAACTTAATGGGGAATCAGGTAATTGGGTCAAACTCCGGTCATTTCAATATAGCGAATGATTTTGTAATTTATGTCAAAGACATGATTTAGAAGATGAGTATCATTTTGTAATAATAAATTACTGGCCATGTTTATATAGAATTGAGAAAACAATGTATTTAAAAATATTATTCTGCACGTCCTAATATACAACTGGTTACAAATAATAACACATGCATTTTACGAAACTCAGCCATTTATTTGCACCATGATGCCTTCAAGTTACGGAAAACTAATATTGGACTGGTGTCGCCTCCTTAATACATGACACCCGTAGCCTGATCATTTTCCCACACAAGGCTCGCTGCTCCCGATGTCGTAGACCGAGGCCTTGCTGAATCAGTGTTAAAATCATCTATTGGAGTGGGGACTTTCAAGAAAAAAAAATTCTGTTTGACCCAAGTTTGACCTCTGGCATGAGTGCTGCTTTAATGCAGGGCCACTGTCTACGACGCCGAGCCGGCATTAAACGACACATGTCTGGTGGCCTTTACAGGAAGTATCACAGACAGCTGCCACCACATCTCACCAGACACGAGACGTTACATGCGCCAGGGTTGGATTAATTAAGTTGGCATTTTGTTGGGAAATTAATGAATATTCAATATCTATATCATTTTTCCTACCCCAATAGGTGGATGATAACACTGAATCAGCAAGGTCTCGGTCTGCGACCTCGGGAGCAGCGAGCCTTGCTGTCAGGAAGATGACCCTGATAGGCACATTTCTTAACGCCTTTGGTCGAATAAGCTGTTGCTGTTACTGTTGCAGCCCATAATCATACAGATTACATGCAAATGTCGCATGATGGCTCACAATAATATGTCTATATATGAGCACAAAGCTGGGACAACAAATATTTCTTTCACGTGAACAATCAAGTAAATTAATAATCTGCACTGTTCTGCGAGCACATATTGAGATGTCAATTTTAATTTGTGAATAATTTATGTTTGAGATTTGCTAAGTGTCGATTTGCTAATTGAAAAACATTTACTTATTAAATGATTATAGGCGTAGGCCCCTACCTGTGTGGCAGAAACGTCACATAATAAAAACATTCATGATTAGCTCTTTATGATTCGACTTTAATTGACAAACATCTCGAAATGTTTTTAAAAATTGTACCAGCAACCAATCCAGCAAAAACGAGACCTTTACTGAATGTTGGTTCAGTGTTAGTCCACCGTCTACGATGCTGGCCTAATATTTAGCCAGCATTGGACCAGCGTTCCGTGTTTACGCGGTCAGAAAGCGTGAGTGGAGGGGGACTGCGTGGTAAGTAAGCCTACTGATCTGCAAAGGCGAAAGCAGCATCTGCTTACTTGTGAAGTAAGCAGATACTGCCTTTTGGCTTTTCACGGCAGAGTATTTAATCAAGGGAGATCGCAACGCACATCCTCTTGACGGACGGTCCACAGTAGTGCCAGAAGAAAGAAAGGCAAATCATATTCCGTCTATCTTCACCACCCGGCGCAACTTCAAAATGCGCTGTTTATATTCGAAAATTTCGCATGCCTCTGTAATGCTGGGCTGTCTGCCAGTACTACTCCTGATTATTTCGGTGGAAGGATCACCAATTAATATGGTAGGTACTTTATGTTTCATAACAATAATAGTATACAGCGCGAGTGAAAACGCATTTCATTAACCCTTTAACCGCCGGTGCCGCATATATTCGGTTTTTTAGTTTTTTATTAGCCCATTAAGTACCACATTTTAAATATGTTAAAGATAAAATGTGACATCAACCAGCAAGATTTGAAAAGATTGTACCTCCATTTCGTCAAATCTGAATAATTTTCACTCATTAGAAGTTGTGGATCGCGTCAGCGAGACACAACTTCAAGTGGGTGAAAATTCAGATTGAATAATTTGGCGGTAAAAGGGTTAACCCTTACAACGCTGAAATATTTTTGTATAAACCCAGCCTTGTGTTACAACGGCCTATGCGAGCGCAGCTAGGCCGATATAGCGCTAGTATAAGCCATGACCGAAGGTTTTTTTTACACTTTGAAATCATCACAAATGTCTTAGTTACGACTTCAGACTTCAGAACCTTTTGACGTCAGATTGTGACGTCTAATGTCGATCCCCGCGTTGTAAGTGTTAAACAATGGTAAATGGCAAGATCAATGATATCTACACTTTAACTCTTTAACCGCCAAATTATTCAGTTTTAATTTTCATCCACTTGAAGTTGTGTCTCGCTGACGCGATCCACAACTTCAAGTGAGTGAAAATTATTAAGATTTGACAAAATGGAGGTCGATTTTTTTTAAACCTTGCTGATTGATGTCACATTTTATCTTTAGCATGTTTAAAATGTGGTACTTATTGTGCTAATAAAACATGAAAACCGAATATATTCGGCACCGGCGGTTAAAGGGCTAAACCTTTCAAACTCATAATTGTCTTCAAATTTCCATTCATTTCGAGCCGTAAATGGCTGCCGTGAAATTAACAGGTTTTCAGTGCTGGAGGTGAAACGTGATTCTGCGTGCCGTGGTACAGTTTACACCAGTGTAATAATTATTATGTCAAATTTCTATTTAGCATGTGGCACGTCACACATTAATCGATAAGCGACATGATTAATGTATGAGTGGTCAAAATTTAAATCTTCACATTAATAAAGAACATAAAAGGTTATTATAGTAGAAATCTTTGACCTTGATCTTTATAGCTAGAACCTACTATACTACTTGATACTGTACTGGTTTCCAGCTAAACAAAAACGTACAATTTTAGTACTTGTAACGTTTACTAATACTAACTAAAAACATCAAATCAATCATAATGACAATACCTGTTTGACAAATGAGCGCAATCTCACCGATGTGCCATAATGCTAGTGTGTTAAAACACTTTGGGATATAGCCCCCCGTTTATTGTTTTCCAATACTCCAATTTACCACCCTGAATGAACCGAATATGTTTTTATTTATTATAATGGCCCTCTGAATGTATGACATAATTATGCATTACAATCCAATATATGATATCATTTATCAGATACTAGTAGGCTTATATCCTTTACCAGGGACGTTGCTGACACTGCTGTAAATATTGCATACATGACTCCTTAATGGATATAGATGCCCATTTTAATATTGAGTACATTGCAAAACAATGATAATTGTTTGTCCTTCGTGTGTGATTCAATTACCACTCAAAAAATCACTGTAACTATGTAACAAATGACCGAGTAAAAATGTGTTCATATACACATACTAGTTACATATTTTCTTATGTTTTGACATTTTATTTGCATCAAACGTAGCAATATATTATGTGTCAAATATGTATCAGCCTACAATGAAAATAATATAACTATGATACCTAGTAATTTTAAAATTATGGTCAGTGATGGATGTTGAATCGGAAAATAAAATAGTTGAATCATTCACACGATGAGTGTATTTGTTACGTGGTAACATACATTAATCATGTTATTCTACTACATAGAAAATGTCACCATACAAATATATTAAGTACATACATATACCTAGGCCTGGGGCTGATTTGCGAAAGCCTGCTAAAAAACACGATTTCGCTGTACCCGCCCCCGCCCCCCTGCGACATAAGTTTCTTCGTTTGTTATTGTAGGGAAATATATCAACTTTAATATTCGAAACAGTAACCAACAATTCCGGTGTCCAAAAACCATAATTAAGACACTTTAATCACCATACCCTAAGAAAAGTCATAAAACTAAAAATAATATTATTCCGTCATCATTTTTTATCTGAATTATACCATTTCATTAAACATTCAGCTAAAATACGCTAAACAAATGTATACATGCGCAACCATAAATAATATAAAAATAAAACATTTGTAAAAGCTGTAAAAACTTCATTTTGATCTTTTTTTTTTTGTTTTTTTTAATTTTAATTTTTTTTTTTTTGTAAGTTTGATTTCGCTGAATTCCCGCTAGTTGTACAGTTTTATACGAATATGTATAAAACATATATGATTACTTAGTAAAGTTGATAGCATTAACACAAAATAAAAGTATGGCTTAGCACGGCTGTATTCCATAAGACAATTGTACCGTCTGTTACATAATCACATCGATCGCCTTGTATTAACACACCTGACATTTACGCGATGTTTTCTCAGGTATAGGGCTACATATATACTGCAAGCCATAACATTTATACAATGTTGGACCGACGTTGGGTCAACGTTATATAAATGTTATACAAATGTGTTGTGCTTACTGGGGAGTGATAGGTTGTAGCCTTTCGGTCAGAGGCGATTGATCAATATCAACACTATTATTAGAGTCCTTGATGTCGACTTTAGTAATGTGTTAGGAAGTCTCTAAAAGTGACGAATGTATTCATTCCGCAAAACTGGTACCCGTTGGGACTAAAATGTCACTAGTAAAATTAATTTACAATAGGTTAACCTTTAAAGCCCTGAAATATGTTAATATAAACTAAGAGACCAAATGTGTTTTTTTTTTCAATTTGAAGTCATCATAAATGTCGTAGTTAGCTATTTGCGTTTCATTTGATTACTTATGTTATGGGTCTACGGCCATTATTTTTTTATTTATTTACTCGTTCATTCGTTCACTTATTAATTTCCATCTTATTCAAGGCGATGGTCGCGGAAAATGAAATGAAATGAATACGGGGGTTTATGCCACCTTTGTGCATAGGCCCTATATAGGCTAAACTGGGCCAGGAGAACATCAAGAGGATGGTGAGATGAATGAGATGACACTGCCCTCCAGACACATGATTCGATCGGAAATTCCAACCCTGGCGGTCACTCGGTCGCGGAGGCTCCCCACAATATTGAATCTTCACGAGTGCGCGGGGAAGAAATATTTTTTGTTTATTTGAGACTTGAAGACCATGCAGAGTGGGGTTTGAACCCGCGCTCTACGACTTTCCAAGCAGGCAGCTTTAACCACTGCACCAGGTCCCCCGCACGCGATGGTCGCGGGAATGATCGCTGACATGAATCGGCCTATCTTCAAATCAGATAATGTCATGTCATTTATCACTTGAACTTTCAAACCCCACCAAGATTAAATAGCAACGTGAAACCATTGCGTTGACAAAGCAATTAATTCAGGGCCTGTGAATGGTGAAGTTATAAGAGAAGTTATCATAGCACACAAGTGATAGAACATTCAAGTGATCACTTTGTATTAATATACCGATTTCTGTGGCTCCTCTAATAAGATTTACCAATAATATAATATGTGATTGTAATATTTTTTTGTGACCATGTCAGCTGGTCCGATTCAGAAAGAACAATAAATATCAGATATCTACTACAAACTATAGTAACATTTATTAATATAAATCGTTACGGTATTATTAATAATTGTCTAACTATAGTTCATACCTTTTAGTAAAAATGTTTTGCTTTGCTTTGCCCACACATTAGCCTAGCTAGTGTTCATACGCTATTGATATTTTTTTATTGTATTCTATGCTGCCAACTGTCCATGCTGTCCAGCCAAGTCTACACCCTCGTAGGGCGGGGGCCCTAGGGTAGTGGTTAGCACCGCTGCCTTTCACGCCAGAGTCCGGGGTTCGGTTCCCGGTCTCGGCGGTTTGAAAGAAACAAAAATGTTTCTTCCCCATCCACGTGTGAAAGTTAGTATTGTGGGGAGCCTCCGTGACCGAGAGGTAGCGTGCTCGGCCTCAGACCGCCAGGACTCGAATTTCGAATCTTGTGTCTGGAGGACAGTGTCATCTCAATCATCTCACCATCCTCAGGAGGTTCTCCTGGCCCAGTTTAGCCTATATGTGCACAAAGGTGGCCTAAAGCCCGATTCATTTCATTTTACACCCTCGTAAAGCGGGCCACTGTCAACCACTTTCCGTAGGAGTGGGACAAATCCATCAGTACCGTTTTTGTCAGGTGTTCGATATATTATAAATTGCTGCGTGTTCTATACATTGATCCATGTTGACAGAGCCAATGAAGTAGTATAGGTTGTTTCGTAAAATGAATAAATGACTATTATTTGCAAATAGTGGAATATAGGGGAGACCAGGGCTAGTTCAAACAAAATTTTGAAAAACAAAAAAATTACAGTGAAGTTAGGAAACTGATATTTTTGTCCACAAGTAAACATCTATAGATGCTATTTTTAGCATAAATTATTCTCAAATTGGGGTTAGTTAAAACATGGGATGGGGTACGTCTGAACAGTGTTAAATGTACCAGATATTACGTTCATATATATAGCTATTTGATTTAAAGCGTGATTTAAAGCTGCTCCTTGGGATGCGACATTTCCAATTTTGTCCATTTTGAAAATTTAAATTATTTGAAGCTATGTAGCCTACTGATCTTAACTAAAAATACAAAAAAGTCAAAAAACAATTTTAAAGCCCCGAAAAAGAGTGAAATAGTTATATTTCCAGGTCGTATATTGCCATGTAAACAAAACAAATCAGCAATATACAGCACTTTACACCACATTTTCCCACGCCTTGGATGGTGAGATCAGAGCAATCGCCGCTAATTGGTGTCTTGTAGTCAGGACATGGGGTGATGCACCTGCAACACTGAATGTCTGCCCAATGCTGGGCCGACGACATCAACATGTAGCCCAATGCTGTAGGAACATTCAACCGTCCTTTAACAAGTGTTTAGGTATACAGAAAGTTTGTTTGGGTTTTAAGCGGTTTCATAGAAATGTTGATATAAAATATTTTTAAAAATCTAAAAACTCTGAAAAAATAAAATAATGATCTACCTCATTTTAAAACTAAAAACGAAAATCGATGTCATTCCAAGGAGCTGCTTTAATGTATGTATTATGATAAGCGCCCCACCAAGCGCCCTGCTCCTCATTTGAAATGACATTTTCATGATTATCAAAGGCCACTTTTTGCTTAAGACGCAAAATTTTCATGGGCTTACTATTATATGCAATATACCTTTTAAGGGGAGCATTTAAGTCAAAGTATATAATAATTATACGTAGTTATATACATCATGCGCCCAGATCACACATTGCAAAGATCACCCAGTGAAAATACCATACGCCCCGATTCCCCTCGCCCAGATGGGATGACACCCACAAGATTATTTTGTGGGGTTAGTCGAACTATTTTTTTTGTTCTTTGTTCGAGCAAACCCCGCATGGATGTATTTTGAAAAATTCTATATTTAGAACTAACATCATAGAAGGCAACCTAACTTGTATAAAGAATTATTAACTTCAGTTAGGGTACTACAACCATAGGAGTTGAAATTGTCAGGTTCAATAGCGAACATTGAGCATAATAATATTTTGTGCGATAGCAAAAAAATACTTTTGACCCCTCAAAATGAAAGTGGTTTTACTTTTTTATATTTTGTTTTGAAAAAAAACATTCGAACATGAAGTCAAGGGTGCTGATACAGTACTTTACTAGGAGGCAGCACAGAACGAAAATATATTACTGTCAGAATTATAGGCACTGTTCTGACTAACCCCTGACCGAACTAGCCCCAGTCTCCCCTAATATAGACTATATATTGACTTCATAAACGGTGTTACCCCTTTCACCGTGGGTGGCGCCGAAAGGCGACCACCTGGGTAATTACTGTTTTTAATAAAACAAATAATTAATTCAGCGCTGAGGCATTTTATGACGTTATAATTCAGCGATAAAAGGGTTAACCCTTTAACCGCCGGTGCCGCATATATTCGGGTTTCCATTTTTTATTAGCACATTAAGTACCACCTTTTAAACATGTTAAAGATAAAATGTGACATCAATCAGCAATATTTGAAAACAGTTGACCTCCATCTTGTCAAATCTGAATAATTTTCACTCACTTAAAGTTGTGGATCGCGTCAGCGAGACACAACTTCAAGTGGGTGAAAATTCAGATTGAATATTTAGGCGGTTAAAGGGTTAATAAGATTGACGCGTATTTTACTTCACTTGTTTTATCTGTATTGTTGCAGAAGCCCCCGTGTGGACCGACTATAGCCTGCGGGTGGGATTTCTGTCCATTGATAGTTGGCGGTTCATCCTATGGTGGTCGAGCCCAAAGAATCTGTAAAATCGTGGAGAACGAGTAAGTATTCACCCCTCATAACCTGATTACAACCGATCCATCATACTGTAGTTGTGTAGTGTACTTTAATTTGGCGGGTATTAATTTTCATGTAAACTGATTTCTTTGTGACTCAACTCGAGGCTCATTAATCCAGCAAGCACAACATTTTTCTATATTATTTATACAATGTTGGACCAGCGTCGAAGATGTTGGACCGACGTTGTATAAATGTTATACAAATTTTGTGTGTTTGCTGGGAGCCCTATCAATCCTGCAAGTTATCATTCAATTATTATTCCACCGTAGCGTACTACATGTGCCGTTTCAGTGACATATCAATATATTATTAATATATTATTGGATATGATTATAATATTTTGAAAAGGCTCATCGCATCTTTATTGTGAGAATAGTAATAATAAACCATATAATGTAGGCCTACATATTTGTGTGATGTTTGCATATCTGGGTGTAATTTACTGTCACTTCGTTCAAATCCTAAGAAAAAACGCGTCCACGGACAAGTTGCATGTAGATTTGAAGCTATATATTCACGAAATATTTTTGAATTCATTTTCACATCTGAAGCTATAGTGGGACCTTTTATAACGTTGGGGGCTAGATAGGTTGTCAGGAACATTACATTTAAAAAATATTAGCCAAACGTAAATAATAATTTGAATACTTTTATTTCAACAATTAGTGTAAAGGCTTGTAAATCCATAACAAAAACACTTGATAATTGGAGATACTTCAAATGTTACATGTGAATTGAAGATGTTTAACCCACCCTTTTAATTCATATTGTATAAATTATAGATGAAGATTTTGTTTCCTAAACATGCCCAAAATTACAAACTACAATTCATTTACAGCATGGTACATATATAACAGGGGGATAATATAATTTTGCGCGAACATCTAGTTTTAAAATAATTGGGAATATTAACAAAAAAAAATAGTATAAATTCATGTTTTTTGTGATAAATTTTTTTGGTATAATAAAAATTATACTTATTTTGTCGTTCGGTCATAGCGTGATTCGATTACATAGCCACGGCCGACTCACCTATTAAAACCCAATATACATAAAATACCATGTGGTGAACAAAATTTTGCGTGAACGTAAATTCAAAAGTCTAAATTACAATCCTAAGTCATTTGGAGTTTTTCAAGCAAGCTCAGTGAATACAATTTCGCACTCAAGTAACTTAATGACATCGCAAGCCCTGGCAACTTACTATGAGTAGCCTACGTTTTACTAGTCCGTAATAACAGACTCTGTGTGCGATACAGAGTCTGTAATCATTGCCATTCGTAAAGTTGTGCCCTAAAAATACGGTGCGCATCCGATCGATTGCGCAATGAATTACTGCGTCATTATTTGATCAATTATTTTTATATCATTCTGTAATGACAGATGTACATCTCATTAGAATAATGCCTTAACGTGGGGACTTAAAGCCCTGTCTTAATAGGTGAATTTATCATTTAAATAGGACTACCCTCACATTTTTCATGAATTTTTTGGTCACTGACACTGACCACCAACATAGAAAACCACAGCTTTTGCTATGCTGTCAATCTCTAACGTTGAACCATGCTGTTCACGTCAAGCTCGGACTAACGTTTCACCCACTTGAAGTTGGGGGTCGCACTATAGTAGATGAAAATTTAATTAGATAGCTAATAGAGATAATTCTTCTGTGTCATCGTATAATTATTAGTGCATAACTTACTCGTTAACATAATAGATTTCAAGATCTTAACCAGCTGGTGTAAAAAGTCCTGCTATGAAGAATTTTTTAATGTTTTTTGGGAATTATTTGTTATCATACACATGATCAATAATGTAAAACACCAAGACATGTACAAGGAAGTCATTTTCAAGCGTTGGTGATCATCAGTGCACCGACTCTTTATTTCACCAACCAGTGAACGGCGATTTGGGACTCAAGACCTTGACCAAAACACTGGAATAATAGTTAAATATCAATACCATATCCATCTGATATATATATACGGTAATAAACTGGATGCGCAATGACTAATTAATTCACATCACAAAACGACCTGCACAGTTATAAAACGCTTTGAATAATCACGTGTGGATAGTTGAATGTGAGCCAGGAAACTGAAGGTCGTGGAGACCTAGAGAACCACGATATTTATATTTCTTTGACACAATTACTCTAAACCTGTAAACCACTTGTGAAATTGATTATTTATAAACCCTATTATTAATGACTAATGACGATGAGCTTGAAGCTAGTTCGCATCAACTTATCATACGAAAAATTGTATTATGTGTAATTGTACGAATCTGCAAATGCAAATGTTTTAAAAATGTTGACCGAAAAAAAGAAATTAGCATCAACTGATCAAATGATTGTTTTTATTATTTGCAAATACAAGTGGCAGCATCTGCTTACTAAGTAAGCAGATACTGCCTTTTGGCATTGCACAGCTATTATTGAAAAATACTTTTAGTGCATAAGTCAGTCGTCCTGGGTGGCCTACTTTCAGTGCATAAGTCAGTCGCCCTGGGTGGCCTACTTTCAGTGCATAAGTCAGTCGTCCTGGGTGGCCTGTGTTTCGCATAATGCAGTATGTACCTCTAGTTTGATATTTATTGTCTAGTATGGTGATCTCTATTTCACCTCGTTCTCGTCTGTTGAAATTGTGTAAAATTATTCCCAATTATATAAACGAAATAGTTCTCTGAAAAAATATATATTTTTAAATATAATAAAATTGTTATGCTGAAATTATTTTGCATTCTTGAAATAGTTTTTAGCCCTTGAAATATGGCTGGGGACTTGATATAGTGGTGAACGCTGCCACCTACCATGACAGACCTCGCGGGCTCGTCCACCAATATTAGTATCCTGGGTAGCCTCTGTGTTCGGGGGTAGCATGGTCGGCCTCAGACCACACGGGCTCGAATTCTGTGTCTGGACAGTGTGTGTAGGATTCATAGAGCATGGATCCTTGTAAATATAATATTAGGCTGAAACCGACCAACGTATGTCACAGTGTGAAACGACATGTTGGCCGGCGGATGCAGATAATATTTGTTAGTTAAATATATTATAGGATTATTGTAGGATTAATATTGGATTATATGTAAATACTTTTAAATAAGATAGTTACAATTATTGTAGAATATTATGTAGATACTTATAAATAACTAGTAGAGACAAAGTGTCTTCACAAAGTGTCTCCAATCCTAATCTAAATCTAGGGGGCAAAAAAAAGAGTCATTGATTAGATTTGCATGTGTGAAGTCAGTTGTAAGCACCAAGGCAGATCTGCCTCAGAGGTCAGGGCTGTGATTTCCACAACTGGCTAGTAAACTGCGAAGAACCATTAAGTAAGATTATATATATTGTAAGTCTTGTGTACATGTGATGCTTACAGAACGGGGGTGAATATTGTTTAACTTCGCTTTCTGCACAATCATGTCAATATCGCGATAGAAGGAAGCCCGAGGTCGAGACTATATGCCCTACTTTTATCCAACTACTTAAAGGGTTCTTTATAGTGCACAGTACCATAGACAGCCCTGCACCCTCCAAGACCTTTGAACAGTTTGGAGCACTGTGCTTTCAGAATGAAGATAAAAACTTGTGTTATAATATAAATAAGAACCCTAAATTTCGGTTTATTTCTGACTAAGCAGGTAGACCTGGGCACGCGGACATCTAACGGTAGCCGTTGCCAAGGCTTGTGATGTAGTCAACACTCAACATCCACTTTAATGACCCAGTCAATAGCACTGACGGTAAGCAGGCACGAGGAGGGAAACAACCTATACTGTTGGTTTTTTGCTGGAAAGGGAAACCAATTGATCCGTGCTCCTGCACTGCCTAATACCGACTGGTGGCCAGTGCCTTAATTGGTTGCGGCGGTAACCATCACGCATCCAGATAGCATGTACTAACTGTGATCATCAGCTGATAGTTATGTTGATTGATTATCTTAACTTATCACTGTCTTGACCTGGTTATTTCCCCACAGCTCTGCGGAGCAAGAACCCGACTGGAAAAAACAGTTGGAAACGTTGCAAGACTGGAACACTGATCAAGTGTCATCTGATAGGGCCTACATTGTCATGTTTGCAAAGAGTTTCTATATATCCCTCCCGGTGTTAATAAAGATCTGTGTTATTCATAAAAAAATGTGAAGACTGAATGTGAAAGGGTTTGTTGTTGATGATGAAGAGCGTGTTGTCCAGGACGAAGAGCTTGTTGTCCATGATGAAGTGCGTGTTTTCCATGACAAATAGCGAGTTGTCCATGATGAAGAGCGTGTTGCCCATGATGAAGAACTTGTTGCCCGTGACGAAGTAGTGCAGGGGCATATGTCTTCACGTTTGCACATTATGCTTATTTGTGGCACCATCATTTTTCTCACTCAGAGAGACCTACTGAACAATAAATGCTATTTTTTAAAGCTATTTTTGTCCATTTTTTGCATTTTTACATAATGACTTGTAAAGTACCAATTCAGCGCCATTTTTTAATTATAATTGTTTTATACATTTGATGAACCATGTCATGAAGCACTGCAAAATGATCAGTGTGGATAATGGCTTACAACGGAAGTGTCAGAAAAATGGTGGTCCGGGGGAATTCCCCCAAAATTTGTGTTTTTATTTTTAATCATTGATTAACCATGTCATTTAACAAATGATCAGTGTGACTCATGGTAAACGATAAAATTAATTCTGTGTCGTAACAATACCGCACCTTATAATTTGGGACTTAGCGTTGATTACTGTGAAAACGCAATTGGCTTAGCAGGTATATTTTAACATTCATGATTCAGTATGGTGTTGTTTTGTATTGTACACGTAGGCATGTGTATTTTTTAATTACCCGAGTACGGGTAGCACTTTAATTCTAGTCAAGTAGCTCTCCTAAACAAACTAGAAAAAAATAGTAGCAAAATATACACAAGAAACACATCAGACTAGTATTGCCCTTTGTAGTCAATATAATGTCTTAAATATGTAGCCACTTATCACATCGTCACTTGAACCAGATTTTCGCGCTTTACAAATTTTATTAATATTATTATTATTCCTATGGAAAATGAATACTTATAATGGGGAGTGTTCACCAAATACGTTATCATCAATTCAAAGAAAGCTTCGCTTAAATCTTAAAGTTTACAGATCATCACATTACATGAGAGGAATATTATAAAGTTAATGGAACCCCTGGATTCGCAAGTGTCCTTGAGTAGGCCTACACATATTACAAGGCCAATAACCATTGTACGAATACTAGGCTCGGCTTGTTATCCCTTATTTTCAAACATCTGTGTATGTAAACACAACAATAATCATTATGGATGTTGATGCAATCCGGGGAGCGTCATTAGGGATCTGTTCCGTCAGTTGCATGCTGTATGGCATGGTATGGAAAGCACTAGTCTACAGCAATCATCCAAGGGAAGCTGCAGCCTCCTCGTATCTGGCCATAATATTCGGGCGGATTGCTAGTGGCGTACCCTGGTTCCTCCGCTCAACTGCGGTACTACTGTAGATCCCCTAGACATGCCCATAACCCCTTTTTGGGCGAGCGAAGGAAAACGCTCTCAATAACCCACCATGCCCTATCACCCCCACCCTCACATCATCATCTGTACATCATTCATCTCATCAACTGACTACAACGTTTTCATCGTATTATAATGTCACTTTCAAGAACCCACCATGCCCTATCACCCCCACCCTCACATCATCATCTGTACATCATTCATCTCATCAACTGACTACAACGTTTTCATCGTATTATAATGTCACTTAAAAGACCTTTTGTGCCACAGAGTTTCATCATTAAATTGTACAGCGAAACTTAAGTCTCCGGCCGTCTGGGCATGTCTGGGGGTATATCCCCTAGACATGCCCAGAACCCCTTATCGGGCGATCGAAGGAAAACGCTCTCAATAACCCACCATGCCCTATCACCCCCACCCTCACATCATCATCTGTACATCATTCATCTCATCAACTGACTACAACGTTTTCATCGTATTATATTGTCACTTAAAAGACCTTTTGTGCCGAAAAGTGACGTAAAGCAATGATTTACTACTACTTCTACTACTAACATTTCAAGCTGCCACACGAATACTATGTCACTGAAATATCAACAGCGATCCATTCGGATTGACAGTTTCCATTATCTTTTACCAAAACAAGCGTGAAACTTTCAGTAAATGAACATGATGAAGTGTAAATCGACATGGTGTGACATAATAGAGACCTGTTACACTTAACCCTTTAATCGTCGCGCACACCTATAGACGTCTTTAAGTATCCCCCACCGAAGGCAGTTGGGGCTAAGATTTCAAGGAGTACACACACTACCAAGTCTTATCTGTTGGCGTCGCATACCGATTAATGTCAGTGTGGAAGCAACGTGAAAACTCGTATTCCAATATCCCTTGCACACTGCACTAATGGACTCTGAAATTGATGACATTGATATGTTTACCAAGGGACGTATGTCAATTTCGTTCAATTAATTTGAAATTATGTCATTATCTCATTATTTTGAAGTATAAAGCTCAGAAACATGATAATTTTGTGCTAGAGCCACCCCATGGGTCTCACTGGTCATTTTAAGGTGCTATATGACATACTTCAACACGAATTTGAAAATTGGTATTTTTTTCTTTCTACTGTATTTTAGTCATTTCGTAATTCCCTCGAAAAACACACACAAAATGTATTAAAAAATTAGAACCAAGATTTTTCTATAACTATATACCCCTGTGGTCACAAAAAAAGTGTGCAACATAAATTAACAAAGTTTGCAAACATGACCTTAAATATCAACATATGCCCCTGTACTTAGAGCGGGTTGCCCATGATGTAAAGCTTTGTTATCAATGATGTAGAGCGTCTTGTCCATGGTGAAGAGCGGGTTGGCCATGATGAAGAGCATGCTGCCCGTGATGAAGAACGTCTTGTACATAATCAAGAGCATGTTGCCCATAATGAGGAGCATGTTGCCCGTGATGAAGAGCGTGTTATCCATAACGAAGAGCCTGTTGTCCATGATGAAGAGCTTGCTGTTCATGGTGAAGAGCTTGTTGTTCATGATGACGAGTGTGTTTCCCATGATGGAGAGTGTGCTGTCCATGACGATGAGAGAATTGTTCATGATGAAGAGCGTCTTGTCCATAATCAAGAGCGTGTTGCCGATGATAAAGAGATTGTTATCCATCATGAAGAGCTTGTTGTCCACGATGAAGAGTGTGTTGTCCATAATGAAGAGCGTGCTGTTCATATTTAAGAGCGTGATGCCCATAATTAAGGGCGTGTTGTCCACGATGAAGAGTGTGTTGTCCATAATGAAGAGCGTGCTGTTCATATTTAAGAGCGTGATGCCCATAATGAAGGGCGTGTTGTCCATAATGAAGAACGTGTTGTCTATGATGAAGAGCGTATTGTCCATAATGAAGAGCATATTGTTCATGATGAAGAGTGTGTTGTCCATGAGGAAGAGTGTGTTGTCCATGATGAAGAGTGTGTTGTCCATGATGACGAATGTGTTGTCCAAGATGAAGAGCATGCTGCCCATGATAAAGAGCTTGCTGTCCATTATGAAGAGCTCGTTGTCCATTATGAAGAGTATGTTGTCCATGATGAAGAAATTTGTGTTGTCCATGACGAAGAGCGTCTTGTCCATCACGAAGAGCTTGTTGTCGATGATGCGGAACTTCTTGTCCCTGATGAAGAGCATGTTGTCCATGGTGAAAAATGTGTTGTCCATGATAAAGAGCATGTTGTTCATGATGAAGAGAGTTTTGGCCATGACGACGAGCTTATAGATGGCTAACTGACAGTGACTGATTTTGTAATTTATTGGCTTTTAGTATCAGTTGTTCATCAGATGAACATTTTTTTAAGAAAAAACGTGCCAGATATTACTTAGTGGGCAACCACACATGCTGCAAACTTTATGCAGCATGTGTAAGTTAATATTTTTGGGAGAACAACCAGATGATTTTTTTTCTGTGGGGAACCGTGAGGCTTATTGTTCATAGTCAAGAACGTGTTGTCCACAATGGAGAGTAAGTTGTCATTGAGAACGTGTTCTCTATGAGGTGGATTGCGTTGCCATATTAGAGAGCGTGTTGTACACGATGGAGGGTACGTTGTCATTAATGGAGTGTCCACCTAGTCCGTAATGACAGACTCTTTGTGCGATACAGAGTCTGTAATCATTGCCATTCGTAAAGTGTTGAACCATGCAGTTCACGTCAAACTCGGACTAGTGTCCACGATGAATAGCGTTGGTCTACAAAATTATCTGATCAAATTTAACATAAAAGGCTTAAATAAAAACGCATGTGGTGAAACAGAATATAGCCTTATTTATTAATTAGATAAGATGCTATATTATATGCAATTAGATAATATGTTATATGTCGTCCTCAGCAAGCGGTATATCAGGGTGACATAATATGACCAATATATATTTTTATTGTGTTACAGTAGCTGTGGTTGCGTGGAGGACCAGGAATGTTCAATGACTGTTTCTTACAACCTGGTGAGGTCCAATAGAGTACCTTACGTTAAGAGAGACTACATGTGTGCATGAAGAAACAACCACGCTGAAAAGCGTCATAAACAATCATTTGTGCTGAAAGCAGCTTGAACAATCTAACCATGTGTGCTGAAAAAACGGCATGAACAAAATTCTGACCATATAATAACGTCAAAATAGCTCATGTCATTGTGATCTGAGCGCAGTGGTTTACTATTTAACCTTTCAACCATGAACTTATTTAATTGGAATTTTCACTCACTTGAAGTTGTGTCTCGCTGACGCGATCCACAATTTCAATTGAGTGAAAATCGTCCAGATTTGACACAATGGTGGTCAACGATTTTGAAATCTTGTTGATTGATGTCACGTTTTATCTTTACCATGCTCAAAAGCTGGTATTTAATGTGCTAACAAAATAGGTCTATATTCGGTACCGGCGGTTAAAGGGTGGGTTGGTCGTCACAAGTGCGCTGGTATGAAAATGTACAACTTTTTCATGGTAACTCCTCTGTGGAGGCTCCCTTGTCATGACACGTGTTTGTTACTGTTATGACGAACTGCACGCAGCGATGCCAAATTAAATGGTCTGTCACACTGTCACAATACATGTATTTTGGGTAGCTCTTATGGGCCTACACTGCTCCACAAAGCAGAAAGAAAGTATTCACTGTATTTGCTTACTTCTAATGTAAGCAAATACTGCATGTTGGCTTTGAATGGCGGTACACTCCCATATGAACGTGTACCCCAAGCACATACTGACTTTCAGCTTTGCATGGCAATACACTCCCATGAACGGGTGCCCCATACTTGGGATCGAGCCATAATAATTATAATAGTTCTTGAGGAGGTCAGATCTCATCTGATGTATCACCATGTACAAAACAAGCGGTGGTGTCGTGCGAACAGATCTGAACTGGGATCTGGCTTGTTCAAAGCGTGAACATAGCTACAGCTACCTGTCTATGACGTATTATGGTAGTTGGTGGTCGCACATGCTGGCATCAGGACTACCGGTACTCAACATCTTGGCTGGAAATGCGAAGCCAACGATGCATGGCAGGATCTACCTACCCACGTGATCCACAAAGTGCTGGTCGGAGTCTTCAGACAGACTCCTGGCGGGCACCATCCAGTATCCGTCAGTCATCGTGCTGAGGCCGTCCGGAGATTGGATGGTCATGATGGTCGCCGACAGATATAATGTTGCTTAGCCACAACTTGATTTTCCCCGCGCATGTACGATGGTTCTGATTAAATTCGTGAGATCACGGTGCGATCTCCGTCCCATCTCAACTAGATTACTTCCCGGGGCCGACGTCGAATTTTCAGTGAGACTTAAAATTGATCCAGCCGCCGCCTGACGCTCTAAAATGCCCAGATGGGTGGAAAAATACGTCGTTCAATTATTGTCATGACTGAGTTATTACTGAGCTTATAGGCCTACCTCTGTCACATTCGATATGGCGGCCGTGGACTCAAGAAATCAAGAAATCTTCGGTGTCCATAATATGATCATCCACGGTGGTGCCTATAGTATTTTGAAAGATGGTATAGCTTGCCCCAGTTTTCATATAGGACAGAGTTAAAATTACATGGACGAAGCCATTCCCCCCCCCCCCTCCAACAAAGAGGAGGCGTTTAGCTAGTGATGTTTTAATGCTGGACCATCGCCTGCGACGCTGGCCCAACATTAAAACAACACTGGCTCATAGAGAAGCCGTTTAGAAGGTGGCTTAATGATGCTCCCTCCTGCCATCGCCTTGTGGGCCATCTTGATATTTCTAAGAAAAATTATGCGGCAGTAGTTTAATTAGGGCGTCCTTGCGTCATCACTTCAAAATATGCAGGGCAGAAGCAGATTTTTTGCGTATCACAAATATTAAATGCGAGATACGGCCACCTTAGCAATGTGACTTCTGCAGTATGTAGGCCTAAATTCTGCTCAGGCCAGAAAATCACTATTGGTCCTGGAAAATTCGAACCCTACTACGATCGTTGCTGAAAATATGAGTGGAGTATAAAAAAAACACTCTCCAGGAGTCAAAAAACCATGAACCTATGCTGCCTCGCAAAGCCGAAAGGCAGTATCAGCTTACTTTACTAGTAAGCAGATAGGCCTACTGCATTTGGGCTTACGGGTTTGTGTAACAACAATTGACAGCACTATATCCAATTGCACTGTTAGTCAAAAGTAGGGTTTTACTCAGAAAATCAAGTTTTATCTAGGGAATGTATATAAAGACATGCAGTACATGGATTCTTTCACACAAGGTCCGCAGATAGTGGTATGAATCATAAGCTAAATTTATTTTAGTACGAATTTCCCTTTAGCTTTTGTTAAAATGTACTTAATAGATTTCATATTTTGTTACACTGCTACTTATCTACATTTTGTCTGAACTAAATGATATAGTAATAAAATATATTTCAATGCATGCCTAGTTTGAGTTTTATCGACATTCCATATTATTGGGAAGGGGGGGGGGTCGTTTTATCATTAAATGATATTTTTTTTTTGGGGGGGGGGGGCAGAAGGGTATTACTTTGGCTGTTGTCAGATAAATTGCTGTACTTAATTATACAGCAGATTGTTAGCTGCAACAAACTAAGTTTACTCGCAGAAAATGCGTAAACAATAGTGATACACATAATTACCTTTTCAATACTAGTATATGAATATATCATAATAATTTGAATAAATCCATTGTGCTCTTTTAAAAAATGTTCCCGTTTCAGAGTGCGGATACATCAAAAACAACTTGTAGGACGTAGACCGGGGGAACACGTAGCACTAGCAGCATAATATAAGCAAATACCCTGACATTGTTGAAAATGTGCAAGATATCTACCACAACTGATTTTTCTTATGTCCTTCATATTTTAGTCAAATTAATTTTGTTGTAAAAATCCTTTGGAACAAGTCGTCGCCTCGGAGCTAAATGATCCTATCTGACACTCGTCAGAGTGGCAGATAGGATCCTTTAGCTCCGAGGCGACGAAAGTAATAGCAATATGATATCAGCAATACCCCGCGCCATCTTATCCCGTCGATTTGATGTAAGATGAAGCTATGTCAGGGGTAAGATGATCAGCTGCTACAAATTGGGCCCTGTATTTACCAAATTTATTTTAAGCGCATTAATTTTGCAATACCATTTTACTGTTCGAGCCACGTTTTCTGTGTTGATAATATCGTTTTTATTTAAAATTGTCATAATATTTGCGTTTTTGTTCTCTTATTGCAATGCTATGCCTATAATTGTAACAGGAGGAGGTAACAGGAGGAGGTACAACTATTTAATGTCAATATAGATTACACATGAGTAGGCCTACACATAAGAAATGTTAAAGGGACTGGCCCAGGCTAAAATCATCAAAAAATCGGTGATCTTATTTTGGCTTCCTATTGTGACCATATGATGTAAACATGTCCATAGACTAGAACTGCAAAAGTTTTTTTAATTTTTGTGCTGCGCATTCACCAGTTAGGCTAGATATAGAGACGAAATACTTGATTTCTAATTATTGACAACCATGGCAAAAATTAGAAATACGGGAATTTCGTCTCTATATCTAGTCTAACTGGTGAATGTGCAGCAGAAAAATTTAAAAACTTTTGCAGTTCTAGTCTATGGACATGTTTACATCATATGGTCAAAATAAGAAGCCAAAATAAAATCATCGATTTTTTGATGATTTTAGCCTGGGCCAGTCCCTTTAAATAATACAAAAGTAATCAACAAAGTAGTATAGAAGTTTTGAAAGAATTGAACCTATTTTCATACAGGAGTTTGCATGGTCATTATATTACAGTTAAGAACAGCATTGCATGGTCATTATATAACAGTTAAGCACAGTATTAGGTAATAACTAATATCCCGAGTTGAAATTTTGTTGTATGGTAACTATGATTATTATGATCATGTAGGCCTATTTTACACTGAAATAAATCAAATCAAATCCAGAAATACCACCCAGGCAAATTATGCGACCGAAAAAAGTGCTGATAAAACTTTAGCACACGTGTCCCAGCAAACATGAGGCACTGAACAGTGGCGGATCCAAGGGAGGGGTTTGGGGGGTTCACTCCCCTCCCCCTCAGAAAAATATCATCACCTTATTCAGGGGTCTCTTAGTAATTTGGTGATATACTGAGTGAGAAACAGTGCCAAATATGCCTTAGATTGCATGACAAAACGTTTGGAAGTCAAAAATTCCCTCAGGGCGGGCCCCTCGACCCCTAGACAGTAAAATATTTTTTTTGTCAAATTTTAACCCCCCCCCCTCACTGAAAAGCTAGATCCGCCCCTGTTGAACTAATGTTAGCTTAATGCTGGGCCAGCGTCGGAGACGATGGGCTAACATTAAACCAACATTGCTTCAATATATGGTGTTTCCTGAGATATACCAGCTAACATGAGACATTGAGCCAGTCTTGGTTTAATGTTGGGACACCGTCTACGATGCCGGCCCACCATTAAACCAACACTGGCTCATTGTCTCTTGTTAGCTGGTATATCGGTTACGTAATCGTGACATTGAGACAGTGTTGGTTTAATGTAGGGCCACCGTCTACGACGCTGGCCCAACATTAAACCAAAACTGGCTCATTGTCTCTTGTTAGCTGGTACATCGGTTACGTAATCGAGACATTGAGCCAGTGTTTCAGATGTTTCATATGTAGATTTTATGTATCCTAATGATATATCCGTTGACACTGATAATCCCGTATTGAACGGAGATACTTTAGCATCATTTTCTATTCCAGAAACGCGAGCATCCTTAGACAAAAATTGTAATAATTATGGTAATCGGTTACTAGATTTTTGCAAATCATCGTCCATATATATGTTTAATGGTCGAATAGGCTCTGACAATTTAACAGGCGAATTTACAACAACTAAGAATAGCGTTATTGACTATTGTATTGGCTCACCATACCTTCTTTCTAATTGCTCAAAATTCAACATATTAGACTTTGATCCTTTATTTTCGGATATACACCGTGGGACCCATTTCGAATTAAAAGCCAGACACCTGTATAATGTAGTTCCACAGTTTATATCTGAAAATCCTTTTACAGACACCAAAGATAACAATGAGAATATGTACATATGGGATAACTGTAAAAAAAAACAATTTATTGAAGCTATTGATAATTTAAAAATAGAAGCAATATTAAAAAAATTTAATTCTGTCGATGTAAATGTTAATGAGATCGTTACAGATATTTCCTCTTTATGGGAAAACAGTGCGTCTAAGACTTTTAAAGTCAAGAAGAGCTACGTGAATAAAAATTCCAAACAGAAACGTTGGTTTAACGACAAATGTAAACAACAGAGAGTCACATATGTTAATAGTAAAAACTTTTATAGAAGGTCTAAAACGATACAAAACTTTCAGAATATGAAAGAGTGTAGTAAAAAGTATAAATTAGAAATGCGGAAAGCTAGAAAAGAAATGCAGAAAATTTTTGAACAAAAACTAAGAGGATTAAAATCTTCAAATCCTAAACATTAATGGAATCTCTTGAATTCAAAAAATAAAAAAGCTAGTAAAAATGTACCAGATATAAATTCCTTTTATGAACATTTTAAATTTCTCAATGAAGAATCCACATACCCTGAAATGCAAATTAATAACAACACGCGTTCTGTTCTTGAGTTAGATAAAGAAATATCAGAAGAAGAAATATTACAAGCTGTAAAATCTTTAAAAAACAATAAAGCATGTGGTGATGATAGAGTCATAAACGAATATATTCGTTCCACTATAGGGCTTTTGCTCCCCGTTTTCAAATGTCTTTTTAACTATGTCTTAGAAACGGGAAATATCCCGCAAGACTGGACATTGGGAAATATTATCCCTATTTACAAAAAGAAAGGAGACACTAATGACCCCGGAAATTATAGAGGAATAAGTTTGTTAAGTTGCTTTGGGAAATTTTTCACAACAATAATTAACCTGCGGTTAAATAATTTTTTAAATTTAAATAACATTTTACTAGAAAATCAAACTGGATTTAGAAAAGGTTATTCAACTTTAAACCATGTTTTCTCACTAAAATCCCTAATTGATATTTTCTTTAGCAAAAAGAAAAAACTTTACTGTGCCTTTATCGATTTTAAAAAAGCATTCGATACCGTTTGGCGGTCAGGTTTATGGATAAAATTAATTTCATTTGGCATTACCGGAAAGCTTTTCAATGTTGTTAGAAATATATATGATAATGTTAAATCTTGTGTACAATTAAACAATAATAAATCAGCATATTTCAACTGTTACACCGGTGTTAGACAAGGGGAAAGCCTATCGCCGCTGTTATTTGCTTTGTACCTAAATGATTTAGAGTCATTCTTAAAATACAATAATGTTAAAAACCTCTCCTTGTCCGATAATGTGTTTGACAACTATCTAAAAATACAAATATTATTATATGCAGATGATACAGTTATTTTTTCTGAAACTCCTGAAGGCTTACAAAAATCACTAAATTGTTTGGCAGAATATTGCAAATGTTGGAAATTAAGTATAAATACAGAAAAAACAGAAATTGTCATTTTTTCAAAGGCTAGATACAGAGGTAATTTTAACTTTAAACTGAACGGGAAAAATATATCAATTGTTGATTCATTTAAGTATCTAGGTGTATTTTTTAATTACAATGGTTCGTTTGTTCGTCACAAAACACACCTAGTAGTGCAATCTAGAAAAGCTATGTTTGCATTATTGAAGAAATCAAAAGAGCTCGATCTACCCATTGACTTACAGCTAGAACTGTTTGATTCATTGATTTTGCCAATTCTGTTGTATGGCTGTGAAGTTTGGGGATATGAAAACTTTTTAATTTTAGATAGACTTTACCTCAAATATTTAAAGTATGTATTAGGTCTCAAACAGTCAACACCTAGTTGTATGGTTTACGGAGAGACTGGGCGCTTTCCACTTTCTGTATATATTAAAACTCGAATGATTTCTTTTTGGTGTAAGTTAGTGTCAGACGACGAGAACAAGTTGTCAAGCCGCTTTTATAATTTACTTTGTCACTACTCCGATAATAGGACATTATCCTCTAAATGGCTAGACACTATTAAACATATACTAGACCATACTGGTTTTTCCAATATGTTTGTAATGCCCCAAAACAACAGTGGTAATCTTTCTAATTTTCATATGGTCATCAAACAACGACTAGAAGACCAATACGAACAACAATGGCGAAATGAGATAAACGAATCTAGTAAATGTACTTTGTATCGTATTTTTAAGACGGAATTTAAATTCGAAAATTATCTTTGTTTTTTACCATTGTACGAAAGAAAAACATTTTGTAAATTTAGAACCTGTAACCACAAGCTACCTATTGAAGTCGGACGTTACACAAACACACCAAGAATCAATAGAATATGTATTTTTTGTAATAACAACACACTATGTGATGAATTTCATTTTGTTTTAGAATGTTCAATCTTGTCTGAAATAAGAAACCAATTTCTACCCAAATATTGTCACCAACGACCAAACGTTTTAAAGTTTAAAAACATTATGTCAAGTCAAAATCCAAATGTGATTAAAAAATTAGTTAAATATTTAAAAGAATCTTTCAATATTTTTGATCTTTACATTTGATTGCTGCTTACATTGTATTTTTTCTGTTATTGTTTATAATCTTTATAATTATGTGTATAAAAGATGTATTGTTTAATTTCATATATATTACACTCCATGCCACCCCGGCCAGAGTTTGAATAAATTATTGTCTATTGTCTATTGTCTATTGTTTGTTTAATGTTGGTCCACTGTCTACCACGCTGGACCAACATTAAACCAACACTGGCTCATTGTCTCGTGTTAGCTGGTATGTCGCTTACGTAATCGAGACATTGAGCCAGTGTTGGTTTAATGTTGGTCCACCGTCTCCGACGCTGGCCCAACATTAAACCAACACTGGCTCATTGTCTCTTGTCAGCTGGTATATCTGTTACGTAATCGTGACAGACGTGAAGTCCTGACGGAGCGGATGTAGCGCCGCCAGAAAACCGACAAGGCCCGCTATGACTGATAGATTGAAATGGACGACAGTGCTAGAAACCCCGCAATCACTGATTACAGCGATTGGTGACACTTTGGCCACAACGTAGTTTAGATTTAAAATGCATTATTGAGTCCTCAAATACAATTTTAAATAGCTGTTTTTTAGTACGATTAAATAATATTTTGATGCTAGTTCCATATCTATTTTCAAATATCTAGGCCTACTGGATTATCGTATTTTTAAATTTGCTTGACCGTCTACATGTCAACTATGAAATGTTGATCATTTCATTATTTATTTATAGGATTTTTGTTGTGGTGCTAATTGGTAATATTTTTCAGCTATCATTATAGACCATGCATTTGAACAGTTTGCATATTGTGACGGCACTCAACCCACGAGACTATCGGGAGCGGCTTTTCCCGTTCACACACTGCCCGAGCGGTAAAGGATTGGTGTGCGAACAGTGACATAATGACCAAACCACAATCGCCAAAATATTCAATCCAAAAAAAATAAAAATAATATAAATCACTCCCAAATAAACAACAACAAAAATTCTGAGAGTGAAAATCAGGTTCAGGAGCTCATCCCACTAAGAATCTTAAAATTATCTTAACTCTGTCTCATTTCCATTAGAAAAGTTAAAATAAATCAGAACTTTTCTGTTGGAAATAAGAGAAAGTTAAGATAATCTTAATTTTCAGATTCTTAGTGGGATGGGCCCAAGACACTTGATGTCAATTGACATCAACTAAAAATACGCATCTTAAAACATTGGCCAATATAAGCCAAATAATTATAACGGAAACGCTGCAAAAAGAATAAGAAAACTCTTCAGAATTATTAAGCAACGATGATCCAAACATTTGTATAACATTTGTGCAATGTTGGACCAACGTCAAAGACGTTGGGCCTACGTTGTACAAATGTTACACAAATGTTTTGTGTTTACTGGGTATCAGGCGCTATCGGCCATTTATAACCAGGTGGTCAAATGCATATTTTTGGTCGAACCTGGAATTAATGGTGTGCCAGCGTTGCAGATCATGCCCCAACATGGGGTTGGTGAATTATGTTGATTGGCCTATACAATAGAATGCAAACGTAGGTAATTGGAGTCTAGGCCAAAGGAGTGGAAATAGGTGAGCGACAGGTTATCTAGTTTATTTATTATCACGATAATGGGACTTCATGGCAAAAACTTAGATTAGAAGACAATTAATAGGCCTACAGCTTCGGCGATAAACATATACAAATATAGAGGTTGTAATGTTCAAACAATACTGAATTATGCATGGTTGACCTTTGTCCTTGAATTATAGCCTTGACCTTTGAGCCACTGATATTTATTATTAATATACATCAATATAATAACAATAAAAAAAACAGTAATGTGAAGATATAGGCCCTACAGTGATTTTCTGTTTTTTCCCGATCACTGAAAATCACTATTTTGTACCGCGATAGACGAAAGTATATAAAACGCGTTATATAATATACCAAAATGTTCAAAGCTGTGAGAATGACATCACGCGATTTCATAGAGAACAATACCTATATAACATGAAAACATCGAGAAAAAACTTTTGAAACCATTGTCCAGGCTTAGCTCCTGGCTTCCTGGCTAGGCTACTCATATCACTGATGTTGACTAGGCCTGCGACATCATTTCGCACAGTGCATAGGCCTATATGAAAGCACCAAAATAAATTTGAATGATTTTGCCCTGATTGCGTCGCTTTAGGTCGTTAATTGGTTTTCTGTACCGGTATAGAATAACCTTAGTTATTTAGACGCACAAAATTGTACTGAGATAAATCAGGCTAAATATGTCATTTCACATTGTATTCAGCAAGAAATCAGAGTCATTTTAATACATTAGAAATACAATTAATTACCTTTCATTATAGCAAGTGTGACAGGATTGTATTTGTTTTGTCAGATCATAATTATGATCATAGGCAGTTGTTACCTGGCAATAGACCAGGGCCCGTATTCCCGTACAAGTTACGATATATCGTAGGCTTCGTATTGGTCGAGATGGCCATCTCGACCAATCCGAACCCTACGATATATCGTAACTTGTACAATAACATAGGCCCAGTCGTGTTTAACCCCGTGTCTCTCACGGTTCATTTCAAGTGGATTTATTAGTGATAGTTGCTTCCTCGCGTGTATGCCTAATAATGATTTGATAAGATATATAACTACAAATGTTATAGAAATGTTTTGTGCTTACTGGGTATCAGGCGCTATTGGCCATTTATAGCCAGGTGGTCAAATGCATATTTTTGGTAGAGGATTGGTGTGCGAGCAGTCACATATGACCCAACCACAATTACTAAAATATTCAATAAAAATAATATAAATCACTCCCAAATAAACAACAACAAAAATTCTGAGAGTGAAAATCAGGTTCAGGAGCTCATCCCACTAAGAATCTTAAAATTATCTTAACTCTGTCTCATTTCCTTTAGAAAAGTTAAGATAAATCTGAACTTTTCTGTTGGAAATAAGAGAAAGTTAAGATAATCTTAATTTTCAGATTCTTAGTGGGATGGGCCCAAGACACTTGATGTCAATTGACATCAACTAAAAATACGTCTCTTCAAACATTGTCCAATATAAGCCAAATAATTATAACGTAAACTCTTCAAAAAGAATAAGAAAACGCTTCAGAATTATTAAGCAACGATGATCCAAACATTTGTATAACATTTGTAAAATGTTGGACCAACGTCGAAGACGTTAGGCCTACGTTGCACAAATGTTATAGAAATGTTTTGTGCTTACTGGGTATCAGGCGCTATCGGCCATTTATAACCAGGTGGTCAAATGCATATTTTTGGTCGAACCTGGAATTAATGGTGTGCCAGCGTTGCAGATGATGCCCCAACATGGGGTTGGTAAATTATGTGGATTGGCCTATACAATAGAATGCAAACGTAGGCCTACAATCTATTGACTACAACATTCAAACCATATAAGAACCCCTTTATCTTTCATACCAGCAACTAGATACGATCAAGTACGCAACAATTGAAGTGTAAGCCAGAGGAGTGGGAATAGGTGAGCGACAGGTTATCTAGTTTATTTAATATCACGATAATGGGACTTCATGGCAAAAACTTAGATTAGAAGAGAATTAATAGGCCTACAGCTTCGGCGACAAACATACAAATATAGAGGATGTAATGCTCAAGCAATACTGAATTATGTATGGTCGATCTGAATCTTTGACCCTTGTCTTTGAATTATAGTCTTAACCTTTGAGCCACTGATATTTATTAATAATATACATCAATATACAAACAATAAAAATCAGTAATGTGGAGATATAGGCCCCAGGCTACAGTGATTTTCTGTTTTTTCCCGATCAGTGAAAACCACTATTTTGTACCGCGATAGACGAAAGTATATAAAACGCGTTATATAATATATCAAAATGTTCAAAGCTGTGAGAATGACATCACGCGATTTCATAGAGAACAATACCTATATAACTTGAAAACATCGAGAAAAGACTTTTGGAACCATTTTCCAGGTTTTGCTCCTGGCTCCCTGACTACTAGGCTACTCATATCACTGATGTTGACTAGGCCTGCGAAACCATTTCGCGCAGTGCATAGGCCTATATGAAAGCAACAAAATAAATATGAATGATTTACCCTGATTGTGTCGCTTTAGGTCGTTAATTGGTTTTCTGTACCGGTATAGAATAACCTTAGTTATTTAGACGCTCAAAATTGTACTGAAAAAAATCAGGCTAAATATGTCATCTCCAATTGTATTCAGCAAGAAATCGGAGTCATTTCAATACATTGGAAATACAATTAATTACCTTTCATTATAGCAAGTGTGACAAGATTGTATTTGTTTTGTCAGATCATAATTATGATCATAGGCAGTTGTTAACCGGAAATACACCAGGGCCCGTATTCCCGTACAAGTTACGATATATCGTAGGCTTCGTATTGGTCGAGATGACCATCTCGACCAATCCGAGCCCTACGATATATCGTAACTTGTACAATAACATAGGCCCAGTCGTGTTTAACCCCGTGTCTCTCACGGTTCATTTCAAGTGGATTTATTAGTGATGATTGCTTCCTCGCGTGTATGCCTAATAATGATTTGATAAGATATGAGAGCTCAGTGTTGTTGTATATACCATGTATACACATGACATGTAAGTCCAGCTGTGACTTTTTATTGTCAATAAAATTTCTGTCTGTCTGTCTGTAACCGCAATGTAGTCTACTGCTAAAAAATGGCATAAAAGTGTTTCGCTTTGTTTGATGTCACATCAATGATTGTGTGGTGTGTTTTGGAATTGCAAAGGTGTAACGTTAATCGCGTAAAAATAGGTAATATTCCCACGTCAAACAGGTGTGGCGAGTTCATATCAGCCAGATTTTGATTTTCAGACTTAAACCTAATTAATATATCTATCTTCCTTATAACCAAATAAGCGAAACATGAAATACTTTGGTTCACCCAAATCATAATCTGTTCTATTGTAATGAATTAAGTGCAAAGCCTATTTAAAAGTAAACTCTCCTCGTTTATTGTTCACAGGAAAACATAATTTTGAAAATAATTGGTAACATAAGATATTCTTCGTAAATATTCAGTCACCTGAATTTTAAATGCATTTTTCTACATAACTGTGCTATCTAACTGTAGTGATCCGTATATGTCTACAAGGAGAAATGTATCAAAATTGTAGATAAATATGGGTTGAAATAGATAGGCCCTACCCGGTACCTGTTTGTATAATATCGCCAAGCGGAAACACTACTTGGGCCCAGCTTTAGTACAGCCCCAAAAAATAGTCCAGGTGGAATGAAAGAAGTGAAATGGCTAATTACCATGACAAAGACCAAAAATAATCAAAAATTATAATAATTATAAAATAATAAATATAATAATACATTAGTATATTTATTATTATATTTATTATTATATTTATTATAATATTTATTCTTATATTTATTATTTTACACCCACACCTCACCCTCTCAATCACTTTAATGCCGACACCTCCACCTCACTTTCCCCATATATTTAACACCTACACCTCACTTTTCCCTTATATTCAATGCAAGCCGCCAGGTCGACCCCTGCACCTCACCATCTCACTTTATTTAATGCCAGCTGACAGGTCGACACCTTCACCTCACCCTCTCACTATAATTAATGCCAGACGACAAGTCGACACCTGCACCTCACATTCTCACTGTATTTAATGACCTTTAAATTTAATTATTTGCAGTCCAATCCAGAGTGAACTTATGTAATATAATGACAACGGGTTATTGCACTGTCGTTCTGATATATTAGTAACACATCAAGGTGATGAATCATATTCGAATCCACACATTGAAGACAAAATCGGCATGTCAAAATCAACAGATTTCACAACTTTATTCATAAATAAACATAATATGTAAATTATCACAAGATAAATTCAGTGCACATAAAGTGTATCACAGACAACCCAGAAAACGCAAGACGTTGAACCAATGTTGGCTTAATGTTGGGCCAGTGTCACCGACGCTGGCTCAACATTAAACCATCATTGTTTTAAAGTCTTGTATTTGATGCGAAAGGGTGAACAACGGCATAAGTCACCCAGCTACCCAAATTATCACAATTTTTTTCCAAAGTGGAAATATATATAATATACCATTACTATTTTTCCGTAAACATTGTATTTGAGCTGCCATGATTGCATAGCCTATTATTTAAATCACAATATATTTCAGTTACCATAATCTGCTGTGCAAAGCCAGAAGGCAGTATCTGCTTACTTGCAAAGAAAGCAATACTGCTGTTTGGTTTTGCACAGCACCCTTGTGCTGTTTAACCCTTTCATCCCTGAATTTACCATTGTCATCTTCATCCACTACAAGCCGCGAATTGCTGTCGCAATTCTCAACTTGTAGTGGATGAAGATGATTTGAAGTGGGTGACAAATTAAAGAAAATTGCCATGTATTAGTAAAACAGTTTCATGGAAATGTTCATTCTAAAACCCCTAGTTGTAGGAAAATAAGTCTGTTTTGAGGGATGTAAAATGATGCTTTAATGCATCGTGAGGGCATAAAGGGTTGATTGTCAGCTAACCCTTTCATCGCTACACTAGAATATAATCGTTTTTAAGCCGTTTTAATATACGATTGAATCACTGGTATTGGGAACCAAAGAGCGCTTAAACATCAACATTTGCAAATATTTGGTCTCAAATTATTACGAAAATGAGTAATTTTCAGCCACTTGAAGTTGTGGCTCGCTCAGCGAGAAACAACTTCAAGTGGGTGAAAATTTAAATGATTTAATGTAGTGCTTCAAAGGTTAATAGTTTCCACTCATTCGAAGCATAAATTGCTAGCCCAACTTTCAGATCTCGGTGTCTTCTGATTCGTCCAAGTCGTGGTCTAAACCAATCGGACTATCTGTGTTTCTGCTGAACAAAAATGGTTAAGGATTTTGCGATACGATTTAAAACAAAAGGTCGCTCACTTGACACAGTGGCAAGTCAGCTCTTATCGCCTCTTTTGAATAGGCTTACCTTTATAGTTCAAATAGATTTTAAAGTCAAATGACGACCCTCGCACTGAAAGGGCTAACAGGTAGATTGAAATAGACTACTAAATATAGGAAAACGTGACTTGTGACAATGTAAGTAATATTTGAAATTTTGCAGAAGGAGGAACACATATATATCTTTAAATAGATTCGTTTCTCTGTAATTTGTTTTTTTTTCTGAAAATTTCATCAGACGTTCAAACAGTAAACCTTTATTAAAAATACACAATAAAGCCAAATATTTACCTAAATAATGAAATAACAGTGTAGAATGATAGAATGGTTAAGATAGGCGCCCAACTCGGTAAGTTATAATTACAATTATTATCTTCAGTCGTTTTAATGGGTTTGTTTTTTTATCAACAGAGATCCGCAGCTGTGGTAGGTAAAAATTACTCTTGATGAAATATCAAACAGAACATAATCATTTCAGGTTATTTTCCTGCTGATCACGACTATTGTCGTTTTTTATTTATTTTATTTGGCGATCAAATCACTGCTAAAGGAAACGAAATGTGTGTTTAAACATCAAAATTTGCAAATGTTTGGTCTCCAATTAAACACATATTGGCAATTTTCAACCACTTGAGGTTGTGGATCGCGGTCAAGTGGTTGAAAATTTAAATAAATTAACCTAGCATGATAAGGGTTGAGAACATCATCGCGAATATTTAATTGATGCCAATGCCAGTGAGAAGGTAGAGCCGGCTATAAGTACTGAAAATTCACCTCTGATCTTGCTGCACTGTCAACTGATATTTCTCATTAATTTGATTGAAGCTAGAATAGCGGGCGAAATCTGCAGCTCGGAAGGACGAGAAACAACCGGGATAAACCCTTAAAGCGCTAAATTAAACAAATTTAATTTTCACCAGCTGGAAGTTGTGTCTCGCTACAGCGCACCGCAACTTTAATCGCATGGAATTACTCATATTTGCGTAACTTGAGAACAAAAATTGGCAAATATTTATGTTTAGACACATATTTCGTTCCCGATAATAGGGATTTTATCGGCCAATAAAATGAATTAAAAACGACTATAGCCGTGCTTAGCGCCTTAAGGGTCAACTGAGCCAAAAGGCGGTATCAGCTTACTTGCAAAGTAAGCAGATACCGCCTTTTGGCTTTGCACGGCAGTATCAATTAGAACAAGAGCACTGACGTCGACTATAGGCCTACTAACTATGCTATTCTGTGTTTCTGTGATTTTCACACTTCGTCCCTTCGGATGAAAGAGTGTATCTGCCACTTTTCAAAGTGGCAGAAACCCCCTTTAATATCCAAGGGGACAAGCCTAGTGCCATCGGTTTTAATAACCGAAAAATGTCTTTAAATCTGTGAAACAGATATACGTTGGTAATTAATTTTACAAATCCTTGTAATTTTCAGTCACTTGAAGTTGTGGATCGCGGTAGCGAGACACAAATTCAAGTGACTGTAAATTTAAATTGTATAGGTTCGCGCTCTATGGTTTACGTGTATATTCTGAGGTTCACAGGTTCTCCACCATTATATGCTCCAATTTCCGCAGACCAGATGATAACCCGTAAGGCCACTATGTTTTTTCTCTGTCTTAGATGTGAAAAAATCAACAATTTAATCCGAAAGGTCGTAAAAAAACATTCGTGACTGAAAAAGTTCAAAACATGCACCAATTTTTGATAAAGTCAATGAGAGCATGGAGTTAACAGCTCTGTTAACTCCATGGCAACGAAATAAAGAAAAACATCGAACCAATTTTTGAAAAAGTTAATGCGGGCGATGGAAAAAAACAAACAAAATAAAAGCATAGCTGGAGCAACGTTTTTTTTATCTCCTTAAATGAACTTTTTTTCGAAAATTGTCACGTCTCTAAGGCGTGCGTTGGGCAGGAAAAAACATGTTAATGAGCGGCCTTAATCTCATACGTGCGCTCATCTGAAACGAACATGATTTCGTGGATTTGCTATGACGTCACCCCTGAGCGTGCACAACACACTGTCTACCACTGGGGCTACACAGTTTCACGGGTTCTCCACCGATTTGTTCCACAATTTGGTCCTGCTACTCAGACACTATGAAACCCCTGAGCAATATCTCATAGACTTCTGTGACGTCCCCCCTTAGCGTGCACAACACACTCTCTTCGATCGGCTGGCTGGGCTGAAACACATCAAAACAATCATAAACACATTTAGTTATAACATTCAAACTGCTAGAAGATGTGTGAAAAAATTCAATTACCATACTTAGGTAGCCACACTAAATATTATGTATCTGACCCCAATGTTATGACGCAATCAAAAGGGAAAATAAAATAAATAATAAAATTATCATGATTATTGATGACATGATATAAATTATTTTATATAACTAATTAAATTTCTAATTTACAGTGTCGCTTAGCTTTAATTTAATAATTAACACTTCCGAGCTTTAACTTTTGACTAGTTACATGACACATTACGCCCTAATATAGAGTTGTGAAGGCCATGGATGTCAAAGATGAAAAATACTAATACTTTAATTCTTCATCGTGTAGGCCTACCCACGAGACATAGACCCAATGTTCTCTCAGTGTCGGACTAGCGTCGCAGACGGTGGAGTAACAGTCAGTAAGCATCGGGTTAATGTCTCATAGTCGTGTCAGGGGGACACAACTTCAAGTGGGCGAACATTGCACTTACATGTAGATTACGCAGTTTAACCCTTGAAACGCTGAATTAATTTTGCATAAATCATGAAGACCAAAGGGTTTTAATCAATTTGAAATCATCATAAATGTCTTAGTTAGCTCTTTCTGATTCATTTGAATACCTATGGTATGGGATTACGACCATTAGAAATATTTTCACTCTTACAGTGTGGGGATCGACTTTAGTCGTCAGAATCTGACGTCTACAGACGTCAGATTCTGTTGACTAAAGTCGATCCCCGCACTGTAAGAGTTAATAGTTATCATTCCCTAAACTTAAAATTCAACATAGCCCATACATCAAATTGCATGATTTGAAATCTAGAATCATTATATAACAATTCAACGACTGAACTAAACTACAAGCAAAATGATTTGGATAATAAAATCAATTTCAAAATCATAAAGTTCATAAAATTATTATATTGTGAACATGGTAAAAAATAGAAAACATGGTATAGAAATGGTTACTGATTTGGACTGTACTCCGCACTTGCTCTTAGACTACAATCAATAATATGTGTATGCACACTGCACAGGCATCACTTATTTCTATATCTTAGATATGAGAGTAATATCGTCATAATCACAGAAACTACACTTCCATGACAATAGAATACTATGTAACTCCATGTATCTACCCAGCAAACACAACATATTTGCATAACATTTGTACAACGTCAAATGTCATACAAATATTTTGTGTTTACTGCGTACTTACATGGCTACAATAAAAAAAATATTAGCGCGACGAGCGTTTAAAATGAACAATATATCGCCGCCTTGGCGTCCCCAGTTCAGCACCTTCTGACTGCAAGGGGACGATATTACTGTCCATAATGCATCCCCTATGAAAGGGGGATGTTTATGGACGAAGCTTAGGTAACAATCCCTTAAAACTATATGACTGAAGAACTTATAATCTCCTTATCTTATACAATATCGCTTACTTGCATTGGGATTGGAATCTAAACAAATTCACAAATATAAAAAATAAATATTTCTGTTAAAAGTAAAACATTAAATAAATTAACAAAAAAACACATTTTCATTCATCTTTTACATATTCTCATATAATGTTGGCTATATTAATCGTGCTAGATTTTGGATTCATAATTGATTTAATTATTATAATCTTTTATTTTGCTCAACCACCATTAGTAGAAACCAAGTTTATGTAGTTATAGTAGTACCAACATGGCTTAACCCTCATCCTGCAAAGTTAATTTATTTGAATTTTCACCCACTTGAAGTTGTGTCTCGCTACCGCGGCCCACAACTTCAAGTGGGTGCAAATTACTCATTTTTGTTTAATTTGCGACAAAACATTTGCAAATCCTGCTGTTTAAACACTCATTTCGTTCCCAATATACAATAAAGCTGCGCATGTCCAAAATAAGAAATACGTGAATTTCGTCTCTATATCTCGCTTAACTGGTAAATGCGCAGCACAAAAATTTAAACACTTTAGCAGTTCTAGTCTATGGAAATGTTTACATCATATGATCATATTAAGAAACCACCGATTTTTTAATGATTTTAGCCTGATTATGTCGCTTTGAACAAATGTGACCCGATCTGGCAAAATGAGACGGAAGTCGCGTTTTGGGGTATTGGAGTTATTATCAGATCCTGAATTTCCACAAAATTACCTTTAAAATGATGTGTCACACGAGCCTGTAGGTTGAATAGCTCCAAAAATGTAACTCAGGCAAAATCAGAAAATATCAATTTAAAAAACGTGTCATTTTGAAAAAAAAAATTTCAAAGATGGAGAAAGTTTTTTTTTGAAATTTTTTCTCAACCCTTATTCAATTTCTTGTATGAGAATGTCACCGGGAAGGATTAAAAAAAATAGACATATTTGGACAAATGGCCAGTATAGTGGGCCCACTTCTATTGAAAATGGTCAGTTAGCTGATGGAGGTAATCCCAAGTACACAGTGTGTCATGGCTTAGGGTGGGATTTCACATGGGTATTACCCCAAGGTCATGTCAAGGTCAAATCAAGGTCAAATCAGCCAAAAAGAGTCAGAATATTTAGTTTTTGCTTCAATTGTATTAATTTAGGATGTCTATGATGGTTGAAACCCACTTAGGCCCCAACGTGGAAGTTCACCAAACACATCTCAAAGAGGTTACAGGGGTAATATAGGGGTTGGGGAGTAATACACCCCCCCCCCCCCCCCCCTAAGTGACCCTTATATCACCCCTATCTGATATGACAGGAATGGATCAAATGACACATACATTGTCATGTTTGGACCAATAAGTAGCACTTCTTCCAAGTGTGTGGTGACATGGGCTAGAGTGGGGCTTCATAAGGGTGTTACCTCAAGGTCATGTCAAGGTCATCTCAAGGTCACAGCAAAGACAAATCAGCCAAAAAGTGTAAAAATAGTTAGTTTTTGTTGTTATTGCTCTAATTCTGTACATTTGAGATGTCCATAACTGTTGAAACCCACTTAGGCCCCAACACGTATGTACACCAAACACATCGCAAGAGGTTACAGGGGTAATATGGGGGTTAGAGGGTAATAACCCCAAGAATAACCATTATGTCACCCCCCATCTCATATGATAGAAATGGACCAAATAATAGATATAATGTCATGTTTGGACCATAACTAACACTCTTTAAAAGGTGATGAAGCCCAGCCCAAGTAAACATGGTGAAACGGGCTGGGGTGGGGCTTCACTACCCCAAGGTCAAGTCAAGGTCATCTCAAGGTCATATGCCAGGTCAAATCAGCTAAAAAGGGTGAAAATAGTAAGTTTTTGTTGTTTTTGCTTCAATTGTATTAATTTAGGATGTCTATAATGGCTGAAATCCACTTAGGCCCCAACACGGAAGTTCACCAAACTCATCTCAAGAGATTACAGGGGTAATATAGGGGCTGGAGGGTAATACCCCCCAATGTGACCCATATATCACCCCCATCTGATATGACAGGAACAGATCAAATAAAACATACATTGTCATGTTTGGACCAATAACTAGCAGTTCTGGTAAATCTGATGATGAAATCAGCGAAAAAGGGTAAAAATAGTTATTTTTTACTCCAATTGTGTTCGTTTAGGATGTCTTTCATGGCTGAAACCCACTTATGCCCCAACACAGAGGTACACCAAACACATCTCAATCTATCTATTCGATTAATTTAAAAATATGCCCTTTTTCATCACCAACCCCCCCCCCCCCTCCCCCGGAAGGTGTTAAATATGGATTTTTGCAATTTTTTTCCAAGGTAAAGTTTGTTCTACTCATCAATACCTACAAAATGAGCTGCCACACGAACCCATTGGATAGGTTGAAAATATACCCTATTTTTCTTGATTTCACCCCTTTTTACCCCTTATCCCCCACTGGAGGGGGTAAATATGAATTTTAGCATATTGTTCTTTCGTGAAGTTTTTTCTACTCAATAATACCTACAAAATAATTTGCTACACGACTCCATTCGATTAATTTTGAAATATACCCTATTTTTCGTGATATTACGCCTTTTTACCCCTTATTCCCCCTCCTGGAGGGGGTAAATATGAATTTTAGCATATTGTTCTTTGACGAAGTATTTTATTCTCATTAATACCTACAGAATGAGTTGCTGCACTATTCTATTCCATTAATTTGAAAATATATCCTATTTTTAATGATATTACCCCTTTGTACCCCTTATCCCCCCCCCACTGGAGGAGTAAATATTAATTTTAGCCCAAAGTTTCCCAGATAAAGTTTGTTCTACTCATCAATACCTACAAAATGAGCTGCTACACGCCGCTATTCGATTAAATTGAAAATTATATTAGAGGGGAGGGGGGTTTTCAAGGGGTCAGAAAATGACCTCAATGACCCCGACAAAATTTAACCTACTTTAATTTTTAATTTTAGGACCCCCGAGATACCTAATCGACAATAAAATCAATTTATACACCAACATCTAGCAAATGGGGTACATATAGACATACACTATATAGGGGCCTATTACCACGCTCATGACGCTTGTGCTGGCGTCATAATTTTTATTGTCTGTACATTTGTTAATTTTTTGCAAATTGAGTGTGTTAAAACATCAATTTTATATAACTCATATTTATTTTTATAGCTTACAATTTTAGGAACCGAAAGTTAACATTTTAATCTCATACTTTATCTCAAAATCTAAAATTGGTCAGATTATGACCATTTTGCCTTTTGGAGGCCCTAGCTCAATAGTCTCATTTTGCCAGATCGGTTCACAAATATCAGTAATTTTCAGCCACTTGAAGTTGTGGGTCGCGGTAGCTAGACACAACTTCAAGTGGCTGAAAATTTGAATTGTATTTACAATATTTATTTAGCGCTTTGAGGGTTAGCTTTGAGGGTTAGACACACGGCGGGCAAATCTCATAGTGAGTGAGACCCACAGCTGCCATGCTATTTCCACTCAGATATCAGTTATGTTAAACCAATGTTGTGACTGAGTCGTAGACGATGGACCAACGTAGAAACAACTTTGGGCCAATCACTCGTATTTGCTGGACCAACAAAATCCATATATGGTATCTGATTGTTACGCGTCATTACAGATGGTGCCATAGGTCTATAACTCAATATTCTCTTCATTTTTTATAATCTCACGATATCATTACCGTATTTCGCGGGGTATAGTACGCACCTGTGTATAGTACGCAGGTACCAATATTTGTACCAAAAAACACAGAGAGTACGCACCGGTGGATAGTACGCACCAGGGTGGTGAGTATCTACACAGTCTGTCTGGGGTGTGTGTGTGGTATGTTTTTATTACTCAAGGCATTCAGAATGTGGTTCAACTCAGCTGGTGACATAAGGATATAATTGATTCGCTAATAAAGATTATATAAAATAAATGAAATGATTTGATGAAAAGAAATATTATAAATAATATAAAAATATAAAATTAGGAAGAATTATCTGAGTATTATATTTATTTTTGTTTTAGTGTTGATTTGACTACAAATGATCACGATATAACATATTAGCGCCACCTGGGGAAAGCAGTTATAGTCAGGTAAATGACGGGAAAAGCGCCATCTGGTGAATAGGCTTACAGTCTCGTCTTCAATGGGATGCCTACCATTTATGACGGCCGAAACGGCGATAAAATCTAGCTAATTATTATTAAGATACAACGAATAAAAAAACGTTTTTGTATAACAACGTACAAGTTTTTATTTAGAGTAACAATAATGAAATGGCACATGTATGTATTGCTGACAGCACTGTCAAGGTGATTTATTACAAGCATACAATTAATGTCTATCATGTACATGTATGGATTCAGGAATGTGGCAATTATATCAAGAGCATAATTATTATTATTTATTATTATATTATTCTTTTTGCCGTGAAACCTATCGGTATTAGCGTTCTAATATTATTTAAACTTTCTACAAGGATACATTTTGTCTGTATTTTAAAATACCATTGACTTGAATATATATTGCAGTGAAATATGTAGGCCTATAATAACAAGACTACATAAGTCCAGGAGCTCCCGCTCCGAATTAGAATTTGATTTAAGCAATTTTGTATAGGGTTAATAATGTAGTCCTAGTATAGGTCAAAAATCAAGACGCAAGACAACTAGGTCTAAGAAGCCCAGTCTAAGAGTAAGATAAGAACTAGACAGTCTGTCAGAGATTGCAAACCTCCATTGAAATTAATGATCCTAATCAGTATCCCAGTAATGGTCTACCTATCTGGCACGGTTTACCCGATATCAGGCCAATCGAGTTAACTAATAGCTGATTTACGGTCATTTTGAATTCGATATAAATTAGTTAAAAACTTAGGGTGCATTCTCCCCCGAAACCTCAAATTTTGTTTTATAGTAATGGACTAACATCTAACACAGTTTGCAAAATATTGGGCATGTGAAAGTAAATAATGGCCGATAGAGGGCCATTTTGAATTTGATCAAGTCAAAATTTTTCAAGATGCATCCTCTCCTGAAATCTCACATTTTGTTTTATAGTAATGGTCTAGCCATCTAGTACGGTTACTAAAAACCGGCTATGTGAAAGTAAATAATGGCCGATAGGCGGCCATTTTGAATTTGATCGAGTCAATTTTTTTCAAGATGCATCCTCTCTTGTAATCTTACATTTTGTTTTATAGTAATGGTCCAGCTATCTAACACGGTTTACCAAATATCAGCAATGTGAAAGTAAATAGTGGCCGATAGGCGGCCATTTTGAATTCGATTGAGTCGAAAGTTTTTTAAAGGCATCCTCTCTCTAAACGTCACATTTTGTTTTATAGTAATGGTCTAGCTATCTAGACCGGTTTACCTGCTATCAGGCCTATCGAGGTAAATAATGCTGATTGTCGGCCATTTTGAATTCGTAAGTTAAAAATTTTCAGGGTGCATCTTCCCCCGAAAACTCACACTTTGTTTTATAGTAATCAGGTAATGGTCTAGCCATCTAGCACGGTTTACCAAATATCAGCCATGTGAAAATGAATAATGGCCGAAAAGGCGGCCATTTTATATTTGATCAAGTCAATTTTTTTCAAGATGCATCCTCATCTGAAATCTCACATTTCGTTTTACAGTAATGGTCTAGCCATCTAGCACGGTTGACCAAATAACGGCCATGTGAAAGTGAATAATGGCCGATAAGCGGCCATTTTGAATTTTATCGAGTCGAATTTTTTCAAGATGCATCCTCTCCTGAAATCACACATTTTGTTTTATAGTAATGGTCTAGCCATCTAGCACGGTTTACCAAATAACGGCCATGTGAAAGTGAATAATGGCCGATAAGCGGCCATTTTGAATTTTATCGAGTCGAATTTTTTCAAGATGCATCCTCTCCTGAAATCACACATTTTGTTTTATAGTAATGGTCTAGCCATCTAGCACGGTTTACCAAATAACGGCCATGTGAAAGTGAATAATGGCCGATAAGCGGCCATTTTAAATTTTATCGAGTCGAATTTTTTCAAGATGCATCCTCTCCTGAAATCACACATTTTGTTTTATAGTAATGGTCTAGCCATCTAGCACGGTTTACCAAATAACGGCCATGTGAAAGTGAATAATGGCCGATTGGCGGCCATTTTGAACTTTGACAAAATGATTTTTTTCAAAATACATCCTCTCCTGAAGCCTTACAATTTGTTTTATAGTAATGGTGTAGATATCTTGAGCGGTTTTCATGATATTCCGCAATATCAGGCATGTCGAGGTGAATAATGGCCGTTAGGCGGCCATTTTTAATTTTATCAACTTGAAATTTTTCAAGATGCATCCTCTCCTGAAACCTCACAATTTGTTTTATAGTAATGGTGTAGCTATCTTGAGCGGTTTTCATGATATTCCGCAAAATCTTTCAGTCGGATTTACCGATGTTATAAATTAGGTCAAAGTGCTGGGTCAACTTCAAGGTCAAGCTCCAAAAACCTGAAAAGGCACAACTAGGGACCTTAGAGAACATGTATGTGCAATATGACTGTCATCCTCTCCTGAAATCACACATTTTGTTTTATAGCAATGGTCTAGCCATCTAGCACGGTTGACCAAATAACGGCCATGTGAAAGTGAATAATGGCCGATAAGCGGCCATTTTGAATTTTATCGAGTCGAATTTTTTCAAGATGCATCCTCTCCTGAAATCACACATTTTGTTTTATAGTAATGGTCTAGCCATCTAGCACAGTTTACCAAATAACGGCCATGTGAAAGTGAATAATGGCCGATAAGCGGCCATTTTGAATTTTATCGAGTCGAATTTTTTCAAGATGCATCCTCTCCTGAAATCACACATTTTGTTTTATAGTAATGGTCTAGCCATCTAGCACGGTTTACCAAATAACGGCCATGTGAAAGTGAATAATGGCCGATAAGCGGCCATTTTAAATTTTATCGAGTCGAATTTTTTCAAGATGCATCCTCTCCTGAAATCACACATTTTGTTTTATAGTAATGGTCTAGCCATCTAGCACGGTTTACCAAATAACGGCCATGTGAAAGTGAATAATGGCCGATTGGCGGCCATGTTGAACTTTGACAAAATGATTTTTTTCAAAATACATCCTCTCCTGAAGCCTTACAATTTGTTTTATAGTAATGGTGTAGATATCTTGAGCGGTTTTCATGATATTCCGCAATATCAGGCATGTCGAGGTGAATAATGGCCGTTAGGCGGCCATTTTTAATTTTATCAACTTGAAATTTTTCAAGATGCATCCTCTCCTGAAACCTCACAATTTGTTTTATAGTAATGGTGTAGCTATCTTGAGCATTTTTCATGATATTCCGCAAAATCTTTCAGTCGGATTTACCGATGTTATAAATTAGGTCAAAGTGCTGGGTCAACTTCAAGGTCAAGCTCCAAAAACCTGAAAAGGCACAACTAGGGACCTTAGAGAACATGTATGTGCAATATGACTGTCATCCTCTCCTGAAATCACACATTTTGTTTTATAGCAATGGTCTAGCCATCTAGCACGGTTTACCAAATAACGGCCATGTGAAAGTGAATAATGGCCGATAAGCGGCCATTTTGAATTTTATCGAGTCGAATTTTTTCAAGATGCATCCTCTCCTGAAATCACACATTTTGTTTTATAGTAATGGTCTAGCCATCTAGCACGGTTTACCAAATAACGGCCATGTGAAAGTGAATAATGGCCGATTGGCGGCCATTTTGAACTTTGACAAAATGAATTTTTTCAAAATACATCCTCTCCTGAAGCCTTACAATTTGTTTTATAGTAATGGTGTAGATATCTTGAGCGGTTTTCATGATATTCCACAATATCAGGCCTGTCGAGGTGAATAATGGCCGTTAGGCGGCCATTTTTAATTTTATTGACTTGAAATTTTTCAAGATGCATCCTCTCCTGAAACCTCACAATTTGTTTTATAGTAATGGTGTAGCTATCTTGAGCGGTTTTCATGATATTCCGCAAAATCTTTCAGTCGGATTTAGCGATGTTATAAATTAGGTCAAAGTGCTGGGTCAACTTCAAGGTCAAGCTCCAAAAACCTGAAAAGGCACAACTAGGGACCTTAGAGAACATGTATGTGCAATATGACTGTCATCGGCCCAGTACTTTTCGAGATCTGCTCCGGAAACGAAGTGCGCGTCAAAACGTCTAAATAGGTCATAGTTCTGAACCAGAAGTAGGTCAAAGTTCAAATACCCCAAAAGGCACAACTAGACCCCCTAGGGGTGTTGTGTGTAAAATTTGAAGACAATCGGACAAGTACTTTCAGAGATATGCTCCGGAAACGAATTGTTTACGGACGGCCCAACGGCCCAACGCCGTCACATCTTCATTTTCTCCTCTGCAACCTTGCGTATTGAATTCAGATTAAAAATATTTTAACCCGTCCATTAGCCACCTGGAAGTAACCCACATACCAAAAATTGTTATCCTAGCTTATTTTCTCACAAAGTTATAGGCAAAAGAAGAGGCCAAAAAAAACGGAGGTAGAATCCATAGCTCCCTTCGCTCACCTACGGTGACGGCGGGAGCTAATAATGGCCGATAGGAGGCCATTTTGAATTTTCAAGATGCATCCTCTCCTGAAATCTCACATTTTGTTTTATAGTAATGGTCTAGCCATCTAGCACGGTTTACCAAATAACGACCATGTGAAAGTGAATAATGGCCGATTGGCGGCCATTTTGAACTTGGACGAGTTGAATTTTTTCAAAATGCATCCTCTCCTGAAGCCTTACAATTTGTTTTATAGTAATGGTGTAGATATCTTGAGCGGTTTTCATGATATTCCACAATATCAGGCCTGTCGAGGTGAATAATGGCTGATAGGCGGCCATTTTGAATTTCATCAACTTCAAATTTTTCAAGATGCATCCTCTCCTGAAACCTTACAATTTATTTGATATTAATGGTGTAGCTATCTTGAGCGGTTTTCATGATATTCCGCAATATCAGGCCTGTCGAGGTGAATAATGGCCGATAGGCGGCCATTTTTAATTTTATCGACTTGAAATTTTTCAAGATGCATCCTCTCCTGAAACCTCACAATTTGTTTTATAGTAATGGTGTAGCTATCTTGAGCGGTTTTCATGATATTCCGCAAAATCTTTCAGTCGGATTTACCGATGTTATAAATTAGGTCAAAGTGCTGGGTCAACTTCAAGGTCAAGGTCCAAAAACCTGAAAAGGCACAACTAGGGACCTTAGAGAACATGTATGTGCAATATGACTGTCATCGGCCCAGTACTTTTCGAGATCTGCTCCGAAAAACGAAGTGCGCGTCAAAACGTCTAAATAGGTCATAGTTCTGAACCAGAAGTAGGTCAAAGTTCAAATACCCCAAAAGGCACAACTAGACCCCCTAGGGGTGTTGTGTGTAAAATTTGAAGACAATCGGACAAGTACTTTCAGAGATATGCTCCGGAAACGAATTGTTTACGGACGGCCCAACGCCGTCACATCATCATTTTCTCCTCTGCAACCTTGCATATTGAATTCAGATTAAAAATATTTTACCCTGTCCATTAGCCACCTGGAAGTAACCCACATACCAAAAATTGTTATCCTAGCTTATTTTCTTACAAAGTTATAGGCAAAAGAAGAGGCCAAAAAAAAACGAAGGTAGAATCCATAGCTCCCTTCGTCTCACCTACCTGACGAAAACCTGCTATTAATCAAGCCGTATACAGTGTATAACATAAGCACGTCACGTCGCCGCCGACAGCGACATCTGGTGAATGGAATAGAAGCTTCACAGTGGTCACGCAATCAAAGCAATACACATGATCATGATGATGAAGTAGGCCTAGCAATGTCTGACGAGTAGATTATTATTTAAATAACATTAAGAAATGACTTTATCGGATATTTAAAAGACAAATAAATGTTAGGTTGTTATGGAATGTTATTTCACTAGACATCTCAAGTGTATTAGAAACAAACGGTTTCATTATAGCTGCTGAAGTAATTTACCATTTTCGGGCGAAAATACAAGGAGTTAGGAGATCGCAGTTCACTCGGGAGACGTGAGACTGCCTATTTATCAAAGTTTTGAGTGACAAATCTCAGCAAAATCAATATATTGTACGCATCGGTGGATAATACGCACCAGGCCAAAAACTGGCTGAAAAAAAGAAAAAAGTAGCGTACTATACGCCGCGATATACGGTACATATTTTCAGTTACATTTTTCGATTCTAAAAAAAATCCATCATTTGCACTTTCATTTTTTAAATTGTTGGGGGAAGCATCCCCGAATCACTTCTACTCGCTGGTGGTTATTTCTAACATTTTTTGTGTACATATTTGAATGGAAATTACTCAAAGTCTCATGATTTTCATGTTGATAATAGTGAAAATCTTCGGAATCATTTTTTCAGGTTTGACACTGCTGTAGAGATCACAGATGGTCTCTCGGATGTTTTATCACTTTAAATAACAAACTATGCCACATTAATTGTGACAATGTTCGCACTGTATTTTTCAAACAAAAGCAAATGGTAAGCCATCTAGCTGCCTACAGATCAAAGTGACTCACCTCTAAGGGAAGTGAAAGGTAAGTTGTTTCAGTGATAAGGGGTAAGAATTGGTTTTTTTATTTCTATTTTATGCCTACTTAATATGCCAATTAGATATGTTTGAAAAACACTCAGTAAGGAGAATTACAGAACTTCATTGAATGATAATCGCAGCAAGTGCTATGTGATATTAAGACAGCATTCGAGTGAGTGCACGAGCGAGTGTGAGCCATAGTAGATTCTAGTATATAGACATTCCACAAACACGAGACAATAAACCAAAGCTGGTTGAATGCTGGTCCACCGTCTGCGACGCTGGACCAACATTCAACCAGTGTTGGTTTATTGTCTCGCGCTTGCTCGGAAGCTAACCAGAGAATCTGGATAGTAAACTGAATGTCACTTACATTTTGACCAGGTGGTGGCGTCCATGTGATGGTGACAGGGCGCTCTGTACCCGCCTCTATCATCCCCTAAAACACAAACAAGAATCACAGCCATGTAAAACAAGCAGATTCTAAAGTAAATACATTTGATATTGATTATATTTACACATATCATTTTTTACTTTTCAACTTATTAAAGTTATTAAAGAAACTGAAATAATTGTGTTTAATTGCACTAAAATTAAATTTAACATACAGTAACAGAGATTTTAAAATGATAGGTTGCTGCAGCTAGACCAGTCAAACTTTTTTTTAACTCTTAGTGTTACTTAGTGAGGGCAACTCTTTTAAAATTATCCATCGCCTTGTAAAGTTGAGAGCATATTGCGCATCAGCACTCAGACTGTTGAAGGTCCCATTCATTTGAGTTTGGCTATGTAGGGGACAATAAATCAATACCATGATTTACTGTTGAGTGTTGAGCTAATATTGCAGAAGTTGGATGAGTAAAAAACCTTAAAACACCATTTCTTATTTAATTAGGCTGTTCCCCCACTTGAAGTTACGACTCGCTGCCGCGATCCACAGTTTCAAATGGAGGCCACTCATTTTTATATCTGGCTGATCATAACATGTTCTACCTTGACCCTTACAATGTGACATCAATCGGCATTATTTGAAAACAGTTGACCTCCATATTGTCAAATCTGAATAATTTTCACTCACTTGAAGTTGTGAATCGCGTCAGCGAGACACAACATCAAGTGGGTGAAAATTCAGATTGAATAATTTGGCGGTTAAAGGGTTAACCCTAACAACACTGAAATATTTTTGTGAAACCATGGAGACCTAAGGGTTTTTCAATTTAAATCATCATAAATGTCTTAGTTACCTCTTTTTGTTTCATTTAAATAACTAAGTTTTGGGTCTATGGCCATTATAAATATTTTCCTCTTTCAGTGCGTGGATCGACTCCTTACACCGCTCAGCACGACTCAACACGTCATTTTAATCTGTTGTATTAGCATCATTAACAGGTTAAATAAATGTTATTGGGAATGAAAATCAAGAATGTGTGCTTATACATCCAAGTGGAAAAAATTTAGATTATTTATTTAGGCGCTTTAAAAGCGATTAAAATGTATTATTTTAAGTGATATTTAAAAAGTTATCGAGGTAGAAACCAACAATTATAATCTTGAAATCTACACTCAGAGAAGTAAGTAGCATTGGGGTGAACACCAATGATTTGCTGGGAATACAGGTTATGACTCATCTCACAAATGTTTTCGTGTAAGTGTAAGAAGTGATATAAAAATAACCAGACGCATTTCTGACATAACATTACGACAATACCGCTCTGCAAAGCCAAAAGGCAGTATCTGCTTACTTGAAAAGTAAGCAGGTACTACCTTTTGGCTTTGCACAATACATGTACAAGAATCCTTCCAAGTTTTTCCTCACCTTGACTGGTTCTATGGTGAAACCTTGACCGGCTAATGACTGTGCGTTTTCAAATGTCCACTCACCATTCTGAAAAAAAATATATAAAATGTGAGAACACCAAAGTCACTGTTGTAAATGCCCCGCAATGATGATTATAATTATTCAAAAAAACATTTCTTAACGTTGAGTCAAATAGAGTGAAGTTGAGCAGTCGGGTTGTTTTAAGTCATGATTTAAATAGTACCTGGTACCAGAATTATAATTATTACATTATCAAGGGATTTTCAGGCCCTATTCAGACAGAGTATACAGGGTGGTATCCACTATTTATGGATAAAGCAGAGGCTGTCAGGGACTAATTCTTAATATTCCAGAGGCTGTGAGTCACTATTGAAGAATGATCAAGGCTACTAGTCACAATTTTATCATATTCCAGTGGCTGCAAGTGAGAAGTTAGACATATTCCAGAGGCGGTCGGTCATTACTTGAACAAATTCGGGAGGCTGCCAGTCACTATTTAGTCATATTCCAGAGTATGAAAGTCACTATAACATTTAGTCATATTCCAGAGGCTGACAGTAATTATTTAGACATATTCCAGGACATGCAAGTGATTATTTAGTGAAATTCGAGAGGCTGCCAGTCACTACTTAGACATATTCCAGTGTACGAAAGTCACCATTAAATCAAATTCTCCAGGCTGCAAATCACTATTTAGTTATATTACAGAGCACAGCAGGGATTATATAGTAGAAATTCACCATTTAATCATTCCGGATGCTGCAAGTCACACTATTTAGGAATAGTGAAAAGACTTCCAGCTGGTTCATCAGTAGAAAAAAAATTAATAACAATTGAGAAAATCTTGATTTAAATAATTGCACTTAGGAGCTTAGGAAGTTCTTATATTTGCATTTTTTTAAATAATTAAGCTCCTCCAGATCTCATGATATCCAAAAAACTACAACACTGTTTGCTAGTTTGATTGCTAATTAATGTAACAATGCAACACAGATGAAAGGATGGGAAGATCAGCTTGTGCAAACAGTTTCGATAATTTTATCTTTAACATGTTTCAGAGGTAGTACTTAATGTGCTAATAAAAAAATGAAAACCCGAAAATATGCGGCACCGGCGGTTAAAGTGTTAGCATTATATAACTATATTTTAATCATTTTAGTCCACCTGAATTTAACCCTTAAAGTGCTACGTAACAAAATTGAAATGCTCACCGACTTAAGTTTTGTCTCGGTAACGCAATCCACAACTTTAAGTGATAAAAATTACTGACATAAGTGCAATTTCGATCAAAATATACGCTGATGTTGCAAATTTCTCTTTAAATTCCCCCTCGCACTTGAAATTGTAATAAGGGTATTCAAAGATGCCCAACCCAAAATTTGATATTGAAGTGCTCAATTCAGGTTGTAAGATACAAACAAGATCAGCATTTAGTTAAGCATCCCCCCCCCCCCCCTCACTCCTGGCCCGAATCAGTTGAACCCTTGCTTAGTTAATCAAATGATTCAACTAGGCAAATGTCTACTTGTCATAAATATCAATATTTTTTGGCATTTGAAACTGGAAATCATGTTAGAAATTCCAGTTTGAAACAAATGAAAAGTAGTAAAGTAACAATTCAACAGATCCTGAGTTAACCCTTTAAGCGCTAAGCATGAGTATAGTCATTTTAAATCTGTTTTGTTGGCAGGAATGAAATGAATACATGTTTAAACAGCAAGATCTACAAATGTTTGGTCTCAAATTAAACAAACATGAGTCATTTTCACCCACTTGAAGTTGTGAATCGCAGTAGCGAAACACTAATTCAAGTTGGTGCAAATTTAAATTTTAAAACTTAGCGCTTCAAGGATTAATCCCAAATGCTTGATCTGCTAGTAGCAAAAAACATAGGCAAATATAAAAAATTAAATTAATGATGTAGGCTTACAGCTCTTTACAAGTAGAAAGATTTTAACAGTGATGAAATCAAAATATTGAAACTATTGTCAAACGTAATATAACAATTAAAACTTAGCAGCAGTGATGCATACTGTGTGCGATAAGCCAAAAAAATGACTTAAACACTGTTTTGCGATATAAAAAAAAAGTATCTCAATAATTATTTCATTCAAAGAGATAAACTGCATATGAAGTTTGCACCTTGAATGGAATAATTAATAACAGCCGTCAGCGGCCACAAAGAGGTATTTATCATGAATATTCATGGTTATTGCCTTTAACCCTTTCTTTGCCCGGCTCCTTACAAAGAGGAGGAATCTTGGTGAATAATACAGAAAACTGGAAGAGTAGTATATAATTAATTTCGTAATCTTCTACAAAACCCTTTACAACTAAATCAAAAACACCTAGAATGTTCTGACTGTGTTTATTGATTAACCCCTCAACCACCAAGGTTTTTTAATTGGGATTTTCACTCACTTGAAGTTGTGTCTCGCTGACATGATTCACAACTTCAAGTGAGTGGAAATTATTCAGATTTCAAGAAATGGGGGTTAACGGATGTCAGGCTTTATCTAGAACATATTTGAAAGTTGGTATTTAATATGCTAATAAACTTTTTTTTAATTAATATAATCATGACTACCATTTAAAGAGTAGACTTAATTGAGGGACAAAATTCTGTACAGTCCATGACAGTGAATGGGTTAACTGGCAATAGTTTCCATCTATTCATGCAAAATTGTGAAAATGATATTGAATTATTGTATACAGATGTCTAGATAGATATTCTGAATTTCACGCATCAACTGACATTACCTGCCTGGCTGCTTTGCCTCCCTGAATGTGCATAGCAATTTTTAGTAAATCACGCAAGTGATGTGTTCATAAATATGTAATATTAGATACATGTATATTGTACATACATGAAGTAGACTCAAAACATGAAGTGACTTACAATTCCAGCAATCTAGCAAACTTCGACAAATATCAAGTGTTACTTGAAAATAAATAATCTGTTTAAAATATTGGCCATCTGAGATAGGAATAGTTCTCGGCGCCAAATAAATTGGATGTTTGTGATGCCTCCACAAGAAACCCCTGTCGTGCGGCAAATTGATTTTTTGAGTTAAAATGATTTAAATTATGACGTCACTGAAAACCACATATTTTGTTTGCATTGAAAATACATGTAATCTGCAATATTAACGCTATTCTGTTATCACAGTTGTCTGCAGAATCCACCTTAAGGTTATCACACATTATTTTAGCATAGGCCTATTGTAATCCTATACTTGCTATAATGTATATATATTTTTTGATATAAGTCATGTGGTGTGCCAGTGAATTGTGCGGGTCATCGGTCAATATTGGATGGGCTTGTTCAATGATTCAAATGGCACCTATGAAGTATTTGTTTTGCTCTGAAAGTAAAGGTCCCACTGGTCACATCAAATATGAAAGTCCTGGGAGCAAATTAATTATAAAGACAAAACCTATTATTGCCAATATATTTTTTGTAATAATATTATTCTTATAAGAAGTAGTTTAGATGGTAGTCATAAGAAAAAAAATATATACATTTTGTAAGCACTTAGATAAACGCAAAGATCAGGGCTGAAAACATGGCTAATCAACAGCCCAGAATGGACATGCTTCAGCAATGTACAATTTAATTGACATTCCAGTGTCAATAAAAATAATCGCTTGCAGCTTAGCTTGGTATTGCTACATTTTATTATTATCACAAGCAACATTTTAATATTCAAAGAGTAACAGTTATAAGCATTGGTGGGCAAAGCCAGTAGATCAACAGGTGTACCTTTGCGCTTTGACCACTAACACAATTACAGTGACGACTATTTTTACGTCAGCCTTACAACCCATAAGAGCTAGAGTTTGTGGTAATAGATACACCTCCTACATCAAAATTTAGGTTGGACAGTTGACATTACAGTGCATTGATAACATATTAAATGTACTACCAGTAGTATTGATGGATAATCTATCATACTCAATATAATTGAAGTGAGCGTTTTGTTTGCTACATCTTGAGGTTGTGGTTTGCCTAGGTGATCACATGCAGTCGTTGCTGATCATGCAAGATAAGTTACAGAATTTATTTTTTATTCACTACTGCGACACAGAACATTAGGTGGCTAACAATTTGAATAAAAACCCATGCGAATCTAAAGAATTTAGTGTTAATTCCCCCTTTAACAGCCCTGCTCAAAATTTCAAATTGCAGATCATGCAATACGATAATAATGATATCACTTACCTCATCCTTCAGGGTATCAGAATACAACCACAAAACATGTGATATACACAGTCGACATATATACAGGCAAGATTTCTGGATCGTAATTAAAGGGGGGGGATTAAGTTAAATCATATCTAAATGTCCATTGGCCACCCACTGGGTCAAGGCCTTTTGCAAATTATTAACCCTTGTCCTGCTAGTCCCGTATATATACGGGGTTAAGGATGTTTTAGATGAATAAAAATATCACCTAATCATGGTGATTTGATAAAATAGTTTTTGGCAGATGCTTAGTTGATCCAATAATTTTATATTGGTAATATTTTTCATCATTCGAAGCTGGAAATTGCGTTAGCAATTCCAGCTTCAAATGACGAAAAAATACAACTTGAACAATTAAGCAAGACAAGGGTTAATTTGATCTATTATATTGTATGATATAATACAAAAGCAGAGGCCGAGGGAAAGATGTGACCAAGTATATTCACTTTATGGTTTGGTAGATATCCATTGCATTTCTCATATATTGATGGTCTATACTGCTGTGCAAAGCCAGAAGGCAGTATCTGCTTACTTTACAAGGTTTGCACGGCAGTATAGTGGTATTCACTAATGGTTCAGGGGTTGGTGGTACATCTATAAACTTTGATCATGATCGGTGAACAGCACCAACCTGCTATGGAAGGCCACTTGGAAATTCTTCAAAGTGGCATTTAGTATATAAATGAATCTCTTATACATGCGATCCCAGCAAACACGAGTCATCGACATAATGCTGGTTCAATGTTGGTCCATTGTCTACGACGCTGGCCCAACATTGATCCAGGCACATAAGAGGGAAAGTGGAACCACAAAGGCAGATAAAGACATCAAGAAGAAAACCACCGCCAGACACAACATAATCGTCGAAAGGCTCCATGTGTATTCACCAGGTGGCTCTGGTACTCTCGACCCAATATTCACATGTGATGTTGAGCACTGGCTGTTGAGCCTATGTTGACTTAATGTCGGGCAAGCGTAGCAGACGGTGGGCCAGCATTAAATCAACATTTTCTAGAGTGATGCTGTCACTGGAGAGGTATAACCCAGCAAACACTAGACAATGAAACAATGCTGTTTTAATGTTGGCCCACCGTCTGCGACGCTGGCCCAGCATTAAAACAATATTGCCTTATCGCCTTATGTTTGCTGGGAACGTACCCAGCAGACACAAGACGTTAAATCAATGTTGTAAAGTACCCAGCAAACACAAGATGTTGCTGGTTTAACATTAGTCTACCATCTACGATGCTGGACCAATGTTAAACCGACATTGAATCAACGTCTTGTGCCTGCTGGGTATTAACTTCAGGTGATGCCTACCTTTTTCTGACTGACCGCCATTGTTCTCACACAACCGACGAATATATCCCTTGTCGCTGGAGCGTATGTCGTGTCCTTTGTCACGCTTTGCAGCGTCACCAGTATAGGTATGGGTGGTGGCTTAACATCTACCAAAAACAACGTTGTATGTAACTATTAACTCATCAGGAAAATTAACACCAATCATGATTTATGTATACAATAGCTATATCGGACAGATAATTTGCCAGGTGACATCCTGTCAATAAATCTACCAACATACATACAAACGCAAAAATGAGTTGTTTTTAAGACCTTATCTGAAAAATATAATCAAAGCACCTTGAAATGCTGTTCATTTGATTTTGTAAGGCCACCGTGAGCATAGCCTAGCTGTGGCCTAACTTCTGCATTGCTAAGCTGCTGGAATTTCTAGCACCCTATTTAGTATTAATTTCAGTTTCAGTGTATATCTATTAAGGCCATGGGGGCCCAACCAAGGATGACTACCCAGACAACACGAGATGCTGACCCAATGCTTATTTATTGTTGGTTAACCATCTACGACGCTGGCTCAGCATTAAAACAACATTGGTTCATAGTCTCATGTTTTTCTGAATGTAACCATGCGTAAATATCTGATATGGGGTCTCAACCTGCATATCTTTATTGTCTACAGATCAGTGGATGTTGTCCAGAAGGGGAGGGGGTGTTCACTGCGTTCAGTAGAGTAGCACTGTATCACCCACAAAAGGTATTTTGCCCTAGTTTTGTATATTCAAGGGTATGTTCTCTAACAATTACTGTATATTCAATGAGAAAGAGTCTTAGCATTCAGTCTACACACCTCCATGCGAATTTTGCTAGATAATTTTAACTTCAAATAAATAAATTTAGAAAAAACATTCGTAAAACTGAAGAGTTTTATTATTACTAGAGCATGCACCACAAACTATGTTATAAGTTTCTGTGATATTCTATTAGATTTAACCCTTACAGTGCGGGGATCGGATTTAGTCGTTAAAATCTGACGTCTGTAGACGGCAGATTCTGACGACTAAAGTCGATCCAAGCACTGTAAGAGTAAAAATATTTCTAATGGCCGTAGACCCAGAACATAGGTATTCAAATGAATCAGAAAGAGCTAACTAAGATATTTATGATGATTTCAAATTAAAAAAAACCTTTGGTCTCCATGTTTTTTACAAAAATAGTCAGCGCTTTAAGGGTTAAACATGCCACAAAAGCTTTATATATACAGACCTAGCAGGACAACGAGATAAAATTTGGGAGAGCATACCTTCGTCTATTTCCAGAAGAGGCAAACACGTGAGTGAGCGTATGTCGGGTGTGAGGGGGTCACCACCGTACATGTACATGATGTGGGACTTGGCCTTGCCCACCAGTCTGAACACGTGCTGCTCCTCCTGACCAAACAGCTCAATTCTCACAGCGTCGGAAAAGTGGTCGTCCTTGTGGTCGGGAGCAAACGTCACCAGAATTTCCTTGGTGCCGCCTGAAACAACAAAATCAAAACACAATGTGAAACTAGATCGCTTACGAGATTTTCTGATTTTCTACCTATACAACACTACAGGTAAAACATGAAACATCAACATATCGTCCCTTTAGGTATGATAGGGTGTATCTCGGAATTGTCAAAATAAGTCACAACGTAAAATAATTTCACAGATCTAAGACATTTTTCACTGCTAGAAGAGAGAAGTGGCACAATGGTTAGAGCTTGCAGCTTCGTCAATGTCACTGCCTGCCGTGCCGTTTTGAGCTCCACTTCGTGCAGGATTGGTAGCCTGGGTGATAACTACTCATATTTGTTTATTTTGAGACCAATCATTTGAAAATCATGATGTTTAATCAATTGTGATGTTTCAACATTCACAATAATTGTGAATTAATCTTCTAATAAAACTGATTAACCCTTACAAGTTAATTTATTTAAATTTTCAACCACTTGAGATTGTGTCTCGCTACCGCGATCCACAACCTCAAGTGGTTGAAAATCATTCATGTAAAATTAAGTCACAATGTAAAATAGTTTCACAGATCTAAGACATTTTTCACTGCTAGAAGAGGGAAGTGGCACACTGAAAATTACTCATACTAGTTTAATTTGAGCACAAATATTTGCAAATATTGATGTTTAGACACACATTTCATTCCCAATAACAGTGATGTGGTCGACAAATAAAACAGATTAAAAACAACAGTAGTCGTGATCAGCAGGATAAGGGACTGGTTATAGTTGTAGCACTGAAAGTGTTGAGATACTAACCTGCCGTTATGACCCCCTCTGCTGGCACACAGTCAAACACTGCTTGTCCCCCGTTATTCTGCGTACCTGAATAATTTAAATGTAATTTACAGTGAAATGAGACAAAACATACACACATGGATATTTACCTCCATAATTTACATTTTGTTCTCGGATAAAAAAATCATTTTAAAAGGTTAGGTGCACTGTAAAATGATATCTTTAATTTTAAAATAAGGTGTTTAAAATCAACAGTAGGCACATTTAAACAAAACAAGAGGGTAGTTTATATGGAGAACTTCGTCAATTAAGAATAATTTGTTGCCTTGAAGTTGAAAGGGTGTATTCACCACTTCACAAAGTTTGAGTTGATAAATAAACAGAGCTGAACAGCCTTAGAAATTACAGATTCAACTTAAATGAAAATTATACAGCATTAAAACACTTTCAAGCCTGAATTATCCGTTGTCATCTTCACCCACTACCAGCAGCGATTTGCTGTCACAATTCTTGACTTGTAGTAGCTGAAGATGACTTAAAGTGGTTGGCAAATGAAAAAAATATATCGAAATTAAAACAGATCCATGAAAATGAAGTCATTCTTCAGAGATGCAAAATAACGCTTTGAGGGTTGAAAGGGTTAAAGGTTGATCCAAATAACACAACAGCATAAACATAAGCATGATTATAAATACTTTTTTGTATTTTAACCCTTGTCATTGCATTTATCTTCATTTGTAGCTGGAATTGCTAACGCAATTTCGAGCTTCAAATGACGAAAAATATATATATTTTTTTAAAATATAAATCTCCTAAATTAAGGTATCTGACTAACTGAGCATCGAACACAAACTATATTATCCATTTCAGTGACATATTAGGTGGTTTAAAATGTGCTTAAATATATACGGTCGTAGCAGGACAAGGGTTAAATATAAAACTTACCAACAAGTGTGGGTTTTGATTTGTCACGCCGTACAAAGCCGGGCAAACCTTGTGCTTTTTTATGTCTGAGCAGGGACTGACTGTCCAGGGTGATACTATACTGAACTGATAACTTTGACGTATTCTCAATCTAAAACAAATGATTATAATAGATAAAACCTGGAAGTTTATGTGACACTATAATTATTTAAGTGCTATGACTATTGTCATTTTTACCTCTCAGCTATTGAGGCTGTGTGGTATAGTAATCACCAGAGGAGGGTGGGCGGTCGGGCGGTGCAGATACTAGTAAGCAAGATAACTTCCCAACGCTTTGACTTAGGGCCTTAATTTTTTTACCTCATGTGTATGACATCAATCTGAAAGTGTAGTTCAAGAATTAGTATCCTTGACCTAATTACAAAGTCACCAGTTCACGGAAACCAAAAGAGCTTGTAAGCCTGATTACTTCATAACGCCTTGACTTAGGGCCTTCACTTTTTCACCCCAGATGGATGACACTGATATGGAGGTCAGGTTCGACATTCAGAGACCTTGACCTACTTTCCAAGTCATCAGGGCACAAAAACCAAATTGGCTTGTAAGCGATAACTTCCTAACCCTTGACTTAGGGCATTTATTTTTTTACCTTGTGTGCATGACACCTATCTGAAGGTCAAGTTTGACATTCCTTGACCTTGACCTAATTTTAAGGTGAATAGGTCACAGGAACTAAAATGGCTTGTAAAATGAAATGAATCGGGCTTTAGGCCACCTTTGTGCACATATAGGCTAAACTGGGCCAGGAGAACCTCCTGAGGATGGTGAGATGATTGAGATGACACTGTCCTCCAGACACAGGATTCGAAATTCGAGTCCTGGCGGTCTGAGGCCGAGCACGCTACCTCTCGGTCACGGAGGCTCCCCACAATACTAACTTTCACACGTGGATGGGGAAGAAACATTTTTGTTTCTTTGAAACCGCCGAGACCGGGAACCGAACCCCGAACTCTGGCGTGAAAGGCAGCGGTGCTAACCACTACCCTAGGGCCCCCGCCCAAAATGGCTTGTAAGCGTGATAACTTCAAAACACCTTTCCTTAGGGCATAAATTAAAAATTCTTAATATTATTGGACAGAGCATAAGTTCAACATTCAGTGATTTAAAGGGACTGGCCCAGGCTAAAATCATCAAAAAATAGTTGATTTTATTTCGGGTTCTTAATATGACCATATGATGTAAACATGTACATAGACTAGAACTGCAAATTTTTATAATTTTTGTGCTGCGCACTTACCAGTTAGACTAGATATAGAGACGAAATTCCCGCATTTCTTATTTTTGACATGGTTGTCAATAATTACAAATCAGGAATTACGTCTCTATATCTAGCCTAACTGGTGAAGGCGCAGCACAAAAATTATAAAAATTTGCAGTTCTAGTCTATGTACATGCTTACATCATATGGTCATATTAGGAACCCGAAATAAAATCACCGATTTTTTGATGATTTTAGCCTGGGCCAGTCCCTTTAACCCTTTTAGTCAGAGGGTGTATGTTCCACTTGAGCGGCGCATACAGTTACAACACTGTGGCTCTTGGCGGTCAGTATAGAGGAGATTGGATAGTGAACCACTCAAACCTTAAAGGCCTCCTCCCGATATTCTCCAATGATAACTCCTCCAATGTCCATGATGCCATCCTTTACAGACAGCGTCACCACAGGATTCACACCTTGTCCTTTCAAGGTCACATGAAGGGCAGAGGTTGGACAGTTAATATCCATCACCTCCTGGAACTGAAACATAATAGTCAAAAAATCATTATTTGACATTGTGAATCATCAGGTAGTACAATGTATTATAATTTATATTTCCAGGCAACATACTGTGTATTGCAGCATCTGGGGGCATATAGGAAATTATAGTGACTGATGGCTCTACCCAGCAAACACGAGACATTCAAACAATGTTGGTTTGTTGTTGGTTTGTTTGTGTCGTGCTTGCTGGGTAGAAAGTCAATATACTGCACATGATTAGGTGTATGGCCTACACACTCATATGCTGTGTGCCGATTAGTGCTGACTGCAAGTGGCCTCCCCACTATCCCCCTCTTTGAAATGATGGCTTATTTCACTTGAGCAAACGTCAGCTCGAGCAGGATCCTCAGCGTAACTCAGCCTAACGTGACAGTGTTTATACAGGGACAGGGTATCACAAAATTGAATTTCATAAATATATAATGTCAATAATCACATATCACCTTTTTCAGATATGCAGATATGCCACAAAAAGCAAATATGCTTGAATAATTTTTGTTTAATACATAGAGAGTGTATATAATTTTCAAAAATCAGAATTTACAACTAGAAGGGAAATTTGACGCATATGCGTCAATTGTATGCCTCCGCCATCACATGAGGGCCCATGTAGGGCTACTCTATCTCCTCTCCCCTTGACCTAGATTTTCTGAGATATCATGATGACAAAATTGGAGAGATGCAATAATTATTTTCCAAGTTATCGCATTAACAAAACATTTTTTTTAAATCTTTGACCTTGACCTTGGCCTTTGACCTATGACCTTGATCTTTGGTAAAAAACTTTTGCTGGAGGGGCAGAGGCATAACTATCTAAGCACTGTACTGTGAATTGTAAAAAAAAATATTTACGTTGTAAAAAAAATGAAGTCGCCAGCTGGCGGCCATTTTGATTATCGGTGAGAAGCTGAAAATCTGATCAGATCATCCCCATACTCTTAACTTCACGTAAAAAATTGGAGAGATGCAATCAATATTTTCCAAGTTATCGCATTAACAAAACATTTTTTTAAATCTTTGACCTTGACCTCGACCTATGACCTTGACCTTTGGTAAAAAACTTTTCCCGGAGGGGCAGAGGCATAACTATCTAAGCACTACTGTGAATTGTAAAAAAAAATATTTACGTCAAAAAAAAAATGGCGACAATTTTGAATATTGGTGGAAAGTTGAAAATCTAATCAGGTCATCTCCATACTCATGAGTAACTTCACATAAAAAATTGGAGAGATGCAATAATTATTTTCCAAGTTATCGCGTTAACAAAACATTTTTTTGAATCTCTGACCTTGACCATTGGTAAAAAACTTTTGCCGGAGGGGTTGAATGTCTATATAAATTATGAATTCAATATGTTGGACCATGTTGGCGTAGTACAGAAATACATGACCGGACGGACGGACAGCCGGACATCCAGATATACAGACAACCCGAGAACATAATGCCTTCGCTCGCTTTTTGGCGGAGGCATAAAAACATTGTGTGATTGAAATGAAACTCTTTCCTGAGTATACAGAGTACATCTGTATATAGTCCTCTTAATTTGATGGAATATGTCATGGTAGATGGTCCGTTAAAAAAAATAATTTGGGGAAATGAAGATTTTTCATAAATCAGGGATCGAACATATATTGGCCATGGTGGACACTGGTCCACTTTTGGTGGAAATACTCTTCATTTTCAAATCAGATGTGTCACAAGTGAGTGATAATATGAAATTTACGATGTTGTACCCTTAGAAATTGCCATAAATCATAACTGACAATTTAGTTGTTTCTATGCTCTTTCCTGTTGATTTATCAAAATATTATTTTGATTTCAACCATGCAAACATCAGACTGTCAAAATTTTACCTGCGATAGCCGACATCCAGTGACTTTTCACAATACCTAATAAATTAAATATTTTACATTATTTCACGCAGGAAATTGTGTCAGCTGAACTGTCTAAAATGAAGAAAAATTTTAACCCTTAAATAATCACGACTAAAGTCGTCTTTATTTCATTTAATTAGCCACCCAAATCGCAGGTGTTGGAAACAAAATATGTTTTTAAGAAGATCAAGATTTGCAAATATTTGGTCACAAATTAAACAAATAGGATTAATTTTCAGCCACTTGAAGTTGTGGCTCGCGGTAGCGAGACACAACTTCAAGTGGGTAAAAATTTAAATTATTAAATCTAGCGCTTAAAGGGTTAACATATGAATCGTCAAAACAAGTGGTAATACATACAGGCTGTCCATCTGCAGGAGTGAACTGCATGAGTAATGTGTGTGAGGCATCAGGTGCTAGCATCCGAAGAGAATTCAGCATTACAAAAGGTCCTGAAGTGTTCAGGCATGACGAGTGCAGCTGATATGACAATCAAGGTTGACAAAAACAAATCAATATTCAAGTAAGCTGTCAGTGAGAGTTCAAGCACATTAGATCAATCAGTTGTATTCTAAACCCATGCATTCTAAAGAACTGAGTTTTCTCCCGTTTGGATTGTGTCTCCTGAATAGCTATCTTAACTTTCTAATTTACCTGAAATAATTTTAAATTCACTCCTCACAGTTATCAACATATGTGACCCGATCTGGCAAAGTGAGTCGTAATTCGCTGATTTAAATATTGGAACAGTAGCTGCAGAGACAGCGATCAGATGAACACATACACATCCGGGTTACCGGGGGGTGCATAAATAAAAAAAAATCATACATGTCTTGAGTATTAATGACCTTAAGCTGCTGTGATGAAAAACAGTACTTCTAGTATTATTGATCAACTGATCAATTTGAAGTCATCGTAAATGTCATATGTAGCTCTTTCCGCTTCATTTGAATACCTATGTTATGCGTCTACAGCCATTATGAATATTTAAATTATTTGAGTGCGTGGACAGTCTCTATTCTTCAAAGGTTTATAAGTCAAAATGGAAACGGATATAGACTACTGCTAGGAAAATATCTTATTTACATAATAGCAGGTTGAGAGAGGCTGAGATAAATATATACAGCTGTCTATAATAGAAAAAAAAGTATACATTGGTTGATACAAGAAGGATACGTCTATGGTTTTTGGCGAGATATTCTGGATGGTAACTTGTTTGGAGAGCGTTTGTCCAATTGAACACTGACCAAAGTCCAGAGTTGACCGTCCACTGTCAGAGATAACCACCAGATCTGGACGCACGGCTGGACAATGAAGCTCCAGGTAAAGGGTGTTATGTACACTGTAAAAATAACAAAAATGTAGTATGCACACAATAATATTACCATGAAATACAATGCACGAACCTGAAACATGCCAAAGCATAGTTTCCTCTGATGCACTTGTGCGTCAAAGATGTAGAGGATTCTGACTTAACTCTTAAAGTGCTGAAATAATTTGTAAAAAACATCGCAACCAAAGGGTTTTTTCAATTTTGAAATCAGCATAAATGTCTTAGTTAGCTCTTTCTGCTTCATTTAAATACCTTTGTTATGGGTCTACGGCCAGTAGAAATATTTTAATTCTCACAGTGTGGGGATAGACGTCAGAATGAGACGTCTACAGACGTCTCATTCTGACGACAGAAGTCGATCCCCACGCTGCAAGGTTAAATCATTTAATATATTGTAGAGGAAACTATTTGTTTCAGACTTCAACATAGATCATAAGAAGGGGTGAAGGTCACTTATCATTGATCTTGTCCTTGTAGTTTCCACAAATGCAATTAGGTGTGAAATACGAAGCTTTAAGCAATAAAGATATTGGGCATCTATCTTATAGAAAAAAAAAACTGTTACTTGGCCTTGAATAAAGATGGAGGGACTGCTCTTAGCTTTTAATTGCCAGTCCCGATTATATTCTGTTTTTTATTTGTTTATTTACACATTACATGTCAGCTTTAAATATGTTGAAGATAAAACGTGACATCAATCAGCAATATTTGAAAATCGTTGACCTTTATGTTCATCAAATAATTTTCACTCACTTGAAGTGGTTGAAAATTTCAATTGAATAATTTGGCAGTTAAAAGGTTAAAGTGTATCTTCCCAAGAAATCTTGTGGATATCTTAAAAAAGAAACACCTATTTTTTTTCTTTAACAATAAATCGATTTGCACTGAATCCAGGGTGGTGATGGGAGAACAGCAAATACAATAAGCATCACGATAATATCTTAGCAACAGGGCATGGTGTCTTTTGAACAACAGAAAAGCATGAAGGGCAAAATGACTGGTCAGTGCTTTGTTACATATATAGCTCTCAAAGCTTGTAAAGCCGAAAAGCAGTATCTACTTGATTGTAAAGTAAGCAGATACTGCTTTTTGGATTTGCATGACAGAAAAGTAATGTTGACTCTGACGATTTTTCACTGACCTGTAAGGCAGTTCTCCCGGGTTGCGACATTTCCCAGACGCCACATAACAGGGTATAACTAATGTCTTGAACTTTGTGCGGAACTGCCGCAAGAGGGATGCTTCTGCAGCAGAATACTCGTCAGATCTGTATAAGGAAAATAAAAGTGTCGAAAGAAAAGTAGAAACAGTCTGTTCATCACATTAACCCTTTACCCTCTACGTTATCCTTTTTCAATTTTTACCCACGAAAGTTGTCTCGCTACTACGTTGTACAACATCAAGTGGGTAAAAATTACTCACAATTGTTTAATTTGAGATAAAATATTTGCAAATCTTGATGCTTAACCATAACAGGGTTTTTTTCAATTTGAAATCACCATGAATGTCTTAGTTAACTCTTCTCAATTAATTTGAATACCTATGTTATGGGTTTACGGTCATTCTAAATCTTTTTACTCTTACAGAGCGAGGATCGACTTTAGTACATAAGTCAGATTGTGACGACTAAATTCTATCCTCACACTGTAAAGAGTAGTACTATTTATAGATTCAAATGAATCAGAAAGACCTAACTAAGACATTTATGAACATTTCAAATGGATAAAAACCTTCGGATTCCATGGTTTATATAGAAATAATTCAACACTTTAAGGGGTGTTTCTACTAAACATTATGGTACAAAGGTCATCACTTGTATTGGTGGCAATAATATACATCAAAGCAAGGGTCTCCACATCACATGTAAATAAGGTGCATATATAAACATGTCTTTCTGTATGACCATCTTATCCAGCATTTTGTAAAAATAGTAGAGGGTTTTTTAATGTCTGTCTTGTGACTGATTTTTTCCATCACATCAGATATATTTGATTTAATATTGTGCAAGTTGTTTTTGGAACACTTTTTTTCTTGGCAATCAATAGTAAACAGATGATATTCCTTGTCTTGGAAAAATATCCAGAGGAAAAAACACATTGAATAGTACATGAAGAGGAGGCTCAATGCTTTAAATTGTTCCTTTACACCTTATTCATGTGCTATGTATGCTAATAATTTTAAAAAGATAAACACAACAAAAATATTCACTAACCCTGGTAATATTTTGTCCTCTTCTGGTGGGAGTATCGGTGCTGGACCTTTTATACCTATGCTGGATGAAGCATCTAGCTTACGAGAGCCCTTTGGAGAAGGAGGTTTGGGTTTATCTTTCCCTTTTTTCTGTTGCTATAAAATAAAAGTACATAATATATGAATATGTACATGTACACCCAAAGATCGCAACAAACTGTGCTGTGAATAAAATAAACTTGAAAGAAGTTTTCCAATAAAAGACAACAGGCAATTATACTGTGAACAAAATATTAATTTCATACATAAATATAAATTTATATCAGTAGACGGGGGTCTATACAAACCAAGGAGTAGATTATTGAAGAAAGTCCTGATGCATGGAAAACAATGATGCATAATATGGTGTCATAATTCAAAATGACATTACTTTGTCAAATTAAGTCCAATTTTGCGCACAACGTGATAAAAAATAAGATAATTTACTACAGTACTGCTCTACAAAGCAGTACTTGCTTACTTGTAAAGTAAGCAGATATTGCCTATTGTCTTTGCACGGCAGAGTAGTAAAATGTGACTGTTGGTGACATAGCCTCATGATCATTTTTAGGAAAAATATCCAAATTGAATTATTCTTGAAGAAAGAACCACTCACTGTCAATTTTGTGGTGGTAAATTATACTGTACAAAACACATACCGTATATCCCCGTGTATAGTGCGACGCCATGTATAATATGAGTTAAGATTTGAGGCCTCGGATGACCTGAAAAACGCCTACCCCTCTGTATAATACAGTGCAACCTGTACATACCGGACCCTGTATAAACCGGAATCCTGTCTATACCGTGATAATTATTTGGTCCCGAATTAATTACACTCAAAACAATACTAATTAACCCTCTCCAAACCGGAACCTGTCTACTCCGAATACCGGACTCATTATTTTCCCCAAATGCATAAACTGTATTGTATTTCACCTGTCCAAACCGGAATCGATTTTTTTTTAGATTTTTTCAAAATCGCATGCGGTGCACTAAGGGTTAAACAGGTGGCGGCAGGTGACGTAATATCCATCCTGCTTGTTATCTGGTTATGCAATGGGGAAGGCGCAAAGTTAGTGTTGGTAACACCTTTTTCTCATTAGAGGAACTATTATATCGCCTTTACTTTGAGACTGGTAAAATATTTCAACAACATAATAGATTAATAAAATAATTGGTTAGTAAAATATTGTAACAAAATGTTTGACTTATAAAATATTAAAGGGTCGTATCAATTCATAAACCTATCAGTGCATTAAACAATAATTCTCACATACATTAGACTGTGTTTTTGGATAAATTTATTCTGTTTGTGATATTTAATGGCCCAATAAATAAATAAATAACGGTAGGTAAAATATGAAAACATTTGATTTATTCTTTCATCGCTCGATTATTCCTATATTATTTTTTACTCTTAGTCAAAGCATTAATATTGTATTAAATGACATAATTATACAGTATCAGAGCATTTAGTCCAGCGTCATACATTACAGAAAATATATAAAAGTTACCAAACAAACGAGTGTTGTCGTCAGGAAACAGTTAAAAAAATAAAACTGCTGCAATATGATTAACTCCGTAGCGAAAGCACAACTTCTACTACTGCTTTGATATTTAAACGGACTGATGTAGGTGTTAGCAAATATGCTCCGTGTTTGAAATGTGTGACGGACGATCACAAGAATGTAATGTTATTTTAGATTAGGCACTAAAAAATCAATGTTTATAAAATGACAAATGCGCTCCGTGTGTGAAATATGTGACACACAATTACAAAAAATGATAAATTATCACGGACACAATATGCATACCCGGTACAAGATTCACTAATCTATTTATACTAGCTGTATTATGTGTTTTAAATATGAATCATGCTTGAAAAAATAATGCAAGAATTGATGATTATATGCTTATTATTTTAATATAATAAAACATCTTTAAAAAATTGTGGATTTTATTATATCAATTTATTTGCATACATCCACCTATCATTTGTAGACCTACCGACGACACATTCTGAATTATAGCCCTCATGTCAATTGTACAAGTTATCCTTGTTTGTTCCTCTCCGAAAGCCAAAACCTTTTCTAAACCGGAACCTGTCCAAACCGGAATAAAAGTTTGTCACCAAGGCATTCCGGTATTGTCAGGTTTTACTGTACGACCTCAAATTTTTTTTGGCAGCGTTCCGGGCCATCTAAATGTGAGGCATGGATTTTATCTTTTCTACCAATAGCGCCGTGACACCTGCATACACGATGCTCAATGACGGGGACAGCGGCAACAGTACAGCTCTTTAAAACCAAAGGGCAGTATCTGCTTACTTGTAAAGTAAGCAGTAAGCAGATACTGTATTTTCATTTTCCACGGCAGAGTGGATGTCATCGGGACTGTTTCGGTGGGCAGACATTCTGAGGCCTGCATAGGCTACATATATATACCACAGATTTTAAAATACCGGTATTTATATTTCACCAACAAATTGATATTTTAATTTATCTATTACTATGATTACAAAAACCATATTTCAATATCGTCGTGCTCAAATAAGAACACTCCAAGATGAAATGTGATTGTAAAACATTTGCAGACTAGCCGCATTGTCTAGACACAAGAGGTGTTTGGTTGTATTAGGTGTCAGGGTGCAATAACACAGCAGCACTCCATGAACTACACCTAACAGATACCACCATTTGCTCAATACCGTATCAGTCGCGGCAACAGCGGTTGGCGTTAATGTTATCCTAGCAATATGGACATTCTGAGGCCTACATGTATTGAATTTGCGATAGGAAATATAATCAGTGATATCTTGTTATATTTCGTCAACGCATTCTCTCATTCCAATAGGAAAATATCATGTTCAGATTTGTCGTACACAATAGAATACTCCCATATGAAAGGCGATCTTAGATTAAATCATTATTAAAGCTGCATAACTGTTTTGCTTATTTCATTCAAAATATTAATCCATGGAGAATGGTGTTTTAATTTTTAATTTTACTCCCCCAGATACTGAGTTATTAAGGATTTAAGTTTGTTGTTTTTTAATATTGTTGCCCCACCAAAACAAACCTAATCACAGCGGAGTAAGACACACTATCTGTATAATCAGGACAATAAAAGTACCAAGTGGCGGATAACGATCATAATTGAAAAAAAGTTTTTTAATATTAGTCTAATTTTTTCAGTGGTCATATATACAATTCACAGTAAAAAGTGTAATATCTCTAGGAGTTATTACTTTGTGTGATATGGGTAATATATGCATATAATGTCATTTTTAATTTAGGTACCGGTATGGAGAATGTCACTCACTTACGAAATAGTACTCTATTTCAGTATGGTGCTTTTAAGTGTGGGCTAGCATCTGAGCCATCGGCCCACCATTAAGACGCTCTCCCCAGTCTGTGGGAAATTGTTGGCGGAATTAGCGCTAAAATTCAGTGATGTAAATCATCTTTTTTGACCTAGTCTCAGGACGTCTACCACTGGTTATTTGGGCTTTGTATCTCAGTCAACACGATACATTGATCCAATGGCAGACTAATGCCAGCCCATCGTCTGCAATACTGGCCTAACATTATGCCGATTCAGTTCAATGTCTAGTACTTACTATAAGGCGGTTTGGTGTTGGCCAATGTAACATTATATCGGCCCATAACCCTACCACTATTACATACATATTGTACACAAACCGATTCACTACTTAATAATACTTGATTGTGTATCGCATGGTGAACTAATTCCGCTAAATTTACTCAGTTTTAGTGCATTTATAAGGCCTTTAAGACAATATGAATGATTGTTTTGTACTTTTTAGAATATTTTTATCAAAATAAACAAAACAGTTATGCAGCTTTTATATAAATGACCAGGTCAGGAGTGTGAATTGGTTGGAGACTAACGGCGTCATTTATCTGCCTGTGGTTGTCAAAATGGCCACGCGGGTGTCGGCGGGAATGTGAGAGGGGAATCCCAGCAAACAAGATACATTCACCCAATGCTGGAACAATGTTGTGTTAGCGTCGCAGAAGGTGGCCCAACAATGTACCAGCATTGGGTGAACGTCTCTTGTTTGCTACTAGTTGGAAAGGCAGTCTTGTTGTATCGTGTGTATAGGCCTGGTTACCAAACACGCTGACTGGCCTACGTTTAAAGATACGTCCTACCGCTAAAGAACTTACGCTGAACTTACCGCTAGAGAGCTAAACAAATGTATTAAATTCTACATCTATGTATATTACGAGGTGCCTTTTTGTGACATGAATAGCTAAGAAAAAACATCGCATTATACACGGGGATATACGGTATATTCATCAAATTGTTGTGCTAGGGGTGGTTCCATTACGATCAGCTATAGTGAGAAATGGCCAAAATCAACGATTGATGTGAGATCTAGCAAATGGATAAGAGATTGTTTAAAATTTTTAAATAACCTGGAACAAGTCAGTCACGGAAGAGTCAATTTATATGTCAGCAAATTAGAGCACTACAACAGGAGCATAAGGAACCATTACTAAACCCTTTCAGCGCGGAGACCGTCTTTAGGAGTCAGATTTTTAAGTATTCTCGCGCTGAAAAATGAATCGGAAAGAGCTAAGATATTGATGATGGTTTTTAATTTAAAAAAACCCTGTGGTCCCCAGTTTTTACAAAAATATAGCAAAGCTGTAAAGGTTAAATTACAAATTACAGTGGAACCTGCTGTTGGAAATCCTTATAGGAGACTGACTTGCTATGGAAGACCACCAAAAGGTTCCCCCGAATTCAGCTTTACATTGAAACCAACATGCTGTGGAAGACCACAGTGGCACCTCATCTGAGAATCTATCCAGAAATACTTTATCAATTTAAATGGCATTTGAGTTGGTTTTAAACTGTTTAAAACCCTTCAACCCTTACAACACTGTAATATTTTTATATAATTATAAACAAAGAGACCAAAGAGTTTTTTTCAATTTGATATAATCAACTTACCTCTTTCCACTTTATTTTAATACCAATGTTATGTGTGTACTACGGCCATTAGAATTATCTATAGATGTCTGGCGTCTAAAGTCGATTCCCACATTGAAAGGGTTAAGCCCTCATGATGCATAAAAGCATCGTTTTACATCTCTGAAAGGAGACTTAATATTTCCCACAACTAAGGGGGTTTAGAAGGAAAATTTCCATGTAACTGCTTCACCAATAGGCCCACATGGCAGTTTTCTTTAATATTTCACCCAATTTAAGTGATCTTTATCCATAACAAGTTCGCGGCTTGTAGTGGATGAAGATGACAATGGTAAATTCAGGTTTGAAAGGGTTAAACAGGCTCAGCAGGACCAGGGCTAAAGATGAGCCTACCGCTGTCAGAGCTAGAGCTGCCAGTTCTGCCTCTCGTGCCAGTTCTGCCTCATGCTCTTCACGTGCCCGCTGCTCCATCTGTCTGGTCACCATGCGTACTGCCTCTCGCCGAATCATGGCAGCAGGAATGTGTGGAGTAAAACGAATCTGAATGTGGCTTTTCTATAAAAAAACATATAAAAAATCATTGCTAGCGGAATTCTAAAATATGAAAAACTATTTATTGTCATTATCAACTTTAATAGATTAAGAAAATTAGTTACTGCACTAAAGCTGTATTTTGTTTCTGAAGTTCTAATATATTAACAAATAATTTACTGCATTTTTTCAATTCAATAATTCACAATCATTATCGTCAATCATTTACTTGAAGCTGAAATTTTCAAACCAATTTCCAGCATTAATTTTAACCCTTAAAAGGCTAAATTAAATAATTTAATTTTTCACCTACTTGAAGTTGTGTCTCGCTACCGCAATCTACAACTTCAAGTGAGTGCAAAATTACTAATATGTGTTTAATTTGAGAGTAAACATTTGTGAATTTTGATGTCTAAAATCTCACTTCAATCTCAATAACAGTGATTTAATCGTTTAATAAAACAGATTGAAAATGACTGTAGTTGTCCTTAGCAGTGTATGGGTTAACCCTTTCAAGCCTAAATTTACTATTCTAATCTTCATCCACTACAAGCCGCGAATTGCTGCTGCAATTCTCGACTTGTAGTGGATGAAGATGACTTGAAGTGGGTGGCAAATGACAAAAAAATATTGTTATTATTAAAGAAATTCCATGAAAATATTTGTTCTAAACCCCACTGGTTTAAGAAATTAGGTCATTCTTCAGTGATGCAAATGATGCATCATGATTATGTAAGGGGTTAAGAGAATCATTTTATTAAAACTAGTGAAAAGTGCCTAAAAAATGGCACTTATTTCTATATGGCGCATTCAGTACAGTGTATTCCATAGAGCTGTACAAACGTGTCTCACCTGACCAGGTTCAACAGTACCAACAGAAGGCGATATTGTGATGGGAGCCTCATCAGGAACGACAAACTCAAATGATGTAGGTCCAACAGGTGCTATCTCTCCTAGAAAACATTTAAAAATAAACTGTTAAATGCTCCTTCACTACAACAACAACACACACTAATAAAAAGTTTTCTGATTCAGTAACCTTTAAAATAATAAGTTACGAAATTTAAAATTTTAACCAGGCTTATTTGAAGTTGAAGTCTTGTGTCTTTCTATCATTAGCTTACCCACAACTTCAAGTGGGTGAAAATTACCTACATATGTAAGTTACAGCCTGAATAATCAGCACTTTAACCTTTTTCCGACTAATTATCTTTTCTTAAATTTCAACCCACTTGAAAATAAGTAAGCGAAAATTATTCATATTTGGGAACTAAAATTTAATTTAAACAGAACATTTAGAAATCTTGAAGTTTAAACAGTCATTCCATTCCCAATAAAAGTGATTTGATCGTCTATAGTAGTGATTGGCGGCTAAAGGATTGAGGGCCAAGTTCTGTCAGCTTTGACTCTCTACAGTGATCAAAAATTCATCACATTACAAGACCCTCATAAGAAGCTGCAATAAAAGCAACCTGAATAAATGATTAAATTGAATGAAAGAAACAAGCAAGACTGAAATGAGTGAAATATGTGAACTGAAATAAATAAATTTAAATGAATGAGATAAAAGGGAATGACGGGAATATTGATCAGGTATAAACATGTAGTTGCAGCATACCTTTGCCAATGCGGGGCACAGGGTGGCTAAACTCATTCATGCTGGTGTGATTATTAATAACATGTAGTGATGTGGTGGACACATCGTTCACAGCAGTCGCCTTAAAATGTACAATCTGCTTTGAAAGCTGTAAAGGCGGGTGAACGCAGACACCTTGACATTGTAGTTTGAACTCTCTGAAAGTATAAAATAAATATTTATACTTGTATTGACTGAGGAAACAAAAATAGTAGAAGGGTTTTATTCAATTCGAAATCAACATAAATATCTTAGTTAGCTCTTTTCGATTCATTTGAATACCTATGTTATGGGTCTACGGCCATGAGAAATATTTTTACTCTTACTGTTGGGGGATCGACTTCAGTCGTCAGAATCTGACATCTACAGACGTCAGATTCTGACGACTAAAGTCGATCCCCGTGCTGTAAGGGTTAAAGCGCTAAGCTATCTCATTAATATTTCCACCCGCCTGAAGTTGTGTTTTGCTGGCGGGACCCATATTTCAAGCAATTGAAAATTACCCATATTTGTTTAAATTGAGGCAAAACATTTGAAAGTCTTGATGTTTAAAAACTCATGTCATTCCCGATAACAGTGATTAATCATCCTGATGACAAAAACAGAATTTTATCGAAGAAAATAGACTACTCCTAAATCTAATTATTCCATCAGCATTCACCACTAAACTTTTTTTTCAAGTTGGCATGAAATTGTTTTTAATGGATTCTTCCCAAAATTTATTGAGGTCATCAGGAATACCCAGAGAACCACCCTATAGATTTTGAATGGGATCCATTTAACGGTTAATAAGATATTGTGCCAACAAGCTTTTTATGTGGCCATTTTTAAAAAATGGCCGCTTATGGCGTGGTGCCAAAAAAAAATATATGATAAGAATTGCCCAGGCACATAGGTCATGTCTATAAAAAATAAACAAAATACATCAGTTAACTTCTTAGTGAACGCTAAATTCCTCATACACCCGCTGCGGCAGTGGAGACAGAAAAATGCTAAACATTAAAAGCATCCCATTAGTATCGGGGATGCTTAATGATCACAACAAAGCAATCTACACAATAAATAATACTGCAAAATATACCTGTTAATAAGGGATTTGCAGGTCAGTATGAAGTTGTAGTCCCGTGCTTTATTCGGCTGGAAAATAATGTCCAGCTCTATAGTTTCCAGAGGCAGTAGCGTTCCAAAACCGTCATTGGGTTGAACATCTACAAACTGAAATTGTATATTTGAAAATTAAAAGCATTTCAATAAAGAATTGTTCCCTACACCACTGTGTATAGTAAAGTTGAAATCTTCATTTGCAGGAATATTCTATATAAAATATTAGCCTAAATCAGTCCCACTTATATCCCGGCGCCTAAAAGTGCATGCAATTATAAGTGAAAATCTGTTATGGGGGTGTTTGGAAAAACATTATGTTTTCAAACACAAAGTGCACCATTGTCCTCAATGATATTTTAAACAACGGTTTTGTCAAATTATTTGATAATATGCATTTTTTATTATCAACACATATCACTATTTTCAATTAAGTGCATGCTTAAAAGAGAACTGAGCATATCTCACATAGGCCCTACTGTGCTAACATTTTGAGATGTGCAGCTAGCCAAATATCACTAGTCGAAGAAAGGTTAAAATATTCAATTTTTCAACATAAATGAAATGGTAAATGAAATATAATATTAGTGGTTGTACTCCACTATTAGACTAATTACATAGCAACCTGACATGGCCTTGTCCTTTGAAGTGAGTGGCCAAAATATACTTTTTTTCAAATGAATTCAACACAGAAAGAAAGCATTTGAAATAATAAAATAAGCAGTTTTTATAGAATGTTAGAAAAGAAAATCCTGCCCTTGATTTAATGTTTTATATACCGTGACTTGATTAACTCCCCACAGTACATGGGAATTGTTACAATTCAATTGAGTTGCAAATACACACACAACCGTCAACCAGTGTTTGTTCAATGCTGGGTTAATCTTTAAGTCGCCGTCCCAGCATTAACACATTTGACAGATAAGTACGGGTGCCATGTACAGACATAATTAGGCTTGTCGCATGTCGTGTTAGAGTGGAGGTCGCATCTGAGGGGTGCTTAACCTGCTGAATATTTTCAATTACATTTTTCGTCATTTGAAGCCGGAATTGCTAAAGCAATTTCCAGCTCTAAATGACAGTGTGGAGTATTTCTGAGTCATAAAAAAAATGTGTCAGAGGGGGGAGCCATATCTGGGGGGACTAGTGTATTTAAAAGTATAAAAAGGTTGTCGAGACCACAAAGACAAAATACTACAAATCCTCCCCTTGGATATGAAAGGTTGTATCTGCCACTTCACGAAGTGGCAGATACACCCTTTCATATCCAAGGAGAGTGGCAGATACACCCTTTCATATCCAAGAAGACGAAATAAGAGTTGAGCAGAAAACAAGGTGCTTACATCAGGGATTCCCACAAATCCAAAAGGTTGTGGTAAGACAGATTTGTTGGTCAGTTGAACAGTTGTCTTCACAGCCTCGTGTATTGTGCAGTGCCCAAAGTCAAGATCTTTTCTGTCAAATTCCAGATCAGACGATGTCACTACAGCGTGGACACTAAAAGGCACTGGCCGTGTCTGAAATATAAACAATGGATTAGATGATGTCCCTACATTGTGTACACTGAAAGGCACCGGCGGCGTCTTAAATGTGAAATGAATTCTTTCCCCACTAAGCTTGACTATAGTCGCTTTAATCTGTTTTAATAGTCGATCAAATCACTGTTATTGGGAAAACGGTGTTTAAACATGAAAATTTGAAAATGCTAATCTCAAATTAAACAAAGATGAGTAATTTCAAGATCGGCTTACAGTCATGCTCAGAGGTGTAACGGTTAACCCTTATAGCGCAGAGATCGACTTTAGACTGCTGTCTAAAGTTGATCCCCGCAAAAAAATAGTAAAATATTTATAATGGCTGTAAACCCATAACATAGGTATTCATATGTAGCGAAAGAGCTACCTAAGACATTTAGGATGATTTCAAATTGAAAAGAAACTTTCGTCTCCATGGCTTATATAATAACATTTCAGCGCTTTAAGGGAAGTAATGCTTTGGATCCTGTGATTACGCACCTGGTCGGCCACTGTGATGATCATGGGCGCTTCTAACACACCAGTTTTCTTGTCAAAAAGCTCAGCAGCATCTTCAAACAAACTCTTCCTGGAACAATGCATGGATATCATTTTAGTAGAAAGAGAACAAAACAAAAATAAGCTTTTGTAATACATTCTGAAAAATAAAGAACCCCTCCACCCTTCCACCTCCCCCCCCCCCTCTAAAGCTAGTGGCGCGCGGCAGTGGCGGGGAGGGGTAACCCTTACAGCGCGGGGATCGACTTTAGTGATCAGAATCTGACTTCTGTAGACATCAGATTCTGACGCCTAAAGTCGATCCCCACACTGTAAGAATTAAAATATTTCAAATGGCCGTATACCCATAACATAGGTATTCAAATGAATCGGGAAGAACTAACTAAGACATTTATAATGATTTTAAATTAAAAAAACCCCTTTGATTGCGATGTTTTTTACAAATTAATTCAGCGCTTTAAGACTTAAAAACGACGATGGTCGGGCTTAGTGGTGTAAGGGTTAACAACATTACTACTGCAGTACCTGGGGAGAAACTTGAGCTGAGCAGAGAACTGTGACTGTGCCTGGATATAGCCCGTCTTGGGCAACAGCTCCATGTGGTTTCTCAATTCTTTACATACTTCAAACTTTAACCTCAAAGCTGTTGTTGCTCTGCAAGCAAAACAAATCAATCTAGTAGAAGGTATCTGTCTTATCCCTTTCAACCCCGGGGACCATCTTTATACGTCAGAATCTGACGTCTGTAGAAGTCAGACTATTACGCTCTGGTAGAAATAAAATATTTAAAGGCAGTAGACCCATAACATAGGTTTACAAATGAAGCAAAAAGAGCTGACTAAGACATTTATGATGATTTCTAATTAAAAGAACCTTTGGTCTCCATATGCTAGTTTATTCAAAAAAATTATGTCAGAATTCTAAGGGTTAAACCTTTAACCGCCAAATTATTCAATTTGAATTTTCACCCACTTGAAGTTGTGTCTCGCCGACGCGATCCACAACTTCAAGTGAGTGAAAATCATTCAGATTTGACAACATTGAGCTCAACTCTTTTTAAATCTTGCTGGTTGATGTCACATTTGATTTTTAACATATTTAAAATGTGGTACTTAATGTGCTAATAAAAAATGAAAACCCGAATATATGCAGCACTGGCGGTTAAAGGGTTAAAGATCATAGACATTCAAAATTGTGCCAAAATTGTTGATCTTGGCATTTCTGCCGATGTATCATTTTCCAGATACAGACCTGTTATTAACAATCACAGTGTCCTGGTAAAGTCGATCAAACATGCAGATTTTAAGGTCGACTGTTTCCCGCTCAACCCACACTGGCACGTCCACAGCAATACCCACGGCCTGCAGTCTGATCTGTACACAAGAGAAGGGCCATGAAAAACACTATAAATAGTACAAAAATACAATGCTACATAAACTATTCAATGTAAAGAATTATTGTTTAGAAGTGCAATACCAATCCCTATTATATGTATACATAGTATTTCAAAACATCTGCACAAAACTGAGGGTGAGGACAGTCTTCTCTTTATTACTTATTATATTGCAACAGCAATATTATAACATTTTACAATTTCACACTGGAAATCAAAGAGTTGTTCAAGTAATTAAAAACAGACATTTTAACAGATTGTCAGATATGAAGCATAGTAAAGTAAATAATGACTGCAAATCAGCCATTTATTAATTTTACGAAGTTTCAGTTTTTTAGCGTGCATCCCTCCCTTAAACCTCCCACTTTGTTTGATAGAAATCTGTTTAAAAAACTTCTTTATTATAATAAACGCTCGGGCGTTAACTAAAATACTCGCTGAGATTACATGAGGGATAGTCGCTTATTAGAGTAGTTTGTAATGATCATATAGTGTACATGGTCAAGCAAAAAATACTCCAATAAGCGCTCATCCCCCTCAGGGGGTATTCAATTAACGCCCGTGCATTTATTAGAATAAATACGGTAACTATGTGAGCTTACACTTTCTGAAAAAGGATCTGTGAAGGAAATGACAAACTCTGTATCAGCGTGTGTAGGTATTCTAGGCTGCCACACAATCTCTAGCTTCACTTCTGAAAACGGACCTATCTCATGTGTTGAAATCTGGTAAAAAGATAAAAAAAAAAACAGTACATTTAGTTGTACAACATGTACAACGACAGGCAGACTAGCAATGTGTTCATATGGTTGTTACAGCATAACTAGATTTGTCAAGGCCTGTAACTGATGCCACAGGGGTTCACACCTGAAGATGGCTTTTATGAAGTTTTATGACACCAATCTGACAAAATTATATATATTTTTAGGACCGATATCAAAAGCATCAAGTAGGTGTTAGATTCTGACTAATAAAGATGGTCCTTGCATTGAAAAGGTTAAAATATCTGCTTCAGCAAAATGGTAGATGCTGGCAACTCTGACAAATGAATTCCACTAGTCTATTTCTTATGGAAGAACCGCAATGACAAAGATTTCCGAAAAATGACAGAAATACAAAATCAGCCTGGGATTTTAATAATAACTAGATTTGTCAGAGGGGCAAAGCTTGCATCTCTACCCATCCCACATAGATTTCGCAGCCAAAATAATAATAGAGAAATACAGTACTTTCGCCAATTTGTAATTTAACTGCGCAAAAATGTAATGTCACATACACACCAAAATCTTATCAACATATGGCCAGGGTAAGACGCTTCCTTGGAACAAATTAGTGAGGCGGTTCAAGCTCTTGAGAGCAAAATGTGACTTGTCAGCCATCCAAAGATCTGATTTTGCTTAAAAAATGAAAAAAGAAAAACAATTCTCCAGACAAATTTCTCAGGGCCAGTGAGCACACCCAAAAAATTTCAGATGTATAGCTAAATTATAAAATTTTAATAATGGCCAAAACGAGCTAAGTGAAATATGCGCTAAAATTCTAAAATGTCAAAAAATCCATGTTTTCATTATCAGAATCACACCAAAAACTAATCAGCACAGATCCAGAGTAAGGTCTTTCTTTAAGCCAAACATGGATTTTGTTGAAAAAACTGAAAAAAAAACTGAAAAAATTACCCCGGTACAAGGAAAGTTCCCTAGGGCCAATAGGCATGCCGCAATTTTTTTAATATAATCTATGCATGGGTGTATAGGTATATTATCAAATTTTGATGATACATGTAGCCAAAATGAGCAAAGCTGAAATATCAGCTAAAATTCTAAAACATAAAAAAATGAAAGTTTTTATTATCAGAATCACACCAAAAACTAATCAGCACATATCCAGGGTGAGTTCTTTTTTTTTCAAACCAGACATAAAAAAAATCCATGAAGCAGTTCAAGCTCTAGAGTGACATAGGATTTTGGCGGCCAGCTTGAATTTTGTTAAAGAAACTCAAAAATCACCCAAAAACTACAAGGAAAATCCTCCAGGGCCAATATGCATACTGCGAATATTTAGAAATAATTTGAGCAGGAGTTTTTTGAGTGGGAGCAGTAATAAGTGGCAGCGGCGGAACCAGTGGCAGGTGGACTCAACAAAAACAGAAAGTTTCCATCAGCACATAGAGGGTGGAGACCTAATAAAATAATAACAACAATAAAATTCATTTTGAAGTCAAAATGAGCTCTGCTACAAGTAGTGTTGATGATAGTCTCACCTTTCCAACCTTCATTCCATCGAGACAAATCAGATCTTCCATATCCTCTGCATCCAAACCGGAGTCTGTGAATATAATCAAGCAGTATTAACCTAGTTAGTCCTAATGAATTATCAATTTATCACAGATCATAATCCATTCATTTAAAACAATTTTCACCCTCAACTGTTAAAAACACTATTTCTAATTAGATTTCCAAATTTATTAATTGGAACAACATGCTTAACTGCATGAGCATCCACCAAAATACACAATCAATTTCAGTTTCATTCTGTTCAGTTTGAACCCCGCTGAAAACTGTATACATGTATATACGGGTCTAGCATGTAAAATGTTAACCCCTGTCAAGCCATGCTTGTATCTACACTATTTAACCCTTGAAGCGCTGACTATATTTGTAAAAAACATTGCAACCAAACAGGGTTTTTTCAATCTGAAATAGTCATAAATATCTTTGTTAGCTCTTTCTGATTGTTTTGAATACCTATGTTATGGGTCCACGGCCATTTTTACTCTTACAGTGCGGGGCTCGACTTCAGTCATCAGAATCTGACGTCTACAAACGTCAGATTCTGTCAGCTAAAATTGAATCCCGAACTATAAATGTTAAATAGTAATATAGACCTGTAGATAGGATAATTGTTGCGTGCTTAAATTTTAGAAAATTTGTGATTTTGAGACTATTGAATTTGCAAATTTTCAATTTTAAAAAGACTGTGTGCCGTAACTAGGCCTAGCAGATAGGCACTAAGCTATGAAATGTTACATTTCAGTGGCGCTTACTCAGCTGTAAAATCTATGACTCCCCTAGTCCATTGTATCACAAGTAGTCCCTTCTCACCACAGTGACACCCCCTAAGGTAATACCAATTACGGCAATCACTGTACAGGCAGTAATTATCACGACACGTGCCTCCTCCCCAACTCACACGTACAGGCCAACTTTGGGTCAGTGTTCGGGTAGCTTCTAGTGCTATTGGGGTCTGGTGGCAATGGACTGTGGTACTGTTATATAAACACATTTTTTTAGGCCTACTAATAATTAATGATATACTCTATTCCAAAGTTATTTTTATTCACGCTCACATACAATCTTCAGCTAATACATAGTTAGTTGTCTTCACATATTATTCTATGATAGGTAACACTACTGTAACGAAACAAATTAAATTGTTAAATTGAAAAATTTTCCTCCTCGCGAAATAAATGAAAAATAAAACCTTGTGAATATTACACAATATACAATATTTTACATTAAATTAAAGAAAAATAATATATTTCTCCCAGTATATTATTACTCACAATTTTACATTCGTATTTTTTTGTAATTTTATACTCTGATGGATTAAAGAAAATAGGCAGTTAAATGATTAAGATTGCATATCATATTTAGAGGGGGACGTGGCATAATGGTTAGAGTGTGGTGCTTTGCAATCACCACTGCCCATCATGTGGTTCAATTTGAGAATGATCTCGTTTCTCACCTCTCAATATTGGGATATTGTAATGATGTTGTGTCCTAGGGCAAGTCACTTAAATTTTACATGCTTCACTTCACTCAGGCGATTGCAGGATTTTTAAATTTTCCACGTTTGCTTAATGATAATTCCCACTATATTCAGTTACAGTAAAAATCATGGGTATCTATCATGTAGGCCCATGTCAGTGTCTGAGAAACAATTGATATTCGCCATTCTATGATTTAGCTGTGGGCCATGTACAGGTGAACTAAGCCATAGATTAAGTGCATGTTTTATGATATCTCAATCATGAAAAAATCTGGCGAGATAAAAATTAGGCAAAGTTATCACAATCATTTGCTTAAGCTAAATTTCCCAATTTTCATGGTTTTCCAAGCATGGAAAAGGTTTTTCTGAATTCCATGATTTTCTATAATGCAAGGGAACCCTGAAAGAGTACCTGACAGGACAGAGATCTCAATGTGTAAGATTAGTTCCAAGCGCCAAAATGGTTGAAGGGCTGTATGCTCCCCTGGGAGTTGAAATAACACATGAATGAACAGGTTGACCAGTGATATGTGAGTGAAATATAAAATCTGCTGATAAATCTTCAGACTTGATATCAGACTACAAACCTGCATCTTTATCCATTAACCCATGGATGAGTCAATAAGTACAGTTTGAACTTTCATTTGCTATTTTAAAAAAATTAGGCAACTTTCATTAACTTTGACATTGTATTGGGGCAGCATTTAAAGGGCTAGAGCAACATCATTTAATAACCAAAAAATCTGGCTGATTATATATGATAAATGGTTGGAAATGTCAGCCTATAAGAACGAGTCCTGGTACTCAACTCCAATATAAATTTACTTTAGATCATGATCATTGTTGGGAATATTTGTAAAAAAATAATGTGAAAATGATCAGATCAAAAATGCAAACAAATATTCACTTTCATATCTATTAAACCATGTCTAACTAGTAAAAAAAATTAAAGAAAACCACTAAAGGAATTTAAATTAGACTTGATGCAAGAATCTGTTACTAGCAGATTACAACAGTTATGATCAATAGCTTGAAGCAGCTGGACATTTCTACAAAAAATTTGGCCAACGAAAAGCTTGATTGTAATCATTAAAATCATATTAAATTGACAAGATTGTCAATATTAATCAAAGTCGATTATATACATATAGGTATAGGTTAGTACTAGTAATAAAAGAAACCTATAAAAGAAAGAGCTATAGGAAATTATATTGAAAAGCAAATAAAAATGCATAAAGTGAACATCTGAAATAAAGGCATGGCAAGCTCTACCGTGCAAAGCAATAAAGCAGTATCTGCGCTTTTTGGTTTTGCAGGGCAGAGCTAACCTCTCAGCCGCTGGCCCAGCATCAACACTTTGCTGGGCCAGCATACAATGTTAGCTGAAATTAACACTAGCTGGCAGAAATTTGTGGATATGAACTATTAACATTACAAATTCATTAGTGGAAACGCTCATCTCAATATATAAACGGAAAGTATTTAAAATTGAAATTATATTTAAATGTGAAAAATTAAGAAATTGACATTAGAATTGTTTTACCCAGCACACCATTGCACATACCACATACATATATACAATTTCCTTAGAACTGCACATAAAAATTATGCTTTAAAAAGACACAAAAAACATTAACCTTCCAGATCATTTAGAATGCTTATGCAAAAAACTTGATTTCAATACTTTTATTTTAAGCACCTCACCCTGTGACATAGGATCAGTCCTATTTGTGTCTATCAACTGATCTGCATCAGCTTTCTCCTCTTCTGGCTTCAAGTCAGCAGCAGAATTTTCACCGACAATCTCTTGCAAATCTTTGCCTGTTATATTATTGTGACATAAAGGTGTGTCGATCTCAAAAAGTTATATGTTAAAAAACATGGTGTGAATTTGCAATTTTCACATTGTTTTGAAAAAACAGAAACTTTCAGTGGAAGTATGAGAGTCTACCACTATTTTAATAACAATTGAATGATAGCTGGTGAATGGGCATGTACTTCATAGGACAGACCTTGAAGCTGATTGGTTAGGGTAGCATAGTTGGTCTGAAATTGCCCATAATGAATGGGATTTTCACTTTTCTGTTAATGGTCATTATTAGTAAGAGAAAATATGAAAATAAAGTATAATTATATAGACAATTACCTATTGTAGAGATGTGTTAATCTTAACCCTTTAAGTGCTAATAATGGTAAATAGCCGCTTTCAGCTTTTCTATATTTGTCCTTCACACAAGATAATTTGTAGGAGCATAAACCCTTTGCCTGCTAATCGCTACAATAGTCGTTTTTAATCGTTTTCATTAGCCGATTAAAACACTGTTATTAGAACAAAAGGTGTACTTAAACAACAAGATTTGTAAATGTTTGGTCCCAAATTAAAAAAATATGAGTAATTTTCAACCACTTGAGGTTGTGGATTGCGGTAGCGAGACACAATTTCAAGTGGTTGAAAATTTCAATAAATTACTTCAGCAGGATAAGGGTTAAAAACTGGCGTAAATTTTGATACGAATTGTATATAAGTTATTTTTATCCACTTGAAGTTGTGGGTCGCGGTAGCCAGACACAACTTCAAGTTGATAAAAATTGTAATTCCACAATGTGGCGCTTCAAGGGTTAAAACACAGCATGAAATTTTTTGCAAAGAATGAAACAAAGTGAAAATTTTGAGCAAAGATGAAGATAAATAAATGAAAGATTTGACATACTGTTCAATATTATACAGTAGGACAACGAAGATATAGAAATAGAAACTGTAATAGATAATGTACATCTAATATCTAAAGTTTACAGTGTATATACATATAATGTGATAAAATAAGCAATTAGAGATGAGATTTAGTGACAATATACAACATAATAATTCAAGTGTGAAGACAATTCCTATAATAATCTTCGAGCCATCTCACATCTAGTATTCAAGTTAGTCTATTATGTTTTTAGATTTAGGTTTGACCAATAAATTAGTCATGACATTCTTCTTCCTAAAAAAATAGTCATAACAGTTTTTTTCCTTGTTCTTCACCCATTTTCAAGCATTATCCAACCTATCAAACATTCTGGGAGATTCAACAATTTTCTTTATTTGAAATTCAATTATGGTTGCAGTGAAATGGCTCAAATATAGTAATATCTTACAGATAAGAATTTCTCTAAAAAATAAAAACTATACACATAATTGCATACCCCAATATAGATTATTATACTTCAGGTGTAGTAGCATTATATATTGCTCACTAGAGATGGAAATAACAGGAATATAAGGATATATGAAAGTATGTAAATATGCATAGTTACTAAAATGGTAAGCAAAAACTTACATTCACTTTCTTTTCTTCCCGTCTCCTCTGCTTCCGGAGGCTCTGCGATCACATTTTTATCTGCAGCATTCTCAGCGACAGCTTTGTTTTTATCTGCCGCTTCTCCAGAAACAGGACTAACATTCCTCATGCTTTCTGATGCAGTCTGCATCATAAAATAATAAACAGAATACTTATGTTATGGGTTTACGACCATTAGAAATATTTTAATTCTTTCAGTGCGGGGACCGTCTCTATACGTCAGAATCTGCCATCTACAGACGGCAGATTCTGACGTATAAAGACGGTCCTGCACCGTAAGGGTTAAACATTAGCGGGAAGAGATAGGCCTTAGGCTTTGTTCACTTCTGATCAAATACTAGGTATTATACAAGCATAATAAATAGTGCAAATTACTGACCATTCTGCCAAGGGACGTTCCAGCTGAAGTCACTGTGCGTGGCTTGGCACCTGTAAATAACAACACAAACCACTACAAGACTGGATGTAAAACTAACCCTTACACCACTAAGCAGGACTAAAATCGTTTTCAATCTGTTCTGTTAGCCGATCAAATCACCGATACTGGGAAGGAAATGGGTGTTTAAACATCAACATTTGCAAATGTGTGGGCTCAAATTAAACAAATATAAGTAATTTTCACCCATGTCTCGCTACTGCATTCCACAACTTCAAGTGGGTGAGAATTTTAATTATTTAATTTAGGGCTTTAATGGTTAAAATACAATAGGAGCTAAATGTGACCATTTTTGGAGAAATTAGGAACATTAAAGGCATCCATCTTAGAACTGTTGTATTATGAATCTGCAAAAATGAATTGAGGATAAGGGATACTACCTGTAAGTTTGTAGAAGTCAAATGTTGTTCCCAAAGCACCTTCGTTAACTAGTGTAACTGAGCGATGTAGTGTCTCACCAATAACTGTGGTACCGTAATCTATCTTGCTGTGATCCACTCGTAGCTAGAAATATCACAGAAGGAAAAATTACCATTAAATTTTTCAGATAAATAATAATATGGTTTGATCTTATTTCTATAAATGCTAGTAATTTTTTTTCTCTTGGAAATTGTCAGTCGCGGTAGCAAGACTTCAAGTGGGTGAGAACTCAAATTTTATATTGTAGTGCTTTCAGGTTGATGTGTGAAGAGATGATAATAGCTATACACACCAGACATTTCTTAGTTGTACAGCAGATAGGAATGGTGAACGGGCCAGTCTGTGCCAGGAATTGTACCTCACCTTCCAAATCTTCATTTATCTGTTGAAAAAAAGTTAAAAGAAAAATTGGCAACTGTACATTTTCTAAAATATTATCTAATGACAAAGACTGAATTTTTTTGTCATATCAGAGGTAAAATTTTACCCAATTAGGGTCACAGTAGAATCAGAATCACAGAATTACTGCTCAGGGGCAGGTGAATGCTGCATAGAGTAAATCATCAGCCTACTATTAACCCTTACAACGAGGAAATATTTCTGTATAAACCATGGCGACAAAAGGTTTTTTTTCAATTTGAAATCATCATAAATGTCTTAGTTTGATGTTTCTGCTTCATTTGAATACCTATGTTATGGGTCTATGGCTATTGTACATTTTTAATTCCTTTAGTGCAAGGACTGTCCTTAGCAGTCAGAATCTGATGTCTATAGATGTCTAAAGACAGTCTCAGCACTGAAAGGGTTAACTGATGGCACAGTTAGGCAGGCCTTCAGATTTGGCGTGAGTGATTGCTCACGCACACCATAACTCATGCAACTGTAAAGTCAGGTGAGCGAAATACAGCTCACCTCAATCTTGTCATATTTTTTTTTTAATTGCAAATTTATAGGTTTTTTTCAATTTCCATCAACCAGTTAGCCACTGCATTTAATTATGGTGAGTGATCACTCGCCTCACCACAGGTGAGCTTTCTTTCACCCGCCACCAATTTTCAAATCTGAAGGCCTGGTTAGGCCACTATATTTTTTCTCTCTGGTTTAGATGAGCACGTGCATTAGATTAGAGCTAGTCATTACAAAGAAAACATGTGCTTTTTCTGCCCAGCACACGCATTGGGTGGTTGCCAATTTCTGAGAAAAAAACAGTTAATTTTCAAAAATAGGTACAAAATTTTCTTTAACTTGTCACCCTTGTTAACTTTAAAAAAAAATATGGGTAAATTGTTTTTCTCAAATGGTGAATGCTTAATTAATCTAATAATTCAACATTGGAGATGACAATTTTTCATAAATATAAATATTTTTCGTCACTTGGCGCTGGAAATTGCGTTAGCAATTCCAGCTTCGAATGAATGAAAAATAGAAGCAAACAATTCAGCAGCATGAGGGTTGAACATTTTCTAAAAACTCACCATGGGTTTAAAAGTCACCAGTAGCTCACACGTGAGTCCCGCCGACATCTGTCCAGGAGGGTCAAAGCTGCACAAAAATAGAAGCATCAACCCTTTAAATGCTAACCACAACTATAATGACAATCTTTTGCAATACTTTTTTATCATTATCAAACACCGGTTTTGTGAAATAAATTATTGCTCAATCAGTAGGATTTGTAAGTGTTTTCCCTCAAATGAGACAAATATGAGCAATTATCACCCACTTGAAGTTGCGTATAGTTGTAGCAAGGCACAACTTCAGGTGGGCAAAAAATTTAGCTAAAGAACATAAGGGGTGAACAGTTGACCTCACAGAACTATAAATATGGAAAGCTTTTAAAATTTAATTGCAAACATGGGTCAGAAATTTAAAAAAGATTTTATTTAGGAAATTTAATCTTATATGCATAACACGTAGGCCCCTATACATAGTAAAATTATCAATCTGACTGTGAACTGCTCATAATGTTTTTTGATATTTTTATGTTCTATGTGGTCATGGTGTCCACATAATCCGATTTTTTTTAACAAGTAGTAGGATGAGGCAAGGTAATGCCCAAATAAAAATATTAACCCTTATTAATTTATTAAATTTAGTTAATTTCGGTTAATTTGCTAAAATTTTCAACCACTTGAAGTTGTGTCTCGCTATCTCGCAAACCACAACCTGAAGTGGTTCAAAATTACCCATATTTAAATAATAATTTGAGACCAAAAATTTACAAATTCTGATGTTTAAACAGTCATGTCATTCCCAATATCATTGATTTGATCTGCAAATAAAACAAATGAAAAACTCTGGCTATCTGTCATGCATAGTTCACGGGTGTCAAGAGCATCATACTGGGTCAGGGTACCCGCCAGCACTCATCTATTTACTCTCATTTTCATTACTCTTAAAACACTGTCTTAGCTAGGGTTAGACAACTGCCCGTCTTTTTTTCAATTTTTGCCTAACTGCTCGTGCATTTCACATAGGTATTCGAATGAATCAGAAAGAGCTAACTAAGACATTAATGCTGATTTCAAATTGAAAAAGACACCTTTGGTTGTGATGATTTTTACAAATTAATTCAGCGCTCCAAGGGTCAATCTTGTGTTGGGAATTACTATAGAAATTCCCACCTAAATGTGAATAAAAATGTCCTGATTTTATAAAATACCCGAGCATAATAAGAGGAATCTAAGCTCAGAAGGACCTTGTTGTGTCAGATTATACCCTTTTTTAGTCAAATGAATTCTATTCAAAATATGGAGTTCAGGAGGGAACATGTGGGTCGGGGGAGGGGTGTTGATAATATAATTATACTCACTGTAGCTCAATGAAGTCACGTAGATGTTCAGTCAATCCTGTTAGTTTACAGTAGTTCACAGAATACGACACATTTGTTAAAGTGACTTTTTTCTTGTATGTCTGCCCGACGTCAAAGTCCTGAAAAAAAGAAGAAGCAGGAAACTGTACTTTTATTGTTGTGGTCCACTGTGGATCATTAACCCTTAGAGCTCTGAGTTTAATTTTCAGCCACTTGGTGTTGTGTTATTTTACCAACTGGTTATACAGGTGCTAACAAAAACACAGAATGTCTACTGTAGTCGACATTAGTGTTCTAAGGGTTAACGGGATAAGGGCATACCAAGAAAGCTTTGGGCCTGTTACAAAGATAGTGAGGGGAAACACCACCTGGTTAATACATATATAACCTACACAGGCATTGCAGTAGACAAGGCATTTAACTCTTAAAGCAGTGAAATATTTTTATAGAAACAAAGATTTTTTTCAATTTAAAATATCATACATGTCTTAGTTCTTTCCACTTCATTTGAATACATGTACCTATGTTATGTGTCTATGGCCATTATAATTTTTTTAATTCCTGCAGGGACCATCTTTGGCAGTCAGAATCTGACGTCTATAGGCATCCGATTCTGCCGTCTGAAGTCGGTCCAAACACTGAGAGTGTCAATATTTGAAGCTAGAGAATATTTTGGCAATTTTAGCTTCAAATAAAAGAAAAATTATCTTATTTTATTAACATTACACATCATATCACATCTGTACAGAGCATCTAGCATTACAATTAATGTCGGTTGTGTCACTTCAGTCCGGGGGGGGGGGGGGTTGATATGCGAAACTAACCTTGAAATGTATCACGTCTGGTTTACTGTAGAAGGGACAGCCGGCAAATGATTTCCCGCCTGCAACCTGCTGAGTAACAATCCCCTCGCGGTGACGCTCTAATACTCTCTGCATAATATCCTGCAGCAAACAGAACGCAATCTTAACCCTTCAAGTGCTATACTAAAAATGCTAATTTTCACCCACTTGAAGTTGTGTCTCGCTACCGTGACCCACAACTTCAAGTGGGTGATAATTACTCATATATTTGTTTAATTTAAAAATTCCATAACTGTAGGCTAATAACTACTGTGATGGCAGTCTACTACTAATAGTAATAGATCATGAAAAAAGAATATGAAACTTTTATGAGCATTTATGAGACTTTTATCAGGAAAAAAACTACATTGACCAGATGTGGGGCAAACCCGTCATCACCGGGAGAAGTCCATTATCAGAACTTACACTAAGTACCAGGTATTTGAAAATACGATGTGTAACATTTGCACAAATTATGCTGGTTTAAATGGGGGGTCAATGCCACAGGTAATGAAACAAAATGAAACCAATATAATAATTTAATTCTTGTGCTGCTGGAAACATATATATACGGTTCAAGCATGTTTTACATCAATAGAAATATCACTACATTTGATAAAATAGTGTTTAGTAGATCTTCTGATCCTTGTAATAATTGGGATTATTAGCTTCCATTATTAACCCTTAGAGCACTGAGTTATTTAATTTAAATTTTCAGTCACTTGAAGTTGTGTCTCGCTACCGCGACCCACAACTTCAAGTGACTGAAAATTTGTGTGATTTGCGAAATTCAATTCCCAACATGTATTAGTGTTTCAAGATTTAAAGCATAGTTTACTTTCAACAACTGATTTAACAGGTGCTAATAAAACACAGAAAGTCTACTGTAGTCGACATCAGTGTCCTAAGAGTTAACATATATTTTAAAAGCTTGAGAAATGATCAGTTTTCCCATATAATACATGAATACTAGTCACATAAAGCCTCACACCACTAAATTGAATAATTGAAATTTTCACCCACTTACAGTGTGTCGCGGTAACAACTTCAAGTGGGTGGAAATCACTCATGTATTTTGTTGAATTTGAGACCAAGCATTAGCAAATATTAATATATAAGCACAATAACTCCTAAATAAGATGGGGATTAAAAATGACAAAAGTTGTGCTTAGCTGTGTAAAGGTTAAAATTTCTTAAATCAGCAAAAATAATCAACCTGAGTAATGCTAAAGCTTTTCAGTTAACCCTTGTCTTGCTGAATTGCTTTAATTGTATTTTTCGTCATTTGAAGCTGGAATTGCTAACGCAATTTCCAGCTTTAAATGACGAAAAATATTACTATTTATGAAAAATAGACATGTCTAAATTAAATTATTTGATCAACAAAGCATCAATTTTATTGATCTAAAACATCCTTAACCCCGTATATATCCGGGCATAGCAGGACAAGGGTTAATAATTTCAATTCAAAAAAGGCGAAAAATGATTCTTTTTATGAAAACATATCCCAAAAATAAATTATTTGAATAACTTAGGGTTACAAAAAACTATTTCATCAATGGTTAAGAGTATTTTATTAGGTGTGAAATTCGTTTGAAACGGACATATATATATATATATGCCTAGGACAGTATTAGGGTTTAAACTCAAGCCGCGGGAACTATAATAGACAGCTTCAAGCAACTCTCATACCAAATCAAATGCCACTGAAATAAAAAAAAGGGTTGTGACAGATGCTTAGTTAATCCAAGAATAATATTTTGCAGATAAAAAAAATTCATAAATACATGCACAGTGTGCATGACTGGCACTCGCCCGCTTGCCAATGCGAGTATGGAAAAAAACGGGCGAGCCCCATGTCCAAATATCCTGTTTTTAACATATAAGTCAAAGTTTTTTGTCGAATGGGTGAGCGAAATAATCAGTTAGTTATTCACACTGTACATAGATATATTTTTCATCATTTGAAGTTGGAATTTGCGTCAGCAATTCCAGCTTCAAATGAATGAAAAATAGAGACAAACAATTCAGAAATAGGGTTAAGTCAAGATGAAATCTCCTAATCACCACGATCATCTACAGTGACAAAACAGTTCTCATGCGGTGATTCATTCCATAAGTTCATGCTCTGCAGTGAAAAAATGTCTTGTACAGTACAGAGATCATTTGGTATTTCATATTTTATATAACAAAATATATACTTCAGCATAGATGCTGACACAATCTTACATAATCATGGCCATGTTTGGAAAAGCAACTTTTAAAAAGATGCAAAATTTGACACAGTCTGTGCGAGTCATCCGACTAAGTGTGTGCACTTAAAATATTAATTTTGTTTAGGATGGCAGGTATGGGTTATCTTATTTTTAAAAGCCTTACAGTTCGAAGAAAAAGTCAGTACCCCAGTGATAAGGTAAACATTTATAATGAGCATACAGGTTTTGTTATACAATGTGAAATATTATTGTCCTGCAGACAACAATATTAAAAAAATGTGGTGCCACATTGTCCAGGCATTCTTCCATTAGATCTTGAATCTCGGAAATATTTGTATGTGAACCATGAAGATCAAAGGGTTTTTGTCAGTTTGAAATCATCAAAAATGTCTTAGTTTGCTCTTTCCGACTCATTTGAATAGCTATGTTATGGGTCTACGGCCATTATAAATATGTGTAGTGTAGGGACTGACTGATGTATATAGATATACCCCGGTAGGGTAAAATATTTGTTACCATGGTACAAGAAGTGGCTGTCCATACAGAAAAAAAAACAAAGATTCAAATTTGCTTGGCTATCACAAATTCTGTGTACAGTATTTCTAACAACAGTTCAGAAAATATTTCTGTTCAATGCGATATTTGCCATGCTGATTTGTCATGAACACTCGAAGTACTGACGTGCATTATAGTAGTAATTCTGTATTAAAAACCCACAAAAAGCGAGTTATTTCCATTTTTACACTGGGTTTAATTTGTCCTGCAAATTTTGAATCGAGTGGGTGCAAAATAACATTTGTGAGATAAAGAGTTCTTTTAGTTAACCTTTTCAAAACTGAATTTACCAGTGTCATCTTCATCCACTACAAGTCTGTCGCGAATTGTAGTGGATGGAGATGACTTGAAGTAGGTGGCAAATAAAAAATTATTATTAAATATTTAATATTATCAAAACAGTTCCATCAGAATTTTCGTTCTAAAACGTCTAGATTTTAGAAAATTTAGTCATTTTTCAGAGATGAGAAATGATGCTCTGATGCATCATCAGGGTCTAAAGGGTTGATATCTGCTCAGGTCTGTCTACGATGTAGCCCAAGCTGAGCTGAGCTGCAGATACAAACCCTTAAAGCGCTGAAACATGTTTGTATAAAGCATAGAAAACAAAGGGTTTTTCTTCAATTTGAAATTATCTTTAATGTCTTAGTTAGCTCTTTCCGATTTATTTGAATACTTATGTTATGGGTCTACGGCCGTCATAAATATCTTAATTCTTCCAGTGCGGGACCGTCTTTCTGAAGTCCAGAGATGGTTACAGCACTGTAAGGGTTAAAATAGCTATTAATTTAGGCCATATTAAACGCTAATCATAGTGACTGTATGGGGGGGTGAATGGTTAAATGCCACTTGTATGACATAATTTTAGAAGATAAATTTGTCTTCAATCAGCGACTCAGATGAAGGCAGTGAGGTCAATTTTGAAAACCCAAGAAATTTTTAGTCCCTTGAATATGGGGATCACTCTAGTGAGACATAAGTGAAGTATAATTAATCCTTCAAGTGCTGAAATATTTTTGTAAAAACCATGGAGACCAAAGGTTTATTTCAATTTGAAATCCTCATAAATGTCTTAGCTAGCTCTTGCCGCTGTATTTGAATACCTATGTTATGGGTCTATGACCATTATAAATGTTTTACATTTTCGGTGCGGGGATCGACTTTAGACGACGTCCAAATTCAGTCCCCGTGCTGAAAAGGTTAATAACTCAGATATCTAAGGCCATGAGTAAGGGTAAACTATTTTCCTAATTTCAGCAATGTGATGTAATTGCAGTACTTCATGCTACTTTGTGTCATGCACGTGAGGTGTTGACTGTGTTGACTGATATCCATGCTGATCACAGTGTAAGACCAGACCTCACGGTGTTCCTGCTGCCGTTGTTTCAGTTTTTCAACCCTCAGTGCTACACGTTCATGGCGCTCATGATCATTTCGCAGCTGCAGTTGTTCTCCTAATTTTTTAACAAGTTCGGTTTCTCTATCTTGCTCAGAAAAGATAGCATCTCGACATAAGATCCTTTCTATTTGGCCATACAATGACTTTTCAGGCAGCGAAAAAACACACCATTAGAAAAATGTAGATCTATATATAATAAATTGAATGTAAAAACAACTAATGTACCATCTATAAGGGGATGTATAAAACAAGAATTTATGATAAGTAAAATTATTCTCCAACGAATTCACCAAATTTTTATGATTGACAAATATTTGACTAAAAACAATTTGAAACATTATTTCACTAATTCACCCCATCGACACTCAAAAGCACAGGAATAAGAAAACGAAGTGGGGACATATAGAGTTTGTATATTTCCTAACTAACATAATCATGTCATTGGTCCGGTATTTTAAAAACCTCTAACATTAATAATTAGTAAAATCACAAAAATTCGCTAATTGTGCTAGTAAAAGATACTAGAAAACCATAAAATCCCACAAAAAAACTTTGTTAAATGTGACACTTCACCTTTTCCATTTTTGTTGCACCTGGCAGTTTCAGAGTACCTTCCATATCTTTTGGCACATTATATGGCTTGTGGCGATCCCACAGTCCTTCAAACTCAGGCTTGGCCAGACTAGGACCTTCATCTTCTGTGAGAACATTAATGGACTATTTTTAGTTTTTCAATCAGAATATTGTATATTTTGTGCAATGTAACTAAAAAAAATTAAACATATTGGGTCATAGACCTAAAACATCAATTGTTAATTTACATTCACTTAAAGTTCTGAGCTGCTGTACAATTCCAGAATCTGAAATAAGGGACAAAATCAAAAGCTAAACCTTGAAGTGCTACATTCTCAATTTAATTTTTGATTCAAGAAATTTTTACCCACTTGAAGTTGTGTCTCATTGTCGTAACCCACAACTTTAAGTGGGTAAAAATTATGAAAACAAATGCTAATCTTGCAAATCTAGTTCTTTTTTCACCTTCAAATTTTCTCGTTCAAAGAACAAATAAAAAGGCTAAAAATGGCCATAGACGTGATTAGCAGTTAAACCCTGAAAGTGCTGAATTATTTAGTAAAATACATCACAATCAAAGGGTTTTTTCAATTTGAAAATCATCATAAATGTCTTAGTCAGCTCTTTCTGATTCATTTGAATACATATGTCATGGGTCTACGGCCATTATAAATATTTTTTGTCTCACAGTGCAGATATCAACTTTAGACTTCTGAATCTGATGTCTACAGACTAACGTCTAAATTCGATCCCCGCGCTGTAAGGGTTAAAGTTAAGACAAGGCATAATGTGGTGTTTGGTGTTAAATGTGGCAATTTGAATCAAAAATTAATTCATTTGAGTTAACCCTTTCAGTGTGTGGACCGATTTTAGACAAATTCTGACATATATAGACGTCAGAATCTGACGTCTAAAATCGATTCCCAACACTGAAATAAAATAGTGAAATAATTATAATGGACAAAGACCCATAACACAGGTATTCAAATGAAGCGGAAAGAGCTAACTAATACATTTATGATGTTTTTAAATTGAAAATACCCTTTGGTCTCCATGGCTTATATAAAAATATTTCAGCGTTGTAAGGGTCAGTTGACATATCAACCAACCTTCTGAGTCTGAGTGAATAGCTATGTTTTTGCGTCTTGGCAAATCATCAACTTCATCATCTGATTCATCGCCGGTCACACCTTCAAAAACCTGCAAATCCAAAAGAAAACGTTTTTACTTTATTAAAACAACAAAACCATATAATGATTTTAACCTTTAAAGCGTTACATTATATACAACGTAAATTTGTACCCACTTGAAGTGGGTGAAGTTCACTCATATTTGTTTAATTTGAGACCAAACATTTGCATACTTGGATGTTTAAACACTCATTTTATTCCCAATACCAGTGATTTGATCAGCTAGTTAGATGGATTAAATAATATAAAATAATAGATTATACTGCTCCTTAGCGCTTAAAGGGTTAAATCTTAGCGGCACTAGATAGCTTAGATGATTACAATATCAAACATAAACATAGTGTCACTGGAACAAAGCTGCAATCTAGGCACATCCCACATTTTTTCTTTGTGAAAAAAAATGCCAAGGTTTGCTCTTCAAACCATATAAACTAATATCTTATATTGTGATTTAATAGTTCAAAAACATTCAATACAACATTAATAATATATATGGATGACATGAAATGGCAAACCCAGCACACAGTGATCCAATGATGGGTTAATGTTGAATCACCATCCCCGACTCTGGCCCAGCATTACCTCAGCAAACACAATACATTGGCTCATTGATGGGTTAATGTTGGACCACCATCCCGACTGTGGCCCATCATTAACCCAACATTGATTAAATATACCGTATTTGCTGGTCAAGTACAACCATTACCTGAGGTCTCAGCGGAGGAGTGACTGGAGGTGCTTCATTAAACTCTTCCAGAATCTGCAGTTTCTTTTTACGCAGGGGCTTCACAATCTACAACACCAGATTGAAGTGTTAACCCTTGTCCTGCTGAATTGTTCCAATTGCATTTTTCGCAATTTGAAGCTGGAATTGCTGACGCAATTTCCCGCTTCAAATGACAAAAAAAATGTATATATTTTTTGAATAAATACATCTTCTTAATTGAGTTATTAGATTAACTGACCATCTACCACAAACTATATTATCCATTCCCAGTGACATAATATTTGCCTACAAATCTGCTTAAAAAATCTGCTTTAAATCTGCTCAACTATACATATATATATGGGTATAGTAGGACAAGGGTTAAAAGTCAAATCCATCAGGTGAACTACCATAAATGACATTGCTCTTACACTAAAAATTGCACATATAATTTCAAACGAGTCAATATTCTTTAGACCAAGCTTGGATTTCTAACGCAGTTTCCAGCTTTAACCCTTTCAAGCCTGAATCTACCATTGTCATCTTCATCCACTACAAGCCACAAATTGCTGTCGCAATTCTCGACTTGTAGTGGATGAAGATGATTTGAGGTTGGTGAAAAATTAAAGAAAATTCTAAAACCCCTAGTTAGAAAATAAAGTCTGTTTTCAGGGATTTAAAATGCTGCTTTGATGCATCGTGAGGGCTTAAAGGGATAAAGTGCCAACAACTATTTATTTAAAATATAAAGAAACAGCTGATTTACATTTTTTTTTATTACCTCTACAACAATTGTCTATTTTGGTGTCATTTTATTTGGTTAGAAATATATATGAACCTGGAAGGATAAGGGTGAAGGGTTCCTTATACTGCCATGCAAAGCAAAAATGTAGTATCTGCTTACTTCACTAGTAAGCAGATACATCCCAGCAAACACAAAAAAATTGTATAACATTTATACAATATTGGACCAATGTCAAAGATGTTTGGCCGAGATTGTATAAATGTTATACAAATGTGTTGTGTTTGCTGGGCTGTAGTGCTTTTCGGTTTCGTAGTGCAGTACAGGTAGATATATATGTGACGTGATACCCCAAAAGCCGGCGGACGGCAGCATTTATTATGAAGCATAGGAAAACCAAGGTTTTTTATCAATAATCAAGAAAAAAAAATCACTATTTATTTAATTTTGTTGTGAAATGACATTTTCATCAAAAAACTGGAAAATACTAAAAAAATATTTGCATCCACCCCACTGCTTGATTTTGTTAAAATATACTTATTTTTTTCCACTTAGCTGTAACCCCGGGGTAGTAAAATGATCAGGAAAATAATGTTTCTCTCTAGACAGGCCAAAAATAAAATGGCTGCTCTCCGCCTAATTTAGCGGTGTCATGTCACATATATTTATGTAGCTCTCTCTAATGAGATCATAAATTTTACCTTATTATTTTCCTGGGCAGTAGTTGTGTACAGCTGAGGGTGCTGATGTTTACGTTTTTCCATCCTCTTCTCTTCTTCCAACAAGCGACCAGCAATTTCTACTTGGTGGCTTCTCTGATCTGCCTGATGCTGACTGTATAACAAGAGATATCACAGCCATGTTTGATGAAGTAATACTAGTAGGTGATAATTCACAGGGATGACATCACCCACCAGAACAGGAACAGCCTAAAATTCTAGTAAACTGTTAAAAATTGCCGGACATGGGTCCCCCAGAATGCAATAGTGCCCGAGGGTAGGCCTAGGCCCTATATCATAATAATACTAAATATGCGTTACATACCCAACGCTGCATTAAGAGGAAGTTCCCAAATCATCGCAAGTCCATATATAGTTAAGCAACATCTATGAGTTAATAATTCCACCGAGGACATTCAAGGACAGCTTTCCCTCAAACATTGTACACTCCGCCAATGTTGGTTCAATGATGTGCCAATATCGCAGACGTTGGACTAGCAATAAAACAGCGTCGGGTGAAATGTCTCGATTGAGTACCGTATATCCCCGCGTATAGTGCGACGCCATGTATAATACGAGTTAAGATTTCAGGCCTCGGATGACCTGAAAAACGTCTACCCCTCTGTATAATACGACCTCAAATTTTGGATGTCGGCAGCGTCCCGGTCGGTAGCGTTCCGGGCCATCTAAATGTGAGGCATGGATATTATCTTATTTTACTACATAGTGCCGTGATACCTGCATAGACGATGCTCTATGACGGGAACAGCGGCAACAGTACAGCTCTGCAAAACCAAAGGGCAGTATCTGCTTACTTGTAAAGTAAGCAGATACAGTATTTTCATTTTCCATGGCAGAGTGGATGTCATCGGGACTGTCTCATGGGCAGATATTCTGAGGCTTGCATAGGCTACATACACACAGATTTTAAAATACCCGTATTTATATTTCGCCAACAAATTTATATTATTTTAATTTATCTATTACAAAGACCATATTTTAATATCGTTTTGCTCAAATAAGAACATTTCAAGATGAGATGTGATTGTAAAACATTTGCAGACTAGCAGCATTGTCTAGACACAAGAGGTGTGCATGGTTGTATAAGGTGTCAGGGTGCAATAACACAGCAGCGCTCCATGAACTACAGCTAACAGATACCACCATTAGATCAATACTGTATCAGCCGCGGCAACAGCGGTAGGCGTTAATGTTATCCCAGCAATATGGACATTCTGAGGCCTACATGTATAGAATTTGCGATAGGAGATATAATCAGTGATATCTTGTTATATTTCGTCAACGCATTCTCTCATCCCAATAGGAAAATATCATGTTCAGATTTGTCGTACAAAATAGAACACTCCCATATGAAAGGCGATCTTACATGAAATCATTATTAATATAAATGAACAGGTCAGAAGTGTGAATTGGTTGCAGCCTAACGGCGTCATTTACCTGCCCGTGGTTGTCAAAGGTGCCACGCGCGTCGGCGGGAATGTGAGACGGGGGCTCCCAGTAAACATGACACATTCACACATTCTGTTGTTTGCTACTAGCCTAGTTGGAAAGGCACAGTATCGTGTGTATAGGCCTGCTTACCAAACACGCTGACTGGCCTAAGTTTAAAGATACGTTCTACCGCTAGAGAACTTTACCGATGAACTTACCGCTAGAGAGCTGAAAAATTGTATTGAATTCTACATCTATGTATAATACGAGGTGCCTTTTTGTGACATGAATAGCTAAGAAAAAACATCGCATTATACACGGGGATATACGGTAGTATCCATAGTCTTGTAATCAGGTTGAACTACTCAGCTGAATCAACATGTACTGCACTGTACATGCTGAAGGTTTACACGTGACCCATAGATGCGAGTTTAGAACATGACTGGATCTTTAGCGCAGGGACCGTCTTTAGACGTCAGAATGTGAAAAAATTAAAAATTAATGATGGCCATACACCCATTACACAGGTGGTCAAATGAAGCTGAAAGACATTTATGATGACTTCAAATTAGAAAACCATAAGCACAGGCAGAAGCTCCTTCAAACAAAATTGAAATCAGCTAAGAATTGAGGGATGAAGCATTTCTTGTGAAATGTGGACGGACAACAGAAGACAGACAGATGACGGAGGACAGATGACACATAATGACATAAGTGAGGAGCTAAAAATTCAAGCATAAAATAACAAGGATCTTCCATCCTAAAAGTTTTCTAGTAGTTTTTTCAGATTGGTAGATGATGGTCCACCATTTACAGCAGTATGGAGAGAAATGACCACCCCCTTGGCGCCCTAGGTAGGAGTTTGAACAGATAAGATTAGGAAGAGTATTGAAATTACAAATTTTTCTCACAGTTTCTTCATCTCAAACTGCTCAATATGACGCTCCCTTATAAGCTGTTGCGTGGCATTGCCTCCCACATCAATGATCTCTTGTGCCTTTCTTTCCTCCATTTTTTGTTGTTGCTTCGCCTGAGCTCTATCTCTTGCCTGAAGTGATCTTAAATTTTCCTGCAAAAATAGGTAAATCAGTACTCACTCTACCCAGCTACCCTTTACTATAAAATTGTGGACTAGAGGAGTTAACCCTTACAGCACAGGGATCAATTTTAGTCATAAAAATCTGACGTCTGTAGATGTCAGATTTCAGTCTGTAGATGTCAGATTCCGACGTCTAAAGTTGACCCCGCACTGTAGGAGAAAAAGATATTTAAAATGGCTGTAGACCCATAACATAAGTATTAAAATGAATCACAAAGAGCTAACTAAGACATTTATGATGATTTAAAATTGAAAAATACCCTTCGGTCTCCATGGTTTAAATACAAAATAATTCAGCATTTAGGGAGTTAATCTTCAAACAGCACTCCCCATGATCACGATCCATTTAACTCCTTTTATCCCATGTATTACAGTTTATATAATTTTAATTATAATAACGAAATAATGTTGATGGTTATGTTGAAAGTGCCAGTGATATTTATGAACTGAGAAAAAATGTTGCCTGTAATGGGAACATCTGAGTCTTTAAGTGTGATGGTACATATCACAGGATTTACATTTCTCTGTATTCTAGATGGTGCACCAGCTAGGCATTGCTATACAGATAAAAAAAAATGGCTCTAAACCAGCTGTATGCATTAATAGGGTTATTATGCCAGCCTTGGCTGGAAAAAAACCTCTTTCGAGAAAGATCAAGGGTTATATGATTCAATCTCAAAGAGATTTTTTCAGACAATTATAACTAAATTTATATATTTTACTATAAGACATCAGTGGCTCAAACAGAAAAAGTTGTACCCTGTTATTTGTGATGTCTTTTTTCAGGGCTAGCATACTCTGCATACGTTTCTCTACATGTTTTTGTCGATTCTGTTCCTCTTCTTGTTCGCTTTGCTTCATCCTGAAAAAAAGTAAAATAAAAAGTAAAAAATCCAAAACATGTTCTCTTAACCCTTAAACACTGAAATATTTTAAAATAAACTAAGAGGCCAAAGGGTCTTTACAATTTGAAATCATAATAAATGCCTGCTTCATTTGAACGCTTATGTTATCATTCGGTCTATAAATATTACTCTTTTAGTGCAGGGATCGACTAGACATCTGACATTTAAAGTCGGTACCCTTTTTATTTGACCTCCATGTTAGAAAATTTGAAGGATAATTGAGCATTACATTTAACATATTATCAATGTATTGATTAAAACTCTACAAATATGAGTAATTTTCACCTACTAGAAGTGGTGATGAGATACAATTTCAGGTAGGTAAAAATTTCAATAAGATAACATAGCGCTGTATTAAGGGTTAACCGTTTGACCGGGTTTTTTTTTTATTACCACATTAAGTACCACATTTTAAACATGGTAAAAATTAAATGTGACATCAATCAGCAAGATTTGAAAACAGTTGACCTCTATTTTGTCAAATCTGAATAATTTTAACTCACTTGAAGTTGTGGATCGCTTCAGCGAGACACAACTTTAAGTGGGTGAAAATTCAGATTGAATAATTCAGAGATTAAAGGGTTAAGAAAAAAATAGTACAACGCAACACACCACGTAAGTTTTTCATTTATATAATAATAAGTTTTGCGCTGCTAGATTTAGCCATTGTACTACTGGACCCATACAAATCGTTCTTCTGTGAAATGTGCATGGTAAGATTCTAGTTTGTAAAACATAGGCCTATTTTACTTTCAATTTAAGATGGAAACTGTAGGAGAAATTGCAGCTGACAACCCAGCAAACACGACACATTGAAACAATGATATTTGGTGTTGGCCCATCGTCTATGACTCTGGCCCAGCATCAAACCAGCATCGTTACAATGTGTTGTGTTTGCTGAGAATGACGGAAACTAATAAATGACAATTCAGAGTATTTTCACTTACTTATTTATAGTATGCGACAAGTGCTTGCTTGTTTTCTTCTGGCTGCGCTTTGCTTCATTCAATGCATGTTGTTGACGTTTTTGCTCTTCAACCTCAGCAGCTTTCCGAGCCCTGTTTAAAATCTTTATGTAGATATTTCATTTACACATATGCGTAAGTACATTTACAGAATTGAAAAGCTTGTCTCAAGAAAGTAGTGATTATGGATGCAGTAGAATGAGAGTTTTTTCGTGTTTTTTTCTTTTTTCTGGAGGGGGGGGGGGGATAAACATGTTCAATCTCCTCCACCTACATCATTTTCTACCTCTGACATTTATAAAGACAAAAATAGAACTTCGAAAATAGCTAAGTATTTCTAATGTGAAAAATCTATAAAACCACATCCAATTTACGAAAAAGTTATTTCACAAGACAGCAGAATGCTTGAGGGTTTGGGGGATGGGATGTACATAAACACATACGATGACAATCTGTGAGGGTAAACACACCTGGCCTCCACTCGTCTATGAGCTGCTGCTTGCTCAGCATAGCTGTCTTCTTTGCCTTGCCTAGATGATGCAGCGGCACTCTTCTCTTTGGCAAGACTCTCCTCCCGTTTCTTCAATACATCTTCTTCCAATATGTATTTCCCTTGCTCTACTTGACTCTGGGCCAGCTCATACCTGGAGAATAATCATTTTAGTCAGTAAATCATGGTGGCACTAAACTTGAAAAATTATGACTCTTTAACCTTTACAAAACTGAATTATTTTTTAAAAAGCCATGGGGACCAAGGGTTTTTTTCAATTTGAAATCATCAGAGATGTCTTTATTATTGCGATCAAGTCGGCTCTCAAATCAACCCTTATCACATTAAATTATTAAATCTTCACCCACTTGAAGTTGTGTCTCGCTAGCGCGACCTACAACTTCAAGTGGGTGAAGATTACTCATATTTGCCTAATTGGAGACTAAACATTTGCAAATTTTGATAATTAAACACTCATTTCCTTCCCAATAACTGTGATTTAAACAGCTAATACAATGGGTTAAAAGACTATATAGTCGTGATTAGCGTTGTAAGGTTTAACACACTGCTTTCCAAACAAATGCGTTTATTATATTAATTTTTGCTCTAAACTGACTCTGCCGTGTCCAGCTTATTCTGTATTTCTGCCTCAAGACGTTGCTCATTGTCCAGCTCTCGAACAACACGTTCATGTTGAGCTTGAAGACGATTCATAGCAGCACTGCAACAATAAAAAATAAATATTAAAATGTAGCAACTTCAAAATAGCCTGAAACTGATTATGCTAACATTCAACTGTACAAAATCCTACAAGTCGAAAATATAAAAAATATAAAAAATATAAATACAAGCAAATATATTTCTTTCATTTGGATCATTTCTGTCTGCTTTCTCCAGAAAATTTTCCCTGAGGGATATATGTTTGCCAAATAAAAAAATTTCCTTGACGGATATATGTTTGCCAAATGAAAAAGTTATATTTATAACTATTTTTAGCAATAGCGGTTTCCTAGTAAATATGCGAAACATTAAAAGAAAAAAGTGAATTAAAAAGTAGGAAATAACTGTGCTGCTTAACGCTTGTAGTGTTAGGCACATTTATAGACGGTTCAAAACATAATTAAATGACACTAATAGTGGAATATAGCTTGGGGAAGATGATCGGTTCATCAAATTATTATTCAATTTGGGAGATGTCTCTTTTGCATTAATTGAAATTTCTTGAAATTAATAAAAAATTGAAGCAAACAATTCAGCAACCTAAAGAACACTTAACTAAAAATAACATAAAATATAATGCGGGCAATGGCTAAAAATAAATCATAAATTTGTTATCATTTGTTTATCATTATAAATAAATTACAGTTCAAAATAAATAACAAATGTTACCTTTCTTTCAAAATAAAAATTGTGCTGATGAAGAAGGAAAGACTTTAAAAACATTTTAAAGTTAGAGTCAAATAGTTGATATTTCTAAATCTTTTGAGCAGTAATCATGTCTATAATTGTCTTTAATCCTCAGATTCTTGATCTGATAATCATTACATTATCAAAGGGCAGCTCTTCAGAGTGAAATCTGTGCATAGATAGTCAGCAAATAATTAAAATTAATTATGATTTAAACTGAATAATAGGTAATTCAATTACCAAGACACAAACTCAGGGGGTTGAAAATTTAAATAGCTGCTCAAAGGGTGAAAGTCAACTTACACATTCCCGTCATCGTTAGATTGTTCTATATCCAGGTAGACAGAATCTCTCTCTTGCTCCAGCTGAGTGACACGTTCTCGACAGCTATGTAACTCCTCCCTGTGTAAAGAAAAAAATAGCTCATCATTATAACTGGACTGAGCGATCTACATGAATAATCTATAACAGTGCTCATATATTTGAAGTTTTAGACAGCTACTACAATAACATTCAAAAAAGTTTTTAACTCATGAAAATTTTTATTTTTTAATCCTTACAGCGCGGGGACAGACTTTAGTCGTCACAATCTGACGTCTGCAGACGTCAGATTCTGACGAAAGTTGATCCACACACTGTAAGAGTAAAAATATTTCTGTTGGCCGTAACTCCATAACTTTGGTATTCAAATGAATCAGAAAGAGCTAACTAAGACTTTTATGATGATTTTGAATTGATTAAAACCCTTTGACCTCCATGATTTATACAAATTAATTCAGCGTTGTAAGAGATAAAGTTTACATTCTTGCCAAAATATCTTATACTTAGTTAACCTTTCCTGATAAGTTATCTTACCTAAATATTCACCCACTTGAAGTTGTGTCTTCCTACCGCAACCCACAGCTTCAAGTGGGTGAAATTAATGATGTTTGTTCAATTTGAGACTAAGCATTTGCGAATCTTGATGTTTAAACACTAATTTCATTCACAATACCAGTGATTTGATCTATTTTGGCCAATGAAATGGATTAAAAATGACTATAATTGTGCTTAGCTGTGTTAAGTTAATAAAGATTAAGTGCCGACATATTTTGTTTGAAAACACTCAGTTTGACAATGTTTAAAATTAATTAGCTAGCTCCTTCTGATTCGTTTGAATCATACACATTTTATAAGTTTAAGACTAAGAAAGATTGGACACAGTCATTGAAAATAATTTTAAAAAATTCCCAAAAGCAAGTCCTGTTGCTTCTCTACTATTGATAAAAACATTTATATTCATATAGAAAAATCTGTTTATTTATCAATGACGCAATATTGGGAATTATGAACATTTTACGATGACAATTATCCATATACCAGCATTAATCCTGCAATGGAATTATGTTGGCCCAACATCTGCGATTTTGCCCAATAATAAACCAACATAGAATTAATGTCTAGTGTTTGCAGGGTCTGTGTCTATGGTTATTAAAACAGTTATTAAGTCAAGTTAAAGAAAAGAGGACAGCATCTTTCAGATAACGTGATTTGTCAATAAAATGCAAATTATAGTTCATAGTAGAAGCAAAGTTAATGAAATAATTAAATTAATTTCTCATCTTTTGAAGCTTCAAATTGACACTGTGATGACAATTCCAGCTTTAAATGAATGAAAAATAAAAACAGACAATTCAGTAGTATGGTGGTTAAAAGGTAAAATGATTACAAAACAGACAATTAAAATGCAGATTATACCTTGTTTTTTGCACAGTGTAGTCCTTTTCTTGTACTTTTTCTGCAAGTTGATTAATATATCGCCTGAGGTGTATCATTCGAACCTGATCAGTCCATCCTGTCTTTTCCTCAGACACAGGGGCTTGTACGTCATCATCTGAGGAACTAAAAATAATACGAAGATGTCTAGAATACAGGAATCTGAATCGATACATAGATACGCCTAACAATAGATAAAAAATAGATTAAAATTTAATCATTTTATCAACAGTTACTAGAAAAAAATTATCAATTTCAGTGTCAAATGATTCTATTTGCTTTGAAAACGTTTTTAAAAAGATCTGTAATCATGTCAGAAAAACTCAGTAATATACTGAGCACTGATCAAAAAATTGTCCAAGGCCCTTAGCAGCACAATTAAGTTATTATCAAAGTCTCAATGATGTGAATCATACAGACACTTCTATGTTATTTAATGCTCATTTCTGTGATGTGAAATTACCAGAAATATATTATCCTCATGTTTTCCACAATTTTCAAGTAAAGTACATGCATCCACTTGTGCTATTTCAAGGAAAATAGCTTGGTACATATAGTACGACACTGGTCAAATAATCTAATCGTTTTCTTTGTTTTACTCACTCTGACATGTCAGGCAGTACATCTTCACCAGCGTCGAGCGAGGCTCCCCCGTCATCACTCTGAAAGTCATAGATATCATCCTCCTCATCATGTTCACCCGCCATCTGATCTCCTGACCCATTTCTCTGATATAAATTGTCGTCTGAATGCTGCGATGTTTCAGAAAGAACACCATATTCAGTCTCCATGATTCTGCTCTGTGATGCACCTTTTTCAGACCCTCAGTAAGTATCTGCAAATAAAACATTCTCAGCACTTTGACCTCTCACAGTGAAACTTCAGACATTGGCTAGCATCACATAAAACCAACATTAACCCTTTAGACCCTCACAATGCATTAAAGCATCATTTTACATCCCTGAAAACAGACTTAGCTTTCCTACAACTAAGGATTTTAGAATGAAAATTTTCATGAAACTGGTTTACCAATACATGGCCATTTTCTTTGATTTCACACCCACTTCAAATCATCTTCATCCACTACAAGTGGATTAAGATGACAAAGATGAATTCAGGCTTGAAAAGGATTTAGTCTATTTTCACCCGGAAAAGGTGATAAATGTGTCATTCAAAACAAATACAATGTAATGCTTTTAATTCTACAATGATAGCTTCATTTCTACCAGTAATACTAATAGTGAACAAATTTTCGGGGATGCTAGGGGAAGATGGGAAAAAAGATCCGAGAAAAGTTTTGTTAAAAAATTTTAAAGAGCGACCGAGCAAATTGGAAAAAAGCTACTCCCAGGACCTGGTGAAACAGACTGTAGGCCTAGGCTCTAGCCCTAGGCCTAGATTCTGAAGATTTAGATGTTAAGCGATAATCAGTGAATTTTTATAGATCATATTACATCAGATTTATGTCATGACCTTGTGTTGGCCTCTTAAATTAATGTGGCTGTTTTTTTGTCTTGCTCAGCCCCTCTCGAATTTTTGCTGTTTTTAGCTGTTAACAGGTCGACTATTTGTAAATTGTTTAAATTTTAGTATAACAGAATATTTTATTTGACTTAAAACACAAACAAATTGTGCCCTATACCATAGCCTATAGGTATACTAGCTCAGGACACATTAACTTATGTAAAATTGTATGAAGAAATGCTATCTGCTACTGTGCTAGGCCTAGTCTATGCTGGTCCCAATCCCTCTCCAAAAACTGAGTGAGATGTGCCCTTGCAAGTTGCAGGCAACACGCCAACATGCAACAGTCTGCAGAACAGTCACAGGTACGTCCAAAGAAGTCATTTTGGTGTTTTTTTCGTGTTTTTTTCAGGATTTATGTGAATTTGTGATACACTGCAATAAAAGAAATATTTTTCTTTGCTTGTTTGTTCTTTTTGCTTACTATTACTGGTAGAAACGAAACCATCATTGTAAAATTAAAACTAACTAGATCTTATATTTGCCTGGCAAAAATGACAGTCTCCACCTTCCAGAATTAAAAGTTTATTGCCAATGCAGCAATGATCATGGCTATATAACATAAGTGGCATGGCGGCCATCTTGGATATATGCAAATTAGCTGATTTTCGAACTCAACCAGGGAAATCCATCAGAGGGTGTTTAGAAAAAAAATTGCGAAGATCTGATGAACATTGGCGACTGGAGAGTGTTTTCATCGATCTTGGATATACAAAATAGCCCATGGCGGCCATGTTGAATATGCAATTCAGCTGATTTTCAAACTCAACCAGGATAATCTATAAGAGTGTTGAGAAAAAAAATTGCGAAGAACGGATGAATATTGGCGACTGAAGAGCGTTCACGTCGATCTTGAATATGCAAATTAGCCCATGGCTGCCATCTTGGATATGCAAATTAGCTGATTTTCGAACTTGAGCAGGATAATCCATCAGAGGGTGTTCAGAAAAAAAAGCGCGAAGATTGGATGAATATTGACAATCGGAGAGCGTTCAAGTCAATCTCGAATATGCAATTTAGCCCATGGCGGCCATCTTGGATATGCAAATTAGCTGATTTTCGAACTTAAACAGGATAATCTGTCAGAGGGTGCTCACAAAAAAAAGTGTGAAGATCGGATGAATATTGACGACTGGAGAGCGTTCACGTCGATCTTGAATATACAAATTAGCCAATGGCGGCCATCTTGGATATGCAAATTAGCTGATTTTCGAACTTAAGCAGGATAATCCATCAGAGGGTTTTCAGAAAAAAATTGCAAAGATTGGATGAATATTGACCATTGGAGAGCGTTCACTTCGATCTCTAATATGCAAATTAGCCCATGGCGGCCATCTTGGATATGCAAATTAGCTGATTATCGAACTTGAGCAGGATAATCTGTCAGAAGGTGTTCACAAAAAAAATTGTGAAGATCGGATGAATATTGACTACTGGAGAGCATTCACGTCGATCTAGAATATGCAAATTAGTCCATGGCGGCCATCTTGGATATATATGCCAATTAGATGATTTTCGAACTTAAGCTGGATAATCCATCAGAGGGCGTTCAGAAAAAAATTCGCAAAGATCGGGTGAATATTGGCGACTGGGGAGCGTTCAAGTCGGACATAGATCTTGAATATGCAAATTAGCCCATGGCTGCCATATTGGTTATGCAAATTAGCTGATTTTTGAACTTAAGTAGGATAATCCATCAGAGGGTGTACAGAAAATTTTTTGTGAAAATCAGATAAAAATTGGCGACTGGAGAGCGTTCACATCATCAAATTGTTGAATAATAATAATAATAATAATAATAATAATAATAATAATAATACCAACAATAGACAGCACTAAAACAATAAGTCTCCACCACATAGTGGGTGGATACTTAATAAAAGAGTTATTTGTTTTGAATGGCACTTTTATCACCTGTTCTGGAGGCTCCCATCATAGATTTCTCGCAATTACGAAAAATGATGTCAGTTCTCGCCTTTAGTTTTATGATAGCTGCAACAAATGCTTGACTAGGTAAGTGGAACAGGCATGCTGTGGCCCCTTCTGATAATTTTTTTTACGCAGGTGCCATCTTTTTAATTTTTGTAAAAAAATGCAAAAAATGAAAATAGACTATGTCCACTGCCCTATGAGGAAGTTCTGGAGGACATCATTAAGACCGTTTGGACAGAACAATGTGGGAATCTCATAGAAATGAGATACCTAGGGAAGGCTGCACTAGTTTACCCAGGATAAAACCTGGATGAAGTTTTGTTTGCCTACCCAGCACTGACTCATGGGGCGCACCGAGGGTAAAAATGGTCTAAGCTTTAAGGATGCGAATCCATCAAAATACCTCTTCTTCTATGACCCCCTCGTGGACTGAAAAAAAAAACGGAGGGCCGAGGCTAGATGCCCGTATTTTTTATTTTTATGTGCCTAGAAGCTAAACAATCCTATCTGCCACTCTAACGAGTGGCAGATAGGATCCTTTAGCTCCGAGGCGACGATATATGATAATGTGTTATATTTGCTACTGTTAAGTGTATTGCGGGGCACTGTCTGTTGTATCTAAAAACTAAAACTCAACACTGACATCATCTCCGTAGTTTTCTTCAGCTGCTTCAAAAAGTTCAAGTGTCTGGGTGATGTTTTGGATTCTGTTACCCCCATAACAGTTTGCAACAATGATTGAGGTGCCATCTTTTGGACGTTTTTTTATAATTTAGCTCAGATTTTGATCTAGCACAGCATTTTTCTTGCTCAGTGAAAACTGTGGAATGTGGTCAAATATTGTGTCCCAAATGTCCCATATGTCCCAAATGTTTCAAGTGTCCCAAATGTGTCATATGTGCCAAATGTTTCATATGTGCCAAATGCCCCATGTGTCCCGAATTGCCCATTTGTCCTAAATCGCCCATGTGTCCCAAATGTCCAATGGATCAAAAATGTTCCAAGTGTGTGATGTGTCCCAAATGCCGCATGTGTTCCAAATGTCCCAAGTGTCCCATGTGTCTCAAATGTTCCATGTGTCCCAAAAAAAACAAAGCCCTATGTACAGATTGTGCCGGACAATATTTCTGCAATGGTAAATATAAATCACATGGGAGGTCAGAGCCATTTATTAATATTAACAAGACTACATAAGTCCAGGAGCTCCCGCTCAGAATTAGAATTTGATTTAATCAATTTTGTGTAGGGTTATTATTGTAGTCCTAGGCTAGGTCAAAAATCAAGACGCAAGACAACTATAGGTCTAAGAAGCCCAGTCTAAGAGTAAGATAAGAACTAGACAGTCTATCAGAGATTGCAAACCTCCATAGAAATTAATGATCCTAATCAGTATCCCAGTAATGGTCTACCTATCTGGCACGGTTTACCTGATATCTGGCCAATCGAGGTAACTAATAGCTGATTTACGGTCATTTTGAATTCGATATAAATTAGTTAAAAACTTAGGGTGCATCCTCCCCCGAAACCTCAAATTTTGTTTTATAGTAATGGACTAACATCAACACAGTTTGCAAAATATTGCGCATGTGAAAGTAAATGATGGCCGATAGGGGGCCATTTTGAATTTGATCGAGTTAGAATTTTTCAAGATGCATCCTCAGCTGAAATCTCACATTTCATTCTATAGTAATCGTCTAGCTGTCTAGCACGGTTTACCAAATATCGGCCATGTGAAAGTGAATAATGGCCTAAAGGCGGCCATTTTGAATTTGATCAAGTCGAAATTTTCCAAGATGCATCCTCAGCTGAAATCTCACATTTCATTCTATAGTAATGGTCTAGCCATCTACCACGGTTTACCAGATATCGCCCATGTGAAAGTGAATAATGGCCGATAGGAGGCCATTTTGAATTTGATCGAGTCAAAATTTTTCAAGATGCATCCTCTCCTGAAATCTCACATTTTGTTTTAGAGTAATGGTCAAGCTATCTAACACGGTTTACCAAATATCAGCAATGTGAAAGTAAATAGTGGCCGATAGGCGGCCATTTTGAATTCGATTGAGTCAAGAGTTTTTAAAAGGCATCCTCTCTCGAAACATCACATTATGTGAAAGTAAATAGTGGCCGATAGGCGGCCATTTTGAATGCGATTGAGTGGAAAGTTTTTAAAAGGCATCCTCTCTCGAAACGTCACATTTTGTTTTATAGTAATGGTCTAGCTATCTAGCACGGTTTACCTGATATCAGGCCTATCGAGGTAAATAATGCTGATTGTCTGCCATTTTGAATTCGTAAGTTAAAAATTTTCAGGGTGCATCCTCCCCCGAAAACTCACACTTTGTTTTATAGTAATCAGGTAATGGTCTAGCCATCTAGCACGGTTTACCAAATATCAGCCATGTGAAAATGAATAATGGCCAAAAAGGCGGCCATTTTAAATTTGATCAACTCAAATTTTTTCAAGATGCATCCTCATCTGAAATCTCACATTTCGTTTTATAGTAATGGTCTAGCCATCTAGCACGGTTGACCAAATAACGGCCATGTGAAAGTGAATAATGGCCGATAAGCGGCCATTTTGAATTTTATCGAGTCGAATTTTTTCAAGATGGATCCTCTCCTGAAATCACACATTTCGTTTTATAGTAATGGTCTAGCCATCTAGCACGGTTGACCAAATAACGGCCATGTGAAAGTGAATAATGGCCGATAAGCGGCCATTTTGAATTTTATCGAGTCGAATTTTTTCAAGATGGATCCTCTCCTGAAATCACACATTTTGTTTTATAGTAATGGTCTAGCCAGCTAACACGGTTTACCAAATAATGGCCATGTGAAAGTGAATAATGGCCGATAGGCGGCCATTTTGAATTTTATCAACTTGAAATTTTTCAAGATGCATCCTCTCTTGAAACTTTACAATTTATTAATATTAATGGTGTAGCTATCTTGAGCGGTTTTCATGATATTCCGAATATCAGGCCTGTCGAGGTGAATAATGGCCGATAGGCGGCCATTTTTTATTTTATCGACTTGAAATTTTTCAAGATGCATCCTCTCCTGAAACCTCACAATTTGTTTTATAGTAATGGTGTAGCTATCTTGAGCGGTTTTCATGATATTCCGCAAAATCTTTCAGTCGGATTTACCGATGTTATAAATTAGGTCAAAGTGCTGGGTCAACTTCAAGGTCAAGGTCCAAAAACCTGAAAAGGCACAACTAGGGACCTTAGAGAACATGTATGTGCAATATGACTGTCATCGGCCCAGTACTTTTCGAGATCTGCTCCGGAAACGAAGTGCGCGTCAAAACGTCTAAATAGGTCATAGTTCTGAGCCAGAAGTAGGTCAAAGTTCAAATACCCCAAAAGGCACAACTAGAACCCCTAGGGGTGTTGTGTGTAAAATTTGAAGACAATCGGACAAGTACTTTCAGAGATATGCTCCGGAAACGAATTGTTTACGGACGGCCCAACGGCCCAACGCCGTAACATCATCATTTTCTCCTCTGCGAGCTTGCGTATTGAATTCAGATCAAAAATATTTTAACCTGTCTATTACCAACCTGGAAGTAACCCACATACCAAAAATTGTTATCCTAGCTTATTTTAGGCAAAAGTTATAGGCAAAAGAAGAGGCCAAAAAAAAACGGAAGTAGAATCCATAGCTCCCACCGTCTCACCTACGGTGACGGCGGGAGCTAATTCTGTGAAACTTAATGACCTTGACCTCCTTTGTTTTCACCGAGCTCGCTAATACAATGAAGTATGGAGGAGGGGTGTTACATAACCTTGTTTTCACCGAGTGACGTCACTGCGAGTCACAGAATGAAGTATGGGGGAGGGGGTGTTATATAACCTTGTTTTCACCGAGTGACGTCACTGCGTTTCACAGAATTACAAAAGGCATTGACACTACATTTATTAGCTATCAATCTTTATGCTGCGGGAGGGGATACATCTCCAGTTTTTAATTACAAAAAACGTTGAACCTTTAGTTTACTCAAATATGCCTTCTAGTTTACTTAAATATCTAGCAAACCCTGCCAGCTAGCTAGATTATTAGGCCTACTATAGAACAAATTATAAGCTCCAGTTAGTGCATCAAAATGACCTTTTGAAATCTGAAAAATCTGAAAAATTGCAATGTGTATAAGAACAATTCAAACAGCTTGGGCTCGCCATGTATATCTCAGGAAAATTTTGTCCCGTAAGTAATGGTTTCAGTTAGTAGTCATTACAGTAGAAAATAGTTATTCAAGAAGGAGATCTAGTGGTACAGTACATGTTACTCTATATCGTCGCCTCGGAGCTAAAGGATCCTATCTGACACTCGTTAGAGTGGCAGATAGGATCATTTAGCTCCTAGGCTTCATTTAGCTGTATATCGTCACCTCGGAGCTAAAGGATCCTATCTGACACTCGTTAGAGTGGCAGATAGGATCATTTAGCTCCGAGGCGACGATATGGCTAAGCAGCCTAATGTAGAACTGCAGGTTAGAGCCTGAATATTACATACTAAATCAATATATTTTATAACTCTTGTTTCGGTTGGCAATTTTTATATTTTCTTATTTTATGCCCAAAAAAATATTTCTACTAAGAAATATTATACTGAATGTATTATTTCAAATAAACTATGCCATTACTTACATGGTAAAATGGGACACAGAAAGAAATAGGACAATTCGGATTTGTACGGTATAACTGTTTTTGTACTCACGTCAGGCATTACGTTTGTTTTCTATACTCTAGTGTATACTTTCCACAAGAAGTGCTAAACACAGAGCACAGGTAATTTTAGATTCATTTTAACCCTTATTAATAGGGCCGCGACATACGGTTTAATCATTCAGGATATCACAAAAAATGTCCCTTTTTTTTTTTTTTTTTGGTGACTAAAATTGTCGGAATCACACAAAATTTTCTCCATTTCTTAGTCTTACATTTCAAGAGTTACTGTTATGAACATTAAAAAAATTAACCCACATCTATTATTTTAAATTTTATTTCACATTAGGGCCTTCGGCTACAGGTTTTAAATGTATATTTTCAAGGTTATAGTGAACTAGGCCACCTTCCAATTTTGTGGCAAACCTTCCTGTGCTGTGGCTAATCTTCCCTGTCGCCCCGGTGGGGGCACTTCCATACTTGGGAGTACTGGGGATGTGCCTTTTTGAGCTTCCAGCTTTGGCACAGGGTGTCTTTCTTGAGCTTCCGGAATTGGGACAGGGTCCTATTTTGAGCTTCCAAATCTGGGCACCCGCTTAGCATGTATTTTGCTGATTTTTCAGGCTATTATCAGCCGAATTGCATCACATTTTTCAGCCTAATAGCCTCAAATTGTTATAAATAAATATTAAAGAGCTTAAAAAGACCATTAAACATTAAATATATTGGTATTAATTACACCACAGGCCGATCAATTAAATTCGGTGTTGATTTTCAAATTGGGACGGGGTGTCTTTTTAGCCGCAAGGCGAATTGGGACAGGGTCAGGTTTTTAACTAGTCCAAGCTGGGGACTCTTGCGCTATGCTCCAGCAAAATTTGGAACCGGAAATTGCAGACAACACTGATTCAGTGAATCAGTAAATAAGATAACTGTCCCTTTCAGCACTACAACCTGCTAATCATAACCTGAACCAATTAATCATTGCAATTGTATTTATTCCACACATTTGTATAGACTAGGCCCTAGTCCCAAGATTATCTTTATTGAACAATTTCCATTTTGTTCAAGTTTGTAGCTAGGAGTTTGAAACTAGGCCAATTTGAACAAAAAAATAACTAATATTTTTGTTTTGTTTAACTTCTCCGCTTCTGATTAACCAGCCTCTACGCTAGGTAGATCTAGGCCTAGTGTTAGGATAGTCTAATTAGTTCATAAATGTATTCATGCTATTGCTGACCCAGAAAAAACCCCATATTTATAGGGCCTAAGTTTTTTGATAACAACATTTAACTACGATTATACGAACAACTATTACTTAGTTCAGCCATAGTGGTTGCCGCTAATAAATTAGCATTTGAGACATCGTCCTGCAGTGAGCACTGGTGAGGGGGGCGCGATAAACAGCCGTCAGTGCGCGTGCGCGGGAGCGCGTCGGAAGTGAGCTGTTTTGTATTTTCATTTTGTAAACAAACACGCGATAGATTCGATCCTTGCCGGAGATAGGCCTTGTGACAGATCAACAATGACGAAAGGCCCTGGGCAGCCTTATGCGAGGCTAGCTATCCCAAACAAACAAACAACACATGACGGTCGCCAAGTTTGCCGCTGCCAATAGGCTAAACGAACTCGTTTTCTTGTAAGGAGATTGCAAATACTTTTTGCTGTAGCCTAACCGTTTAACAACGGACGGTCGGCAATATTTTATTTTATATTTTTGACAGGCATAAAATTTAATGAGTCGCAAACATCGGCAAGGGTCGGTCGGCAATCGGAAACCAAAAATTATTTTTTTCAGGCTCTATGGATTGAAGTGTGAGATTAGAGTACCGGATACAAGTATTCCACTGCAACACGATTTGTCTTCCCTAACACCAGGGCCAACATCATATCAACATGGGGCCCAATGCTGTGCTAAGATGCTCTATTCTTTAGTTCAGGTGTAGGCTCAGCTACAATTGGATTTGTTTGGGTTTGATTGATATTATTAGTCCAGTTCTTGCTAAACTGAATGTTTAATAATCTTACTATGAAAATATTTAAATTACAATATGCATAGCGTGTTCTATTTAAAATCAACTATTATGCTGTACATAGGCCTATTAGATATTTATTTATATATGAACGGGCTATAGATTCAAATTGACCCCTAAATTTCAATTTCAATTATTTTTTTTCACACCAAGGTCAAGGTCATCATTTTGTCATTATATATGTATTGTCATTTGACTATTTTATTCCAAGGTCAAGGTTATCATTTTTTTATTAAAGATGTAGGCATATTGTCATCTGACAATGATCAAATTTGTCATTACTTTTTCAAAATAATTATACCTTTCAAAGAATGTAAATACATATTTCAAATAATAATCAGATTTTTTAATTTTGACCTTGACAATTGTAAGACCTTGTATGAAATTTTAAAATAAATAACATGCAATAATGTTTTGGCCAACATAAAATTCATGTAATTGAATCATATGTTATGTGAATCATTATACATGTAATATTAGCATTGCATCATTAACTATATAGGTATATATTTACATTGACCTTGGAATAAAAATGTATTTGCTTGATGCTATTAGGCAAAAATATTTAAATTCGCCCTTTATTTTATTTCAAGGTCATATCATTTTTTTATGACATTGTATTCAATATCGTTAGACTAGTGATCAAATTTGTCAATAATTTTCTATAACATTTATCCCTTTTAACAAATGAAAAGACAAATTTCAAGTAATAATCACTTATTTCATTACTTTTGACCTTACAATATCTAAAAAAATGACCTTTATTTTATAGCAAGGTCAAGGTCATATAATTTTTTATTCTTGTTCTATACCATCTGATTAAGTGATAAAAGTTGTCAATAATTTTAAAGAATTGTTGACAAATTTTTAAAAATGACAAGAAATATTGTAATATATTAATCAGATATTTATTACCCAGTTCTCTTTGACCTTGACACTTGTGTGACCTTGACCCCCTTATTTTCAAGTTGTCAATACTTTTTTTGTAAATAACATTGATGATTTTGTTGCCAACACATAACTGAACCATAAATCAATCACAATATGAACAGTTCCTTGACACATTTATTATGTTTCCACTAAAGTTGAAATAAAAATCAATTTGTGTGAGCGAAAATATCAAAAATTGACCTTTTTTTCACATCAACGTCATGGTCATATCATTTTTTATATTCTTATGTATTGTCATCCTACTAGTGATCAAATTTGTCAATAATTTTTTATAATGTTGATTATTTTCAAAGAACCAAAAGACATATTTTAAGTGAAAATCACACATTTTTATTACATTTTGACCTTTACACTTGTATGACCTTGACCCCTAGATCTCAAGCTCGTTCCTTTTTTTGTAAATAACATTAATAATTGTGTAGCCAACACAAAACTGATTCATAAATATATATGGTTTATATGGTATTGAGTCAATACAGGGGTCGACACTAACTGCTCTGAAGTAGTGGCCAAAAGGGCCAGTAGCTTCAGATAATTACTGGCCCTTTGTTGTATTTGAAAGTCCTTAACGTACACTGTATCACAAAAAATTGGTGTAATGGTATGATACAAAATTTAAATCAATGTTTAATACTCAACCACAGGCTCATTTGAAATTTTTTACTTGTTTTCATAACATAGCCATAAATAACGGGGTGTTAAAATTAAATAAAGAGGCACACCTGGTACTTTTTATTGGCCCCCAGGGCCAGTATCTCATGTGATTTACTGGCCCTTACTGATTTCTACTGGCCTCGGGCCAACGGGCCAGTGTTAGTGTCGATCCCTGCAATATATATGTTTTTATTGATGTTCAAAAACAAAACTTTCATAAAAACGATAAAAATCTGACGTATTTGGCAGTGGGATTTATATGATGTTATAGTGAAAAGTTCAGACTGAAAAACACCTACTTCGAAGTACAAAAAGTGTCATATCTCGAAAACTACTAGATATATTTTTAAAAAGTAACTTCCCACACATTATAGACTTTCTCCTCTGTCATATTAAACAGTTAAAATAACTATATCTGTTAATTTGATTTTTTTGTGAGAGTGCCTAACCAGTGCAGTGGCAGTAAACAGACACGTCACTGTCTGTGACTGACTGAGTCAGTGAGGAGACAGTGAACAGCCTCTCATTGACATTGTCTCAACACTGAATTGTTGCAACACCAACAGGACATGCAGTGACTGAATGACTGATCATCTGACATGTCTGACGCAGGACAGGAGTCAGGACAGGTGACTGAGGACAGTGACTGAGTGAGGTGTGCCGTGCCACCCGGCCGTGCCCGTGCCGTGGTCGTGTGGAGCGCGGGGTTGGGTGGCAATTGCATTTCTATTCAGTATTTGTCAAACTTTTGTAACAGAATATGTTTAATAGTTGGAACTTACACAAATTATTTATTTTTATAGTTGTTTGACCAATTTTATCGTGTAAAAATAGATCATGATTTAGATCAAGAACAGCGGTCTGTTTACAATCGCCATCTGTAGCAACGTACATTACGACACCTGGCGACTGAGTTATCATGATTATTGGCGACGAACGATTTCGGTTCATTTCTGTTCGATTTTTCGCTCCGAAACACGAATAGAAAATTCATGAAGAGGAACCTCAGAAATGTACCTTCCGTTTCAGTGGCAACCCAAACTTTGCTGCGAAAGCAATGACCTACATCACAGGGGCGTATCCAGGGGGGTGCTCAGGTTGCTCGAGCACCCCCCTTAAACTCAACAATTTCCTATAAAATCAATCCACCAGTGCCTGGCATCATGTTGGTGCCAAAACCCCTCTCACATTCACACATTTTTTAGAAAAGAAGCAGAATAAAAAATACCAACTTTGTTTAGTCTTGGCCAATAACTCGAACAGACTCAAAACAACGTTGTTCCAAACTAAATATGCCAAAATTTATGTTAATCATTACACACCACTATCACAATCCACAGTAGGCTGGGGGAGTCGTTCACAGCGGTCAACGACTTAGAGAAGGACGTGCTCTCTCAATCACTTGACGATGCATTAAATAAAGAGAATAAGAGCGAAATAAAGACTATTTCTCAATTATCATTATTTTTTCACCTGCAGGATAGCAAATTTATTCCTCAGGATATAGCCTATTATCTCTGAGATAGGCCTACAATGATACAGGTTCGGGTTTTCAATTTTCAAAATGTAATTGTTGTAGGCCTATTATGTTTGTGCATAGACTTTTTATTTGTTTTAAGGGCCTGTTTAAAATTGTCGTATTTTGTCAGTATAGCCACAAATTAAAGCCACACAATCAGACCAAAATCGTGAAAAAAACATCATTTTTATTTTGGCCCGTTAACATGTCCATAATATGTGAACATGTCCATAGACTAGAATTGCGGAGTCTTTTAAATTTTAGGTGGCTATATATGACAACGTAGCAAGTGTACGTAAAAACGTAGATTGGAATAAGTTGGGAGTTTTGTTGAGTGCTAAAATGCTCCAGACAGTCGGATGTACTAATGTGTACCAAAAGAATACAGGTGAGTTCGCCACACGGTAACTTCACCACAAGTCAGTGCACCACAACTACTGTGACTTCACCACAACTCTGGTGAGTTCACCACTAAGGGTATTGGTAAGTTTACCACAGAGATAGGTTCGCCACAATCAGATTAGCATGTTTTATATGTTTTATATAGGTTCTATATAAAATATTTTAACTGGTAAATTTATGCGCAACACAGAATTGAAGAAAACTCACGCTGCTCTAGTCTATGGACATGATGACATAGCCTATATGGACACATCAAAGCTTGATTGTGTCGCTTTAGGCCGCTTTAATAATTCAGATATAGAGCTGCAGGGTCTCAACAGCTTATTTTTTTCTAGAGACGCAACCAAACATAATAATTGAAAAAGGAACAAACATTATCAACAAAAATATCTGCTATAAATGATGATGAACTGGAAGCAAATATGTGCATTAAAAAATATTGTGCTATAAAAATGTCTGCAACACCTTTAGTAGGGGGATCATGGGCTTATTATTTTTGCAATAATTTTGACCCAACGTTGTTTAATAATAAAGTTGGTCCACAATCTGTAACGCTGACCCACCATTAACACAACATTGGATCATGTTTATCATGTTGATGTCCATTGTGTAATTGTCCTCGCTCAAATAGATACACTGGTCTGGGTTAGTGTCTGTTACAGCTGTTAAGTTAATTAAAAACTGACATTTCAGCCAAACTCTCATATTTTTATTTCAGAGCGAAGGTACCCGGTATGCCTACCACGTAATGACACCATTTGATATTCATTTTTTCAAAATTTTCTGGAAGGAATGACCCCGACCCCCCTAGAAGGGTACGCACAGCTTCAAATGGCTTTTCAGAAATCTGAGCACCTCCCTTAATTTATTTCTGGATACGCCACTGCATTAGAGGGAGTATCATTCAATTACTAGGGTAGGTACATCACAAGAGTACAGTCCATTGATCCGACAGTCCACTGGTCCGACAGTCCATTGGTCCCACAGTCCACTGGTCCGACAGTAGGCCTACATTGGTCCGACAATCTATTGTATGGTTGATGGGGCGTTACCGATATCGTGGGTAAGTTGATCTGGGGAATCGCCAGTTGGCACACCGGCAAACCGCCCTCACCATTGCAAACTATGATCATCATGATTCAATTTGCCATCTTGGCAACGTGGAGTGAATAACTTCCTTAACTCTTCCTTCTGCTCATTCTCTCTCTATTATAGTCTAGACATTAAATTGTGCACACAGTCTCGAACGGAGCGTGACGACCTCCTGCCATGCGGCTCTGGCCCTGTAGTCTAGACGGAACGTCCGTCCAGCTCAGTGATGTAAGTGAGGCGCGGTCGGTTGGCAGCAAAGCTAGTCAGAGCGAGGCTGCCCAGACAACGGCCACTCGTCAGTAGTCGTAAAACCGAGCAGTCCCGAAGAGGGTGAGATGCTGATCCCACATTACTCCCGGGTTAAGTGACAACGTATGAACACATCGAATTAACTTGTGGGTATAGCGTCGGCTCATCATTCCGATTGGAAGGTGCACAAAACCAACATACATTAACCAAAACGTTAAACAGTCAAGGTGTGGTTGATGAACATCACAGGCGCAGCATAATGATTTTAAGTCCATTTATTTATATCATTGTTCCTATCCTCTAAACACGAATGTTCCTATCCTCTTAACACCAATCTTCCTATCCTTATAACACCAATGTTCTTATCCTCTTAACACCAATCTTCCTATCCTCTTAACACCAATGTTCCTTTCCGTTATGTATTATGCTGCTGCACTACGTGTGTCGGTCAACCTATGTAAATTTAATTAATACATTCTATACTGATTAACAAAATTACCTACGTAGATAATTCAATTAAGTTACATTTCACATATTTTAATTCAATTATGCCAGGCCTGGCGAATTAACATTTACAAATTATGATTATTGTGATACGGGCAGTTGTTCCCACCGTAGATGTTGCTACTATGGCATGGATCATCTGCACGAATCGTGCGGAAGTATGGATTTTTCGTCCAACTCTAGTCTGTTTCACAGTAGTATCCGATATAATTTTGTCGCTATCGGCGATGTTCCAGTTATTTCTAACATCCAGTGTTTTAGGCTTGTCGGTTGTATAAGGGGGTCTTCCCCCGTAAGTGTAAGGGTACACGTGAATACGTTTGCAAACCGCCGTCGCTCCCGTTAGCGCGAGAAACGGCGGGGGTTCGCGAATGCGGCGCTACATAAGGTGTGAGTTGTCTAGGCAAATTTACTCCATGGGCTTGATGCTGTTGAGTGGTGGCCAGTATCTTACCAATTTTAGTCGCTGCAGACTGTGTCTGTGTATTCTTTGTCAATTTAACTCACGTCCTGTCGGACTTCTGAGTGAGAGTGCTACTGGATGTTATTTGGTCCTTTCTAGTCTCGCGAACAATCTCAGTAGTCTTCAATTTGTTGTTTTCAATTTCGTTTTACGCTTTGTTGCTGTACCTGTTTCGGGCTCGCACTCGAAGTGTGCAGGTTTACCTCGGTTAGCAGAGACCGTTTTCACCTTGCCTTTTATCAGGATATTCATGACTCTGCCTTTCCTAACGATGACCTTGTATGGTCCGTCGTAACGGGTGGTCAGAGGCGGTGCTATTGCGATTCGTCGCAAAAATACATGCGAGCATATTTCGAGTTCCTTATGTTGGAAAATGTTTTTCTGATGTGTGCTGCGCGGTGGGCACAAACGGAGACGGGACATGGCTACCCGTAACTTATCAGAATAGTTGCCTAAGTCTGTACGTGCGTCGACGGTGTACTTCTGTGTAAATTCACCAGATAGCCTGAGTGCCGTACCGTAAATCATTTCAGCAGTTGACCTGCCCAATAACTCTTTAACGGCGGGACGAAGCCTAGTAATACTGCAGGTAATGTCGTCGCCCAAGGGTTCGGTGACTCGTGTGCCATAATGGCTGCTGTGTGGTTTCTAACTATCCCGAATTGGTTGTACAAATTATCCCATAATTTTGATTCGAACTGGGCGCCCCTATCCAAAGTGATAGTGGCGGGGGTCCCGGAACGTGCTATCCAACCACTGAAGAAGGCATCGGCGACCGTTTCGGCTCTAATATCCACTATTGGTATGGCTTCCGGCCAACGTGTAATTCGATCAATACAAGTCAGTAGATATTTAAAACCGTCGGAGTACGTGGTCAAATCTCTCGGTAGGTTCGATGAACTTGCCAAAAAAACTGGCTTGTTGTGACTAAATATTTCGGCGGTCCGGTAACCTTTACAAGAACGGCACCATTTAACAATGTCTATATTCATATTGTGTCAAACATATCTTGTATTGATCAGCGGCTTTGTAGCCCTATGCGATGGATAGCCCAAGCTGTGTAAATTTGTAAAAACATTTTTCCTAAATTTTGCTATGATATACGGCCGCGTGTGTCCTGTTGACACGTCGCACCAAATTAAATTATTATCAAATGATTTGAGTAATTTGAAATTCAATGTAGAAGACGTTGAATGGCGCAACCGCGTAAATTCTGTGTCTAAGGCCTGATCTTCGCTTAATTCTTTGTAATTAATTGCTGAAGCACTGCCTATGGCTGACACGGACGTTCGTGACAGAGCGCTGGCAACGAAATTTGTTTCTCCTTTCACATATCTGATATCTGTTGTGAATTCGGCTATAAAGGCCAAATGTCTGGTTTGTCGCAGTGATGGGCGTTCGGTGACCGATGTCACTACGTAAGTTAAAGGCTTGTGGTTTGTGTTCACGAAAAAATTACGACCTTCTAAGTAATGTCTGAAATGTCTAATCGTGGCATATACTGCTAAAAGCTTGCGATCGAAAGCACTGTAGCGTGTCTCCACCAGTTGGCACACCGACAAACCGCCCTCACCAAACTCCGATCATCATGATTTAATCTGCTGTCTTGGCAACGGGGAATGAATACCTTCCTTAACTCTTTCTCCTGTTCATTCTCTCTTTATTATAGTCTAAACATTAAATTGTGCACACATTACCAAACGGAGTGCGAAGACCTCTCGCCATGCGGCTCTGGACCTGTAGTCTAGACGGAACGCCCGTCCAGCTCAGTGCCTGTGATGTATGTGGGGCGCTGTCGGTTGGCTGCAAAGCTAATCAGAGCGAGGCTGCCCGGACAAAGGCCACTCGTCAGCAGTCGTAAACCCGAGCAGTCCCGAAGTGGGTGAGATGCTGATCCCACAAGTCCACTGGCTCGACAGTCCACTGGTCCGACAGATCCACTGAATAGCAGCAGAATGATTGGCAGCAGCCACAGACTTTAATAGAGTCATACAATCCACTGGTTCCACAGTCCAATGGTCCGACAGTCCATTGGTCCTACAGTCCATTGGTCTGACAGTCCATTGGTCCGACAAAATGCTTAATCCTACTCTTTGAGACAAACTTTGTCTGTACTTTTTTATTTTGAAGGTAAAGGTCATTTCGTGACCTTCAGGTCATTCATATTATTAGAATGTTAGTTGTAACGGAATTTGTTGTATATTTCACATATTGTTCATACAAGGAGGGTCCTACGAACACGCCTAGAATTTCCCACATCATAAAATGGATATTTAAAGGGTGAAGGTCATTTTGTGGCCTTCAAATAAAATTTATTCACACATAGATTATGTATTATACTAGAATTTAGTTGTAATGGCAATGTCCATGCCGTCTAAAATAAACGTTGCATAGGCCTATATCCATAACGGTCGACATTTGTTTCATTCTGGGGTAATTTTGTCACCATCAAAGGTCATTTATTTATATATAAATCAATTAATAAAAAAATGGTAGAGATTTTTTAGTAAAGTGGTTGATATAACCTTCATAAAAGCAGAATCTAGCTAAGTTATATAAACCTACATAGTTATTTCCGAAAAAAACGTGGTCGACATTTTTTATTTTCAAGATAAAAGTGCAAAAAGTCATCTATATATACTTAGAAAATCAAGTATGAACAAATTTGTTGAAGGTTTTACACTTCAGTTATGTAAAACGGGTCATACATGTAATCTACGTAAACAGTAGTAAACGCTTAAAATAGCCTAGGCATACTCTTTCAGATAGAAGTTTGTTGGAATTTTCTATTTTAGGGATACTGTGTTGTCCCTAATAGAAGAGAGTTCGGAATAAAAGTACCTGTTGGGAAAATAATCTTTTTTTTGTGAATAGTACATGTACACAATAAAAGCACGTCTTGGAAAAAAAATCCTATCATGATATGTCGGGGTAACTGATATAAAGTTGGACAATCATTCTATTCTGTGTTTTTTGTTTTATCCAGGTACTTGTGTATGTATGATAGTTATGGTAATAACGGATTTTTGGTGTGACGCAAGCGACACCTGGTGAATGGGAGACTATCAATCAGGCTCCCGGATCAAGCCATGCTATCCCAGAATCCTTGCACATCCGGAGCGAGGAGTCAGCAGTCTTTTCTGTCCTAGCTTTCATCGAAGCATGATTTATTTAAAACTACACCTAATATTTGTGGTATTATTACGTAACAATAAATGTTGAAATCAAAGTATTATGTAACAATAAATGTTGAAATACTATTAAACCATTGCATAAATTAATTGACTATGTTAGGTAACAATAGAATACAAGTAGTACATTAATTGTGGTATAAATTGTGTAACGGTTAGAGATAATTAGATAACGGGATATTCGTGTGTTTAATTTAATATACAAGTAATTATCTTTAATCCTACTCTATTGATCATTGGCATATTTTCATATAAAATACTTTTAGACTTGATAAGTTCATTTTATAAATACGTCACTGGTAAGCTAATAGTCAGTGACTTCTTTGCCGATTGTTTGTGTATATAGTACTTTTTATTTAGGGGCAACAATTTAGCATGTAATAGTATGGTATATTGTTGCCCTCACATGTTCAATGCTTTTAAACTAAAATAAAATATTTTGCCATTGTGAATATTGTGTTTGTGTCCTTGCTCAATTTACCAAAATATATCTAATCCTTGACCACATTTATAGAAGATAATTTGTGATAACCCTTACACTGCTATGTGCGACTAAATGCGACGCTGGCTGCCAAGTAAACAAAAATAAACATTTTTTTATTAAACGAACCTGACCACAACAAACAAACCTGTATGCAAAATCGGCCGCCGTTTTAACAAATAAACCGGTTCGTCTATTAGGGACAAACGAGTAAAGGTGACATTTTGTGACTTCAATCCGTTCCAGCATATTGAAATATCCAGGAGAATAAATTTAATAAAAAATACTGTTTCAAAAATACAAATAAAACAAATACATCATTAAAACATAAATATTAGTAACATTACATCTTTTCCTTCTTAGCAAATTTCATAGCAGAGTCCATATCCATATATACCTAATTATTGTCCCTGTCTGAATAACGCAAAAATGAAATGAATCGGGCTTTAAACCACTTTTGTGTAGGGCCTACATACAGGCTAAATTGGGCCAGGAGAACCTCCTGAAGATGGTGAGAAGAGTGAGATGACACTAACCTCCAGACACAGGATTCGAAATGCAAACCCTGGAGGTCTGTGGCCGAGCACGCTACCTCTCGGTCACGGAGGCTCCCCGCAATACTGAGTTACGAGTGGATGGGGAAGAAGCATGTTTGTTTCTTTCAAACCGCCGAGACTGGGAAACGAACCTCGAACTCTAGCGACGCGTGAAAGGCAGCGGTGCTAACCACTACCCTAAGGTTCCCGCCCCTGAATAAAGCACTGGAATCATTGTGTGCGAATTTAGCTCTAATTTACATTTTGCAGACTTATAATTTCTTGAAATAGGCCAAAATTTTTTCCGGAAATTGTTGATGAATTTACAAATTGGGCAAATTCTACAAACTAATTCTTTAAATTTCGTAAGCATACATAGGGCTTAGTTCATATTGAAAAATTCAAACATATGACAAAAGGAATGAAACGCAGACTATTGCAACACTAAGTTTAAGTAGCGTCTCAAATGTATCAACACTTACAAAGAAACATACGGGAAAAGGAAATCTGCTCAGGCTTTCTTAATTAGGACGTATTTAAAGTCAATTATTACTATTCAGTAAATCTGTCGGACCATTGGACTGTCGGACCATTGGACTGTCGGACCAATGGACTGTCGGACCAATGGACTGTCGGACCAATGGACTGTTGGACCAATAGTTTGTCGGACCAATGGACTGTCGGACCAGTGGACTGTCGGACCAATGGACTGTCGGACCAATGGACTGTCGGACCAATGGACTGTCGGACTAGCGGGCTGACCCGCATCAGAAAACGTCAGTTTGATTTTTTTATTGTTTTTTTTACGATTTATGTGAATTTGTGAGACACTGCAATAAAATAAATATTTCTCTGTGCTTGTTTGTATTTTTTGTTCACTATTAGGTCTACTTTTAGAAATGAAGCCATCAATGTAGAATTAAAAGCATTATTTGTTTTGAATGGCACTTTTATGGCACTTTCCCAGGAGTTCCCATCATTAGATTTCTCTCAATTAAGAAAAATGGTGCCAGCTCTCGCCTATAATTTCATAAAAGCTGCAACTAATGCTTGAAGAAGTAAGTAGAGGAGGCTGATGTAACCCCTTCTGATGATTTTTTTTACATGGGTGCCATTTTTAAATTGAAAAAAAAGCAAAAAATTAAAATAGACTATGTCCACTGCCCTAAAGTAAGAACATTTGATAATTTTTTGTGAAACGACTTACATGGCGTGAAAAACATGGGTATATCCACTGAAAACACCCTTGTGGCTGACTTGGTTGAAAAGTAGAAGAATTTTATAGTTTTGGGGCTCTAATTATGTTAATCTATGCTAATTTATGCAAATGGGGTTAATATATGAACTTCAAAATGTGGTGAAACGACTTCCATGGGCTGAAAACCTGGGTATAGCCACCAAAAACACATCTGTTCATGATTTTGTCAAAAAGCTGTAATATTTTATAGTTTTTTACTTTAATTATGCTAACTTATGTTAATTTATACAAATTGGGTTGATTAGAAAGAAACATTTTTGTTTCTTTCAAACCGCCGAGACCGGGAAACGAACCTTGAACTCGAGCGACACGTGAAAGGCAGCGGTGCTAACCACTACTCTAAAGTCCCCGCCCCTGAAGAAAGCACTGGAATCATTGTGTGCGTATTTAGCTCTAATTTACATTTTGCAGACTTATAATTTCTTGAAATAGGTCAAAAATATTATGGAAATTGTTGATGAATTTACAAATTGGGCAAATTCTACGAACTAATTCTTTAAATTTCGTAAGCATACATAGGGCTCAGTTCATATTGAAAAATACAAACATATGACAAAAGGAATGAAACGCAGACTATTGCAACACTAAGTTTAAGTAACGTCTCAAATGTATCAACACTTAAAAAGAAACATACGGGAAAGGGAAATCTGCTCAGGCTTTCTTAAAGGGACTGGCCCAGGCTAAAATTATAAAAAAAATCGGTGATTTTATTTCGGGTTCTTAATATGACCATATGATGTAAACATGTACATAGACTAGAACTGCAAATTTTTATAATTTTTGTGCTGCGCGTTCACCAGTTAGGCTAGATATAGAGACGAAATCCTTGATTTCTAATTATTGACAACCATGTCAAAAATAGCAAATACGGGAATTTCGTCTCTATATCTAGCCTAACTGGTGAATGCGCAGCACACAAATTATAAAAATTTGCAGTTCTAGTTTATGTACATGTTTACATCATATGGTCATATTGAGAACCCTAAATAAAATCACCGATTTTTTGGGGATTTTAGCCTGGGCCAGTCCCTTTAATTAGGACGTATTTAAGGTCAATTATTACTATTCAGTAGATCTGTCGGACCATTGGACTGTCGGACCATTGGACTGTCGGACCAATGGACTGTCGGACCAGTGGACTGTCGGACCAATGGACTGTCGGACCAATGGACTGTCGGACCAATGGACTGTCGGACCAATGGACTGTTGGACCAATGGACTGTCGGACCAGCGGACTGACCCGCATCAGAAAACGTCATTTTGATTTTTTTATTGTTTTTTTTACGATTTATGTGAATTTGTGAGACACTGCAATAAAATAAATATTTTTCTGTGCTTGTTTGTTTTTTTTGTTCACTATTAGGTCTACTTTTAGAAATGAAGCCATCAATGTAGAATTAAAAGCATTATTTATTTTGATGGCACTTTTATGGCACTTTCCCGGGGGGGTCCCATCATTAGATTTCTCTCAATTAAGAAAAATGGTGCCAGCTCTCGCCTATAATTTCATAAAAGCTGCAACAAATGCTTGAAGAAGTAAGTAGAGGAGGCTGATGTAACCCCTTCTAATAATTCTTTTCACATGGGTGCCATTTTTAAATTATAAAAAAATGCAAAAAATGAAAATAAACTATGTCCACTGACCTAAAGTAAGAACATTTGATAATTTTTAGTGAAACGACTTATATGGCGTGAAAAACATGGGTATATCCACTGAAAAACCTTGTGGCTGACTTGGTTGAAAAGTGAAAGAATTTTATAGTTTTTGGGCTTAATTATGTTAATCTATGCTAATTTATGCAAATAGGGTTAATCTATGAACTTCAAAATGTGGTGAAACGACTTCCATGGGCTGAAAACCTGGGTATAGCCACCAAAAACACATCTGTGCATGATTTTGTCAAAAAGTTGTAATATTTTATAGTTTTTTACTTTAATTATGCTAATTTATGTTAATTTATACAAATTGGGTTGATGGGGAAGAAACATTTTTGTTTCTTTTAAACCGCCGAGACCGGGAAACGAACCTCGAACTCTAGCGACGCGTGAAAGGCAGCGGTGCTAACCACTACCCTAAGGTCACCGCCCCTGAAGAAAGCACTGGAATCATTGTGTGCGAATTTAGCTCTAACTTACATTTTTCAGACTTATAATTTCTTGAAATAGGCCAAAAAAATTTCCGGAAATTGTTCTTGAATTTACAAATTGGGCAGATTCTACCAACTAATTCTTCAAATTTCGGAGGCATACATAGGGCTTAGTTCATATTGAAAAATTCAAACATATGACAAAAGGAATGAAACGCAGACTATTGCAACACTAAGTTTAAGTAACTTCTCAAATGTATCAATACTTAGAAAGAAACATACGGGAAAGTAAAATCTGCTTAGGCTTTCTTAATTAGGACGTATTTAAGGTCAATTATTACTATTCAGTAGATCTGTCGGACCATTGGACTGTCGGACCAATGGACTGTTGGACCAATGGACTGTCGGACCAATGGACTGTTGGACCAATGGGTTGTCTGACCAATGGACTGTTGGACCAGTGGACTGTCGGACCAATGGACTGACGGACCAATGGACTGTTGGACCAGCGGGCTGACCCGCATCAGAAAACGTCATTTTGATTTTTTTCTTGTTTTTTTTACGATTTATGTGAATTTGTGAAACACTACAATAAAATAAATATTTCTTTGCGCTTTTTTTTTGTTTACTATTAGGTCTACTTTTAGAAATAAAGCCATCAATGTAGAATTAATAAAAGCATTATTTATTTTGAATGGCACTTTTATGGCACCTTCCCGGGGGTTACCATCGTTAGATTTCTCACAATTAAGAAAAATGGTGCCAGCTCTCGCCTATAATTTCATAAAAGCTGCAAAAAATGCTTGAAGAAGTAAGTAGAGGAGGCTGATGTAACCCCTTCTGATAGTTCTTTTTACATGGGTGTCATTTTTAAATTAAAAAAAAAAGCAAAAAATAAAAATAGACTATGTCCACTGCCCTAAAGTAAGAACATTTGATAATTTTTAGTGAAACGACTTACATGGAGGGAAAAACATGGGTATATCTACTGAAAACACCCTTGTGGCTGACTTGGTTGAAAAGTAGAAGAATTTTATAGTTTTTTGGGCTTTAGTTATATTAATCTATGCTAATTTATGCAAATGGGGCTAATATATGAACTTCAAAATGTGGTGAAACGACTTCCATGGGCTGAAAACCAGGGTATAGCCACCAAAAGTTAGCGCATTTTGTAGTTTTGAGGCCTTAATTATGTTAATTTATGTTAATTAATGCAAATGAGGTAAATCTGTAGACTTCAAATTTTGGTAAAACGACTTCAATGGGGTGAAAAACTTGGGTATAGCCACCAAAAACACCTCTGTGGTTGATTTTGTCGAAACGTTGGAGCATTTTAGTTTTTTGCTTCAATTATGTTAATTTATGTTAATTCATGCAAATTAAATAATAAACACAAATATGCATTTGTGAGAAAGTGTGTCGAAACGTCCAAAGCTGTGTCGAAATGACTTATTTTTGGAGTGTTTCTGTGTCGAAGTGTCTCTTCTGTGTTGAAATGGCACTGTGTCGAAATTGCCCTGTGTCGTATTATCTGGCATCCACGTTAGGCCTACAACTAGAAAGATAATATAGTCCGACAGCCAAGGGGAGGGGGTGACCTTGTTTTGACTGATAATGTTTTTCTTTTTTTTATTCTGCATTACTATGAGGAATTGTATAAATAGATGTTAACATAAAATTGTTTTAATGATGATGATGTCAAATAAAGGTATTGTGTTTTTTATTGTATTCTCAGATACCGTACTAAAACATATATGGTTTGTGAAATGACCTCATCCCTATCTCAATTATTGATGAAGATGATTATTTAACTTTAGCGATATCATGGCAGCCATTTTAAATTTTGTATGGTGATGATGTCGATGAAGTTCCATGCGTTTGATTTTATTCTTTGATGCAGAAACACGTGGTTTGGTCAAAATGTCAAGTCTCTATCTCATATATTGAGAAAGATACGATGACTTTAATGATTTAATGGCGGCCATTTTTAATTTTACATGATAGACATGTCAAATAATTTTTTGCTATGTTTTATTGTATTCCTTAATACCGAAAACATATGGTTTGGTGAAAAAAATCAAGTATCTATCTCAAATATTAAGGAAGACTCAGTAGTGCCAATTTCTCCAATTTTTTTACTAAAAATTGGTCTCTCACGATTCTCCTGACTTTGCCAATTTACTAACGATTAATTTTACAATCATTCTTTAATACTAAAAATCATAGAAAGGAGTTACCAAAGGCCACCATTTGCTGTGGTAAAATTGACAATTCTGCCGTTGGCACGCACTCTTTGGCTCCCCCCTTTATGGGCATTCTTGTGGCCGGTTGCTGCGTCCATCTTCCCGATTTTCATACCCCTCAGAGTGGGATTCTGGCTTTGTGTACTCGACGCAGACGCACATGCAGACGCACACTCAGATGCAGACGCACACTCTGACGCAGACGGACGTTCCCATGTTCCGAAGCTCCCACGTTCCAATAACCATGATAAAGTTCCTCGGTTGGGTTGCCAGGCCATTATATTTTATAAGCTGAACCTTGCAATTCAACAAGTATGATATTTTTTACTTTCCGAGGTATAATTGATATGTCTAGATTGTAGAATTGGCACCAGATGCCGAGCTGGCTAATTGATAAAGGTAGCCCTCTGACTTTTTGCTATGTACGTGATTTCTATTGAGAATCGCTCTCTTAAAAAAGATAAAAATTCCTAGAAGTATTGAGACTACGCCGTACATAAATACAACACTTGGCTGTTTTCAGCAGCGGGCTGTGTGCGGTTTATCTGGCGAGTCACTGATAGGCCACTGACGGAACACTGATTAACAAACCTGTCGTTCAGCATACCAGGTGTCTGTGGAAGAGATGACACTAACCTTATACAGACACACAAAAATAGAAAGACTTCAAGTTCAGCATTTTACGGAGAATGAAAAAAAAGAAAGACGAGAGGAGGACCAGGAGAGTAGGAGGGAGGAGTAGAAGCTGGACGAAGAAGAGTAAGAATATGACAGAAAGATGAATTAAAAGAGCAGGAGGACGAAAGAAAAAAACGATAAGGGGAAGAGAGAGAAGACAAATGTACATTTGAAAGGAGAACAAGAAGAAGGTGAGAAGGAAAAAAAGAAAGGTGATTAAGTAGAGGGAGAATAGAATGAGGAGAGGAGACGAAGAGGAGGAAGAAGAGGAAAAGATGGGGAATTAAGTGGATGGATAAAATAAGAGGAAGGCCAAGTGATAGTGGGAGAAGGTGTTGAAGGACGAGTGAGATGAGATGGACGAGAGGAAAAAGTAAAGGAGTGGCGGAATACAAAGTGCGGGGGTAAAGGAGAAATAACAGGGGAGGAAAAAGAAAGGAGGAGAAAGGAAACGTCTCATCTGAAAATAAAATTAGGGAAGGAGAAGTAAAAGCAGTTTAAGGAGAAAAACGACTCATCTTCTTCGTATTTCCCCTTATTGTCCTCCCAATTGTCACTATCAAGGGCTTTAACGTGGATACATACTATTTCTTTCTGTTAAATACGAAATGTGCAACAACGCGCTAAATTTGTATTTTATCCAACAATTTGAACAATTTCCAACGTTTTTCTAGTGAAAACCAGCAGGATTTCTCGCTCATATTAACTTTTTTATGCTATAAATATTTATTGTTGCTCACCCAAATTTTTAGCAACCAGTGCGTGACATTGAAGTTTGTGGCTATCACGGGTAACAGTAAAAGATGTTTTTTTCGATATGTTTAAATTTGATTGTTTATCGGCCTTTAATGTGCTTCGGGAATTTTTCTTCATAGTGAGATTTAGACGCTCAGCGACAGCACTGCTGACCATGTTCCCGGTGCAGCCTGAATCCAGGGTTATGCGTAAGGGGGTTGACTTGTATAAGGTATCAATGTAAGGTGAGGCCTCAATATTTACATTCATAGCACAGAAGGAAGGATCACTGCCAGTGTGGTTAACTTGTCAAACGTCTGTTTGAGGCTGGCATCCAGACGCATCCTCAGAACCATACTCACAGGAATTATAGTCATTTGAAATATCAACTTGACGTGACCTGACCATAATTGTTTTGTCGTGATCAGGTAAATAGCGGCACTCACTAAGCCAATGTTTTGAGGGACGACCGGCTTGGTCACATAATCCGCATTTTCAATTAGATTATGTCGAAGTACTTGAACGACGCTGCTGATTACTTTTGATCGATGTGCGCATACTTTTCATGTCTTGACTTTTCATGTTTTGAAATTTCTTCAAGTTGGTAATCTAGAGCCTGTGAAATCTCAGGTTTGATAGACCCTAATGTTTGTGATCGAAGTTGAACACTATTACGCTGCTTAACAAGTTTTGGTAGGTCAGGGTGTAAAAGCTTAAGCCATGTTAAGACAATAATATTTTCGACCATAGTGGTTAGCTCCTCATCTTCTGTGATTGCTTCACCGTGTTGTTTGATTAGGCTGTTTTGGACTAGAAGGTTATCTTCAATAAAGTCTCTTAATCTTTCATAGAGGTATCCTGGTCTCTCATCGATCTCTAACTCAATATGCGTGAAATCAAATTGATGAGCACCCGACGTTTGAAATTCGTGGTGAAGGCGTATACTTTGCCATATCTCACTTAATGAAGTGGATTTTTTACATAATTTATATGGTTTATCTTGAAACACCACCTGGGGTACCTTGAGACACCATATTAGGTACCTGGAAATAATGTGGATCTATCTAAAAATGAAGATTTGAATAGTAGCTAAAGTCTGCAGTTGGCTTATGCTAGATGCTACAGTGCCTGAAAAAAAGTGGGGGCACCTTGAGACACTTTTGGGGCACCTTGAGACAGACTTAGGGCACCTTGAGACAGTTTTGGGGCACATTGAGTCTCAAGGTGCCACACCCTGACTGACCTCACATCTGATACCATAGTTCGTGTGTGGGATGTATTTGAAGCAAACCATTATACATAATTTATAAAGTGATAGCACAGATGTAAGATACCACCAAAATCGTGGGAAAATAAGGTATTAAGTGATATATAGAACCAAATATTGATCATCCCAAAAAAGTACTTTTCACGTGAAAAATGGACCTTTAAAGCTTACATACATGCCAAGGATGTCCAACAGCCATTAGCAATAGGGTGGAAAATGGAAATTGGTCAGTTTTGGTACCATTGACAAATCGCAAAATAATTTCTGTGTCAAACAGGCCTGTCTCATGGTACCCCATGTCTCAAGGTGCCCCAGTCTCCCCTACAGTATATTTGACGCCAACATTCGAAGGTGTTAATGTTCTCAGTTTTGGTTAATGCGCGTTGTTTTGGCGCTCGTAATGTAGACATGGTTATTATATTGATAGGCTATGACCATAGGCTATAACTGTGCATTGAATGCGCAATAGTCACCCTCTGTAGACCTGTCATGCAGATACTCTCTCTAGCATGGTGTCATGCGTGATACTCTCTCTAACATGGTGTCCTGCTTTCTTATGAGCCAACAACAAACCCACATGAAGAACAGACATTCTAGGTGAATAGTATTAGACCTGTAATCAGGCCGAAGGGGAAAAAAATATGCCCAAGCTGAATTTTTCAGGATACCTTCCAAATACCATCAGAAACAACATACTAAAACTCCCCGAGATTCCCGCTGGAGCCTTTTCCGTTATTCAAGATGGCGTCCAAGATGGCCGCCAAAATATTGAAACCACTATATCTCGGCTTGTAATCAACATAACGTCATGATTTAAACGTCTACATGTGCATTTATTGACATAAAGATTCCTTTGAAACAGGTTCTGAGTCACTAAATAGTCACGCCTATAATTTATTTGCAATTTAAGGTATATTGATAAAAGAAAAAGCAAGATTTTGATTTGTATGACATTTTAAATACTATTTCAATCATTAACATAGTATCAGAAATTGAAAATAAATGATATATGTGATTATTTTGTGACTCAAAGCCTGTTTCATTGTAATCCTTTTGTAAAATTGAACATTTTGATATAAACAACATAAAGTTATGATGATTACAAGTGGATATAATTTATTAGGTGGGCGATTTATGCAAACATCCACTCGAACACCCCAGAAAAGTATACCAAAGATGTTTTCCAGAGGTTTTGTCACCAATGACAACCAATGACATGTATTTAATGGCAGGAGAGAGTCTTTCAATATCTGACTACCAGAAAAGTGTCAAATCCAATATGGCCGCCAATGACTCTAGAAGTAGGAAATTGCTATGGCTAATTAGTGTATACCTACTGTTTAAGTGTCAATGTCGGTGCAGGCACTGATGTTGGCCGTGGTAGTCTTAAACAAACGGCAATATAGTTACCTTCAGCTATTTTTACTCTGGGGACTATCCGACCAGTCTCTGTACGTATAGACATGCCTGGGGTAAATCCCCCAGACATACCCAGAACCCCTATATTATCGGGCGAGTGAAGGAAAACGCTCTCAACAATCCACCGTGCCCTATCACCACAAACTCACGTCATCATCTGTACATCATTCTTCTCATCAATCGTCTGTACTGTTTTTATCGCATTACAATGTCACATAAATGACCATTAGTGCCAAAACGTGACGTAAAACAATAATTTACTGGGAATTATACCATAAAAAGCAGTGAAATTCAAGGAATACATGTACATTGTGTTTACATCATTCATTTTGTTCAGTTCTTCTATCAAGCTAAAAACATGTGTTTATGTTTTTGCATCCCCTTCCCCTGACATAAAAAGGAACCTTATATACAATGTTTTTGGTGTACCAGCCACCCCTCTCAATTTCCGGGAAGGGTGAAAATTATATATGCAACAAATCAGACGCATAATACCTCGTATAGGTGTGATTTTGACTGTATAATATAATTATTCTATGTTTTTAATGATTAAGCATACTCAAGGTGAAAAAAAAGATCAAATTAACATTGTGAAAATGTCATTTTAAACAAGGAATTACAAGGCATTACAAGTAAAAGGGCAGGAGGCAATGGAGAAGCGCTAAAATTCGACGGAGAGGCATTGAAGGGCAATGGCGTTGAAGGACGACAAAGAGGCGTTAAGGTACGACTGGGTGTGTTAAAAGGTGGTATGGAAGGCAGTACAGGGCGACGAGGAAGCGTTAAATGGCAATGGGAAAGCGTTAAAGAGCAATGGGGAAGCGTACGATTGGGGGGCGTTTAAGGACGGCGAAAAGGCGTTAAAGGGCACTGAAGAGGCGTTAAAAGGCAATGGGGAGGTATAAAAAGGCGAGTAAGATACGTTCAAGTGTCACAGGGTGCGCTTAAAGGTAACAAGAAGGCAGGCATTAAAAAGCAACAAAAAAGCGTCAAAGGGAATCACAGAGGCATTAAAGGGCGATCGAGAAGCATAAAGGGAGACATGGAGACGTTAGATTGCAATGGGGAGGCGTTAAAGAAGACGAGACAGTGCTAGAGCGCGACAACGAGGCATTACTAGGCGACGGAAAGGTCTAAAAATGGTAATGCTATGGCCTGAAATGCGATGGAGGGGAAACAAAAGAGGATGAGTAAGTGTTGAAGGGTGACGGAGAGGCGTTCAATGGTGATTGGAATGTAATGATATGCGATTGGTGCGAGTTATGGAGCACCTGGTGGCGTTAAAGGGTAACGGAAAAACGATGAAAAACGGTGGGGATGCGTTGAAGAACACTTTATTCAGTCAAAAATAGCTAAATAACCTCAAGCCCATAAATATGACAAATGAAATGAATGGGGTTTTAGGCCACCATTGTGCACATACAGGCCAAACTGGGCCAGGAAAACCTCCTGGGGATGGTGAGATGACACTGTCCTCCAGACACAGGATTCGAAATATGACATTTAACTATCGAAATTGTACAGTTACAAGAAATGCAGTTAAAACCTCATCAAAGATATCGATTACACTTGTTTCTATTTTTATTTGTGTAAATGAGACTTTGGATCAAATTACTCAAATTGAAATAAGGTATTACATTGTGTTATTTTAATTTGTTAGAATCATATTTTCACTCATTTGACCTTAAAATTGACACTTCGACTTTGAAGATGAGTTGAATTGATCACTAAAATAATACCACAAATGGATTTTCCAGTAAGTTAGATTATGTCGGTTACCTCTTTTTACACGAAAAATAGGTATTACACTCGCTTTTACTTGACCTTAAAATTGACGTTTTGACAATAAAGACTTTTAATCTTCATTTTGTTGTATACATTTGGACCTTGGAATTTACTTTTTGATCTTGAAGAAGTCCTTGTATCACCAAAATAATAATATAAGTGAATTATCCAGTAAAAATCACCTCAAAACGATATGATGTTTTTTGATATTTGTTAATAATATTATTTTCTGGAATTTGACCTTAAAATTAACCCTTCGCACTTAAAGGTCACCTTGAATCACAAACATAATATTATAAAAGGTTTTACCAGTCAAAATCCCATGCAAATGAGGTATTACAAAATTTCTTAACTGTATTTGGTAAAAATCATATTTTCGATTATTTGCCCCTTAGATTGACTTTTTGACATTGAAGATGACCTTGAATCATGAAAAAAATATAAGAAATGGATTTTCCAATCAAAATTAGACGAAAAAGAGGCATTACACTTGTTCCTACCTTTATTTGTCGAAAAATATTACTTTACCTGGGCCATGATCGTTGCTTTTGCCGACCGTCCCCCCCCCCCCACCTTGCCCCACCGCCATTTTAAGACTTTTGACACTGCCTAAAATTTATTGTTTCCAATGAGTTCCACAACTCTTAAAAACATGGAATTAAAACAAGAATTATTGTTTCATTGTGAAATTTTAGGCAATTTAGGGTGGTTTTACCGATTTTCACGTCCGATGGCGGCCATCTTGGAGTATTCATCCATTTTTAGGGGTCAGATTTTGATTGACTGTCATTCACTATATGTCTAGTAGGACAGAAAACCGTTATAAAACTTTCGTCAAAGTTTTTGGGGGTGAGGTGGTATATAAGCCCGTCTATATAGTTGTGTTAACATTTTGGCGGCCATCTTGGACGCCATCTTGAATATTGGAAAAGGCTCCAGCGGGAATCACGGGGAGTTTTAGTATGTTATTTCTAATGGTATTTGGAAGGTTTCCTGAAAAATTCAGCTTGGGCATATTTTTTTCCTCTTCAAAACCTAATACTATTCGCCTATACTGCCAAAGATACCCGTCTCTCAAATGTGATGGCTTGGGCCCTGGTGCAGTGGTTAAATCTGCCTGCTTGAAAAGTCGGAGATCGCAGGTTCGAACCCTCCTCTGGCCAATAAGTTTCATTCATCTCACCATCCTCAAGAGGTTCTCCTGGCCCGGTTTAGCTTATATTTGCACAAAGATGGCCTAAAAACCTATTCATTTTATTTCTTTTTTTTTTACTTAAATACGATATTTGTATTTCATGGACGGGCCGCCACTCGGCCGTCAGCAGGCTATGTGAGCAGGTGAGAACACGCTGCATATAGCCACGTCATGCCCCCACTCTAACTGGTACCGCCACTCGTTTATCAGGTAATGCTTTATTGCAGATGTGACGTTTTAATGCCACGAACCGATAGACGAGATCAACCTGCCTATTAAATGATTAACCATTGCATTTTATCTACCAAATGTTCCCATATGGGAACAGCTTTTTATCAACAAAACGTTGCTTGTATTTAGATAGACTGGTATGATAATCAGATAATTAGTCGGCGAAATATGAATAGACTTATATTAGAAAAACGTAACTGATTACATTTCCCATGTCAAATTTCGCACGTGCAGCCCTCTCAATATCCTTTATTGCGCCCACACTATACTTGTCGTGGTTGGCGCGCTGTTCAGTAATTATTATTGGTAGTATACATTATTGTCTCCCGTGGACAGCCATGCGTACACGCACTATAGGCCTACACTATAACGCGCCTCGGGTCCTAGATCTCGTCATTCATCGTGGCTTATAATCGGCCGTTAATAGACCAAGACCCCGACATGTTTTCAATTATTGTTTTTAATTATTTTTATCGATATGTCCTACTTGAAACATATCAGATTTTATTCTATCGCCAAAATCAGCCGTAGCATGCATAAGATGTCAATTTTATTGTTGCAGGGGATAATTTGCCGCAGAAAAATAACAGTTGCGAATGTCAAAACTACTATTCTCCGTGCCAAAAACTGCTAAGGCAACATTATTGTGTAGAAATAACCCAAAATTGGGTAGCAAACTGCCCCGCTACACCAGATAAATTATTCTGTACTCTTAGAATAAATTGCATATCAATTACCTGACGAGGTGAATATTTTTAGTAGGAATTGATAAAAAAAAGTTGTTTTTGATATGCTCACATATGTCATCAGGTCAGAGGTGTCATGGGTGACATGGCATGTTGACCTGTTCGGCCCCCACCAACGATCACCTGCACAGCCCTGTGTTATCCCAGCAAACACAAAACATTTGTATAACATTTCTACAACGTCGGCCCATGCAACGTCTTCGACGTTGGTCCAGCATTGTATAAAGTCATACAAATGTTTTGTGTTCACTGGGACGAGCCTGTGAGTGTGAGTTCACAAGTGCGCTAAGGGACGCACCATTTGATTTCTGGGGGGGGGGCCTAGATTATTTTTGAAAAAAAATGTTTGTTTTCAAATTTCTGTAAAAAAAATATATGCTGAAAACTTGTACATAAAAAAATAATATGTTGAAAGATTGTGCCAAAAAAAATTGTTGATAATTTTAATTGTTGATAGGCTCATCAAAGTGGAATTTAAAATAAATGACTAATACAAGGTATAATTGGAGCGCAAAATATTTCTAGGAAAATTCTCAAGATCACTACAAGGTATTATTTAACAGTGAAATTGGACGCGGCTTTACTGATGTATTTTTTGTTTGTTTATGGTCGGCTCTTTGTCTATTAACGAATGTGATATTTTTCTATATTTTTGCGAATGTTTAGAGCGGGTTCGGGTATTTCCGAACACCTAAGCCTCTGCACTTGATGTCTGGTGTCCCCATTTGTCTATCAGCTCCCCACGTGACATCAGTTGATGAATGAAACTATGATTGATGACGTAATTAACCACGTGCACGGCCATTCATGAATATGAAAGTTGTACAGAAAGTTGTAGTACCCAAGGTAACGACGGGTATACTCGAAATAGAGGGGGTAGTGTCGAACACCAAGTAGGGTATAATCGAACACCCACCCATATTTTAATCTAAAGAGAAAATAAGCAGTTTAGAAGCAGGAACATGCGCAGTATACTCAAATATGATACAAATAGAATCAATGCCAATTGTAATTCGTCCACAAAAAAAAATATAAAAGGAAAAAAATATTAGGAAATGCCACTGTTCGAGATTACCCGAATCTGTTGAAATCTGAGATTTTTTTTCATAGTTTCCTTCATATTACTTTTCAAACCCACATAGTAACGTCACAACCGTTTGCAGGCCTACAAATCGTTCCATTGATGTATTTCCTTTCGCAATGACGCATTCGCTGTGAAACTGTGGTGTAGGCCCTATAGGCCTAGTGTTCGTAATTAGACGAAACCAAATGAATTGATGGGTCTATTTCCGAACACGTCCCAAATGATAAGGCTATCATGACCATTGCCTGGCGAGCCCGGTCAATTTCATTTATGGCCGGGTATTGGCCAAGGTTCTTAGTCACGTGACCATCATGCCTGTGCTATTGAGGCCAGTGAATAATTTTCTGGGTCAAGTCATAGGAAATGCGTCAAAGGGGAAATACAATACTGTGAACAACTCTTCATCCGGGGAAGTGACCTTTCAAAAATGTCTGAAATCGGGGATTACCCTATTTTCATCTAAAAATAGCAACAAGTCACAAACATTCGCCACTGGGGCATACCAGAGGCTACATGAAGCTCGGCCACGCCGCGTAGTGTGGCTCTGGGAATCAGAGTATCATGACCAGAAATTGTTTTTTGATGTTTTTATGTCTAGGGAGGTGCATTGCAAGGTACATTTTCCCATATAAATAATAATTCCAGGATTGATAATACATATCATAAATAGACCATTACCTTCCGTGTAATTACCTTAATTTTTAAAGACTTGTCTACTTTACGACATTTTGAAAGTAACTTTTTAAAATAGCAAAATTAATGGATATGAAATTGGTCCATAATAACGGTGCGTGACAGAACAGTCACGCACAACGGGCAGCTCTGCCTGACACAATTTATTCATGTCTAGCCAGCAACGGGATGAAATATATTGGCAATGTTCGGAAATACCCCCCCCCCCCGTTCGGAAATACCCGAACCCGCTCTACCACATAGTATTCAAGTCATAGTTGTTTGCGTCCTAGTTTGAAGACAACAGATCGCCAAATGATGCGTACAGATTATGCTGCTTCTAGAATGAAAGGTGAGTCAAAATAAATATTTATTAAGTAGACCCTTGAATACAGCCGCAGTTACTGTATGTATGTCAGAGACTGACCTTCATCAAGGTCAGTGCATGACATTTGTCAACATACCTAATTAAATATGAACTGTCACAAAAAAAATGTTTTATTTTTTTTCCAGGGACAGGGGGGGAGGGTGTTACCTCCACGTGGTCCCCCTGGTAAATTCTTTTAGAAGGCTAAACACACCCTCAACCTGTTTGCCGTGGGTTGCATCCCGTATAGGTGGGAGAAGGGATCCTGGTGGTTGAGGGCGTAGGAGCCTGCGGACTCCATACTCCCAACACACCACTTTGGCCCTTATCTCATTGAGACGGGTGGTCTGGTGGGCCCGGCCAGATCAATCGGCTGGTCTCGTTGACTTGGTGTTCATACTTGTTTATTATTTATCGTCTCGCCTCATCTCATCATCAAAGACGTATGTATACAGGTAGCGCTTTTTCATTACTATATACACGAATCTGAACACCAAATCACGTTGCTCATGGGCTAATCAAGTGAAAGGATGTGTACTGCGGTTATTGCAACTGCTGTTCTTTTGCTATGAGTATATCACTCTGGTAGCTCTGACAATTGTTCCTGCTGGTTACCGCGGGCAGATTGTCCCTTGGTAGGGCTCCATGGCGGGTGGAGCGCCAGGGTGATGAAAAACAATACTAATCCAATATGGCTGATAATCCTTCACCCCCGCCCAACACCAGCAATGTGAAAAAAAAGAAAGAAGGCAGAACAAAATAATACATCAGATGATGACACAGATGCCGAATTTATTGCAAGGTACACACAAATTGTGACGGTTCCTGTTGATGATGTCTGGAGATGAGGACAAATCCCTCTCCAGACTCTCAACATTTGCCATACAAAAAGGCATAGAGGGCTTGGTTGGAGAGCCTAAGAACATCAAAAGGCTTAGGTCTGGCCACTCCACCAAACTCTTGGCAATCAAAGAAATAGCTGGAATTCCTGTGAAGGTTTCCCCTCACAGGACTTTAAACACCTCAAAGGGTGTCATACGAACTCAAGAAATCAAAAACACCACCAATGAAGAACTTAAAACACAATTAAAAAGACAAGGAATATCCGATGCTAGAATTATTACAATAAAAAAGAATGGAGATACAATCAAATTAAATACAGCGGTGCTCACATTCAACTTTCCAAAGCCACCGGCTGATATTAAAGTTGGATTTGAGCTATGCCCTATACAACTATACATACCACACCCTTTGAGGTGTTTCAAGTGCCAACAATTTGGACACCATCAGGAAGGTTGCAAGAGAGAGCATGTCTGTGGACGCTGTGGTCAATCGACAGACTCCTCTTGCACCTATCCAATAAAATGTGCCAACTGTGGCGGGAACCACACAGCCTATTCCAGAGATTGCCCCCGATGGAAAACGGAGAAAGAGATCCAACGTATCCGAACGGAACGGAAGATTTCTTTCCCAGAAGCTCGTAAAATTGTTGAAGGGGTTAACAAACAACCATCATTTGCCAGTGTTGTCGCGAAGCAGGTTGTGTCGGTTGGTTGCCAGACTGATGCAGTAGAGATCAGATCTGCAACTGGTGCAACAAATGTTTCCGCAACACCTGCATCCTCTTCATCAAAACCTAATACAAGCAAAGATACCTCCACTGCCAAAAAACAAACTATGATCAATAAAAATACAACAACAGCAGCTACCCCTACTGCCCCAAAGCCACTGGCAAATAGGGATTCAAAACAAACAAAAAATGGCAAAACAAATAATAAAGATAAGAACAAAGAAACGGTAAATAAACCACCAGTAGCTGAACAAACAAAACAAATTAACAAGAAAAGCACGAATAAAGGCAGTGGTCGAATGCCCAAGGGCACTGATGACCCGATCGCTACGTATAACAGATACGAATCTATGGAGTGTGTAGATGGAAAGCAGCGATAGCGAGGTATTTGTATCTCCCGACACCGTCGCTGCACTCCAAGCACAGATAAAACCAGGGAGGCATAAAAATTCATAATGGCCCACAAAATCATACAATGGAACTGTCGAGGTTTAAGGTCACATTACAATGACCTGGCTATTCTTCTGCAGGAGCACAGCACAACAGCTGTGTGCCTGCAGGAGACTAACTTAAAACCTAATACTAACATAAGTTTTAAAAACTATTCAATAAACAATTGTTTTGGCCCTGCCAATAATGAAAGGGCCTGCTGGGGGGTTTCCATCCTTGTAAAGGATGGAACACCACATCAACAGATTACGTTGAATACAAATTTACAGGCTGTGGCGGCTAACATAAACTGTCACAGGCCAATGACAATATGCTCTGTTTATTTACCGCCGAGCCGCTCAGTAGATGTTGTGGAATTGAGGGAGCTGGTAAAACAATTGCCCAAACCCTTCATGCTGCTGGGCGATTTTAACGGGCACCACACAATGTGGGGCTATAGGGACATCAACCCACGAGGCAAGATAATTGAAGACTTCCTCTCAGAGGAAAACTTATGTATTTTTAATGATGATACCACCACCTATTTGCACCCTGCTTCAGGATCTGCAACAGCCATTGACCTATCCTTGTGTGATCCCGATTTATATTTGGATTACACTTGGAGGGTCAACAAGGATCTCTGTAGCAGTGATCATTATCCTATATTTATAGAGAGCAACAACTCTATTGTTGAAGAAAGAGTGCAGCATTGGAGGCTGCACAGAGCAGATTGGGAGGCCTTCCAACAGTCTTGTGGGGAGAGCCTCACAATCTCTCAATTTGAGAATGAAGAGGGGGTTGATGACCCTATAGCCCTTTTTACAGCCAAGTTACACAATATAGCAGATAAAAGCATACCCAAAACCTTGACAGTTCCCAAAAAACTCGACAAACCCTGGTTTGATGAAGGTTGCCGAAAGGCAATAGACAAAAGGAAAAAATCCTTGCAAAAATTTAAAAAACATCCAACTAGACAAAACCTTGACGGATATAAGAAAGATTACGCTAAAGCTCGCCGCACAATCAGTGAAGCCAAGCGGCAATCTTGGAGAGCATATGTCTCCACACTAAATAATAATACATCGGCAAAACATACTTGGCAAATGCTGCGCAGAATCAGTGGCAAGAGGAAAGATAAAACCATCAATTACCTTGTCACTGATTCTGACACAATAACCAATAAAACGGATATTGCAGAAACGCTGGCGACATCCTTCGCTGCTAAATCATCGCCAGATCATTATCAGGAAAAAATTCGAAAGATTAGGGACAAGAGAAGGAGAACACATTGGACTTTGACTCAGATAATGACGAAAAGTACAATGTTAATTTCTCTAAACGAAAACTAATTAAATCTATCGCTCAGGCAACTGATTCGGCAACTGGCCCTGATGAGATTCACTACCAGTTTCTGAAACATTTGCCTGATGTATCACTTGATCTGTTGCTTCTACTCTTGAATGATCTGTGGCAATCTCAGGATTTCCCAGATGGATGGAGAGAAGCAACAGTGATCCCGATCCCTAAACCTGGAAAAGATCGAACAGATCCTAATAATTATAGGCCAATAGCATTGACAAGTTGTCTTTGCAAAATCATGAAGCGCATGATCAATCATCGTCTCACATAGTTTTTACAAGACAATAACATAATAACTAAATATCAATGTGGTTTTCAAAAAGGAAAAAGCACCACAGACCATTTGGTCAGACTGGAGACTTATATCCGTCAAGGTTTTGTTAAAAACCAACATACAGTTGGAATATTTTTTGATTTACAAAAGGCCTATGGTACCACATGGAAGGGTGGTATCATGAAAGATCTCCATGAAATGGGCCTGAAGGGTAGATTACCCTTATTCATTGACAATTTTTTAAAGGGGAGAAAATTTAAAGTCCGCTTGGACAACACCCACTCTTCACTGAACCCACAGGAGGAGGGTGTCCCACAAGGAAGTATCCTTTCACCAACTCTATCTACCGTTAAAATAAACAGTATAATTGATGCTTTACCAGACAATATAGAAAAATCGTTATATGTTGATGATCTGGCTGTTTACTGCCAGTCAAGCAATATGTGTACATATAACTTTATGTGTACATTTTTGTAAAAAAAATGGTTTACAGCCTGAGCCTAATCTCAAACTATATGGACAACAGCTTCCTGTTGGAGAGCAGGTCAAATTTATTGGTCTTTGTTTCGACAAGAAGCTCAGTTTTATTCCACACATCAAATATATGAAAGATAAGTGTAGGAAAGCATTACAATTGCTACGAGTTATATCCAGCAAGGATTGGGGTGGTGACCGGACAACCTTACTGAGGATTTACCGGCCACACATCAGATCCAAACTGGATTATGGTTGTATTGTTTATGGTTCAGCGAGACGATCGTACTTAGCAGTACTTGATCCAATCGCGAACCAAGGTTTAAGATTATGCTCAGGGGCATTTCGAACATCACCCATCGAAAGTCTTCAGGTGGAGACCGGGGAGCCCTCTTTAGAGACTCGCCGGTTGAAGCTGAGCCTGCAATACTATATGAAAATGAAAGCAAATCCTGAGAACCCGGCATACTCGTGTGTTGTCAACACTGAATACAAGAGATTGTTTAATAACAAGCCAGGGACTATACCTCCTTTGGGTATAAGACTCCAACCCCATCTGGAGGACATGGAGGTGGAGCTCGACGCAATTAGCGCTGTGCGCCCACAAGAATGTCCACCCTGGCTTCTCCAACAGCCTAATATACTTTTTAACCTCTCAGATCTCAAGAAAGGAGACACCTGTCCCCTTGTCTTCCAGAGCATGTTGCTAGAGCTATTTTGTAGATTTCCGAGGCACCGGAAGGTGTATACTGACGGATCAAAGGAAGACAAGAGGACAGCTATGGCCTTTGTCTGTGATGATCATGAATTTAGCTGCCGCATCAACGATGAGGCTTCAATTTGCACAGCAGAGCTGTTTGCTATTGAAGCTGCCATTGAATACATATGGGATAGTAGTGACGAGGAGTTCATGATCATCACAGACTCGCTATCTTCATTGCAGGCTCTCAAGAGTCAAAAACTCAACAACCCATTTGTTTCCAATATTTTGCATATGTGTCATTACTTGTCTGGGCACAAGGACATTATTTTTTGCTGGGTACCCAGCCATATTGGAATACAGGGCAATGAACGGGCTGATGTTTTGGCCAAGGCTGCCCTGGATAAGACGAAACAGTTTTATTATATACCATATACTGATTTCAAGTACAACATCTCTGTCTACCTTGATGACATTTTGCAAGGTGAATGGAACATCAATGTCACCAGCAAATTGTTCGAGGTACAACCAATCATTAAGCGATTTTTTACACCAATGGAACGCCGAAGAGATGACGTTGTCTTATGCAGGGCCAGAATTGGCCATGCCCATTTCACAAACGGCTATTTATTGAGAGGAGAATTGCGACCTATGTGGTGCAATACTCGTCTCACTGTAAGACATGTCCTTCTCAGTTGTGCGAAATATGCGCACATCAGAAGGAAGTATTTTGCATTTAATTCCTTATTTGAGCTTTTCAGGGACACCCCTGCTGGTTTTATTATTCAGTTCCTTCGGGAATGTAACCTATATTCTATGTTTTAATTATTAGACTTAGACTTGTAGTTTTTACACAATCAGTCCAATTTCATGGAGATATAGTGACTTGATAAGTCGTTCATTTTATAATAACTTCATATTTTACATTATTTATACTGATATTTTTATACTCATTAAACTGTGTTGTAGTGCAGGCGCTACAGCATGTCATCAGACTCGTTACATATAGGTGCCAGGAGCATCGTCATCTTATCATATCAAACACTTTAAACTGAATATTTTAGTACGATCATGCTTTTATTGGCTTTGTCTCTCCTTTACTACTTAAACTATACAATATGGGATATTGTAATACCTGGAATTTTCACTTAAATGGCCATACTGGCCGAAAAGTGAAGTAAAGCAAATATTTTACTTACTTACTTTCCAGGGACAAAAAAAATGTTTGTTCCAAGGTCGGTGTAAAAAAAAAATTGTGTGCTAATTTTTCAGAAAAAAAAACCCATAACTTAAAGTAATAGTCTAGCCCCCCCCCCCAGAAATCAAATGGTGCGTCCCTAATAGTAGGCCTAATACACAAGCTGTCCAGCACGCTCTAGCCTCTTGTAAGTGAGATGACCTGTTCGGCCCCCATCAGCGATAGCCTGTTCGCCCCTCAGTCCAGCCCTGTGTGTTAGTGCGCTAAGCTGTCTGGCACACTCTTGTTAACCTGATCGGCCCCCTAATTAAAATATTAAAATTTATAAAACATTGTCGTAGATCTAGTGTTGTCAATTATAAGTAGCACAACTATTCATAGTGATGATCAATATGTGAAATATTTAAATACAATAGGCAGCAGACAAAGTGTAATGCGGCTCTTAGGCCTATAGGCCCTATGTGTATAGATGGCGAAAGTCGCAACTGGCAACTGAGAGTCTGGCGTAATGCAAGGTAGGTCTAATTTACTGACAACTAATCATGTTGTATGAAGCTAGCTATTGACGATTCAGAGTCGGTACCGGTATTTTGCATGAGTAAAATCGGCCGGGCATTGATTAAATTATGTGTATGTCTAAGATAAGAAAAAAAAACATTTTATATAAAACATTATTTTATTTAAGCATATCAGAAAAAAATATTAAATACATCAATATGAAATTGTCCCAGCATTGGGTCAACGTATCGTGTTTGCTGGGATATACCTTACACGATACACTGACGCATTGTCGGCTTAATGTTGGCCCAGTGTCGCAGACTATGGTCCGCCATTGAACCAGCATTGGGTCAGTGTATCGTGTTAGGGTAGGGCAATACCATGTGAGATTTTAACTAATATTTCAATATAGATCTCAAATATAACATTATTTTTATATAGACTTATGTTAAATTAAACACTTTGTTAAAACTAGCCTAAAATAGTCACCGACTTGTTCTTCACTTCATCCGTGTTATACTCAGACATGGATAGACATATATACAGTTGACATAAATAGACATAAATTATAGACACTCGGTGAGCAGAAGGCCAGCCCTGTACAGATGACACAAGTTGAGTTGTTAACAGAGCGATACCTCGGAGAAGGTGAGTGTTACCAGTTGTCAAGGCTGGAGTGAAAGCTTGGAATGAAACTGTGAGTGATAATAAAAACTGGGTACTTCAAATCAATATCATTTTTATAATATCAATGTAAGAAAGAGCGGAAATATATTAGTTGTTTCAAAATATATGAAATGATAATAACCGCGGCAATGTCTACACACGCGATAATCTGATCGTGCTTAAAGGTGAAATGACCTGCTTCATTAGTTTACAAATTGTGAATTATTGTATAATTTTAAAGGATTCATAGATAAGTAAATATGTTGAAGGCCTATAAGGCTCATAATATTATATCAGTTCTAGTTTCCAAAGCGATAGACCTGTTCATCATACATGTCATTGGGGGCCGAACAGGCAATGCTTGGGAGCCTAACGTAAGGATAGAAATGTTAAACTCGTGGTACAAAGAATCAATAATATAACAGTAAATTGAACTAACATTGGAAGGGTTGTTCTAAAACTTCACGACGTTTCGACTCGCTTACTACGGCATTTTTTTGTAATTTCTGGACTTTCTGATTTGTTCTAGATTGTTCTAGGGCTGGGGCTGAACATAATTAAGGATATCTCGAAAACCCCCTCGACCCCCTCGACCCACGACCCTCGACCCTCGACTTTAATTTTTTTATTGTTTTTTTTTTGGTAGACTAGTCTTTTTTTTTAATTCGGGAAACAATATCAGGTCGATGTTGGCTCACCGTCTGCGACGCTGGCCTAACATTGGCTGAACGCCTCCTGTATATTTTGGGAGAGGCACGATACGCAATATATGCGGGCACTTGATTAGGCGTATAATAGATTGCCATCTGAGTCCCACCACTGTCCTACATTAACGCTGGCCCAACAGTCTTCCGGTCCAATGATAGCTAGCAAGCACTAAGCATTGAACCAATGTTGGATTTTTGCTGGCCCAACGTCTGTAACGCTGGCCCACCGCTTGCGATGCCGGTGCCAAAGCGTGTGACTGAATGAAACTGGCGAGTGACATGCCAGGTGATAGGACTGGCAAGTGTTTTTTTGCGCACCAAAAAAAACAAGAGGCATTCAATCCCATGCTTGGGTCAATATAGGCTACATAACAGTTAAAGTTAGACAAGCGTCCTGAACCATGTAAACAGTGACTCGACATTAAAATGTGTTCAGCCAGCTGTAGGCCTACGTGTATTGATAAAAATATAATCGATGGCCACTCATTAAACAAGATACATTAAACCAACGTCGGGTGGGTGCTGGACCAGCGTAGCAGACAGTCAGCCAACATCACTTGATAGCCAGGTTAGCATCACAGTAGGCCTATATTATAATTTCCAGAATGTTATTATTGTACAAAAGTTATAATTATATAAACAAATAAAAACTGTTATTAGTCGAGGGTCGAGGGGCGAGGGGGTCGAGGGGGTTTTCGAAATACCCCATAATTAGGGATAAACAATTTTAATGATTAGGTTATCTGGTATTATTCCGGTCTGTTTTCACAATGTAGGCCTAGGAGCAGATGAGCAGGCTGCTCGGACAAGTAATTTTCAGCCACTTGAAGTTGTGTCTCGCGGTTCAGTGTAGTAGTAGTAGGCCTATAGTATAGCTGTATGTACCACGGTAGGGTGGCGAACGGGTAACGCTCTGACGACGCTGACTCAGTGACTGACAGGCCAGCATTGTATATTAGGGGGCCAAACGGTTAAAGGGCCGAACGGATAAGGGGCCGAACGGGAGGGGGCCGAACAGGTAAGAGGCCGAAACGACCTGATACCGCTCACATATGTGCAACTATGTCGTAACCAAGTAGAGGTTGCATATATTTATCATGTTGCAGAATTTTATGACACTATAGAGAACATATTAAAAGTACCTATGTATACATGTGGATACCAATTTTACTCTTGGAACAGAATTCATACGAAAAAATGTTTACTTTAAAGAGTACAAATTGCATTACCTGATGAGGTAAATATTTTAGTGAGAAGTGATAAAAAAAATTGTACCTGATATGATGATCACTTATGTGCAACTAAGTGATCAAAATCAAGTATGGAATGCACATTTTTATCACTCTTATAGCCGATTTCACGCAAGAAAGTGTTTACTTCAAATAGTAAAAACTGAATTACCTAACGAGGTAAATATTTTCGGCAGGAAGTGATAAAAAAAGTTTTACCTGATATGATCACTTAGTTGCAACTATGATCATAATCAAGTATTATATGCATATTTTCATCACATATCTCAAAACCTTATGACATTGCATTGAGAAGAGGATAAAAGTGCCCATATAGATGTCAATTTTACTCTTAGAGCCGATTTCATGCGAGAAAGTGTTTACTTTGAATACTAAAAATTGAATTACCTGACGAGGTAAATATTTTTAGCAGGAAGTGGTAAAAAAGTTGTACCTGATAAGATCACTTAGTTGCAACTATGATCATTCTAGATAATATTTACTTTGAAGAGTAAAAATTTCATTACCTGATGCGGTAAATATTTTTAGTGGGAAGTGACAAAAAAGTTGTGCCTGATATGATCACTTATGTGCAATTATGATCATAATCAAGTATAATATGCATATTTTGATCACTTATTTCAAAACCTTATGTAATTAAATTGACAACAGACTAAAAGTGACCATATAGATGTCAATTGTACTCTTAGAGCCGATTTTATCTGAGAAAGTGTTTACTTTGAAAAGTAAAAATTGAATTACCTGACGAGGTAAATATTTTTAGTGGGAAGTGATAAAATTTTTTTTTTACCTGATATGATCACTTATGTGCAACTGTGATCATAATCAAGTATATGAGTATAGTATGCTTATTGTTATTTTATATATTTCAGAACCTTATGACATTGCATCGAAAACAGACTAAAAAAGACCATACAGAATTCTATGTCAATTTTACACTTAGAGCCGAAATCAGGAGACAGTGCTTACTTCGAATACTAAAATTGAATTACCTGAAGAGGAAAATATATTTTAGCAGGAAGTTATAAAAAAAGTTGTATCTGATATCATCACTTATTTGCATCTATGATCATAATCACGTATAGTATGCATAATTTTATCACATATTTCAAAACTGTATGACAGTGCATTGAAAACAAACTGAAAGTTACCATATGGATGCCAATTTAAATTTTGAAAACAATTTCATAAAAGAAAATAGTTACTTTCAAGAGTAAAAATTGCATTACCTGATGAGGTAAATATTTTTAGTGGGAAGTGATAAAAAAAAAGTTGTACCTGATATGATCACTTATGTGCCACTGTGATCATATCAAGTATAGTATGCTTATTTTTATCACATATTTCAAAACCTTATGACATTGCATTCAAAAAAGACTAAAGTGACCATATGGGTGTGAATGTTACTCTGAGAGCCGATTTCATGCGAGAAAGTGTTTACTTTGAATTGTAAAAATTGAATTATCTGAAGAGGTAAATATTTTTAGCAGGAAGTGATAAAAAAAGTTTTACCTGATATGATCACTTAGTTGCAACTATGATCATAATCAAGTATAATACGCATATTTTTATCACATATCTTAAAACCTTATGACATTGCATTGAGAAGAGGATAAAAGTGCCCATATAGATGGCAATTTTACTCTTAGAGCCGATTTCATGCGAGAAAGTGTTTACTTTGAATACTAAAAATTGAATTATCTGACGAGGTAAACATTTTCAGCAGGAAGTGATAACAAAATTTGTGCCTGATATGATCACTTATGTGCAACTATGATCACAATCAAGTATAGTATGCATATTTCTATCACTTATTTCAAAACCTTATTTAATTACATTAACAACAGACTAAAAGTGACCATATAGATGTCAATTGTACTCTTAGAGCCGATTTTATACGAGAAAGTGTTTACTTTGAAAAGAAAAAATTGAATTACCTGACGAGGTAAAGATTTTTAGTGGGACGTTATAAAAAAAGTTGTACCTGATATAATCACTTATGTTCAACTGTGATGATAATCAAGTATCTGAGTATAGTATGCTTATTTTTATTGAATATATTTCAGAACTTTATGACATTGCATTGAAAACAGACTAAAAACGACCATACAGAATTCTATGTCAATTTTACACTTAGAGCCGAAATCAGGAGACAGTGTTTACTTCGAATACTAAAATTGAATTACCTGACGAGGTAAATATATTTTAGCAGGAAGTTATAAAAAAAAGTTGTACCTGATATCATCACTTATTTGCATCTATGATCATAATCAAGTATAGTATGCATAATTTTATCACATATTTCAAAACTGCATTGAAAACAGACTGAAAGTTACCATATGGATGTCAATTTAAATCTTTGAAACAATTTAATAAAAGAAAATAGTTACTTTGAAGAGTAAAAATTGCATTACCTGATGAGGTAAATATTTTTAGTGGGAAGTGATAAAAAAAAGGTTGTACCTGATATGATCACTTATGTGCCACTGTGATCATATCAAGTATAGTATGCTTATTTTTATCACATATTTCAACACCTTATTATATTGCATTGAAAACAGACTAAAAGTGACTATATGGATGTAAATGTTACACTGAGAGCCGATTTCATGCGAGAAAGTGTTTACTTTGAATTGTAAATATTGAATTACCTGAAGAGGTAAATATTTTTAGCAGGAAGTGATAAAAAAAATTGTACCTGATATGATCACTTATGTGCAACTGTGATCATAATCAAGTATCTGAGTATAGTATGCATATTTTTATCACCTACTTCGAATACTAAAACGATTTTGTGACGGCGCTATAATATATATATGCCTATTACACGATATGATGATCCTGTTAAACTGCGGTATAATATGATGCTCCTGTTATCATGGTTATACCACGCTAAAAGCGCGATATATCTTCCCCCAGGATATGAAAGGGTGTGAGCCCTATCTGTCACTTTTAAAGTGGCAGATGCACCCTTTCATATCCAAATGTTATCGCGTTATGCGATGATGCTGTTACCGAGGTATATACAAAGTATGGTCATCCAGTTATTACGCGAAATGGGAGATGGCATGATTGTGCGTATTCTATAGGAACATTTACTGTTAGTTCATCGTCGCGGAATGTCGCCAATTACGCGCCTACCGGCACATGTTGAATGCTAGGTTTTTATATAAATTACATGTATATTCAAATGTAAGTCCCACTAATGTTTTTCTTATATGCCACAATTTTTTTTTGAAATAAAACATGTCGGTCTACTAATTTTGTCTAGTAGTCTATTCTATGTGTCACTGTAAGTATATCAAAGTATGGTAACAGATAAAGGGGGCTAATTTGGGGCATATATTTGTTTGGAGTGATCAAAATATTGGGTTATAAGAAATTAGAGACCATTTGAAATTATGACCTCTTTTTTTATATTTTCCAGGCAGCACTAGACTGCCAGTGTCAGCTAAACATATTATATGTGATATAAACAGTAAACATGCAACACGATGATTTAGGCCCTATGTGTTTGGGGATAAAGATATATCATAGAACTATTGACTTTTAGGGTTAAGCAGCGTGTGACAAAGAAATAGTAGGGGCCTACTTGGGAACCTATCATCAGTTCCTCTCAATGCTTCTTTTTCATAAGGCTGTTCATATATCTGTCCATGTAGTGATTTCTACAAAGAGGAAAAATTTGATCAGTTCTCTAAAATTAGTTTTTTTCTGACCAGAGAATTCTACTGGTTAAGAGTTATCTGGTCTGACACCTAAATTTGTAATAAATAATGGAAATAATTTAACTCTATGGCCTACATTTTTTTATTCACATAGTTTAATTCCTTACCATTGTTTTAGACTATTAGTGGACAGGTTAACCACATGCCCACTGCATTTTGTAGTAGAATTATGCCACTTGGCACGAATGATACTTGGACCAAGTGGAAAATTTTAGGCAGCGGACGTTTTTGATTTCTGCTTTTTATTTGACCTTAATTCAAGGTCAAAGGTCAATTTCAAGGTCAAATGTATTTTTTTAACAAATAAAGCTACGGACAAGTGTAATACCTCTATTTCATGTAATTTTGACTGGAAAAATCATTTCTGGTATTATTTTAATAAATAAAGGTCATCTTCAAGGTCAAAAGGTCAATTTCAAGGTCAAATTCCTGAAAATGTCCTTTTTAACAAACACAATTAGGAACAAATGTAATAACTCTTTTGGTGTGAATTTTGGCTACAGAATCTATTTATGATATTAGTATGGTGATCCAAGGTCATCTTAAAGGTCAAAAGGTCAATTCCAAGGTCAAAAGTGCGAAAATTGATGATTAGAGGTCATTTCAAGGTCAAAACGTAAATGTCGAGGTCAAATAAGCGAATATATGACTTTGAAGGTCAAATATGATTTTTCTAACTAATATAGCTAGGAAAAAGTGTAATACCTCTTTTTCGAATATTTTTGACTGGAAAATCCATTTCTGATATTATTTTCATAATTCAAGGTTATCTTGAAGGTCAAAACGGCAATTTCAAGGTCAAAATGCAAAATTTTACTTTATAAACAATGCACATTTTCGTGTGATTTTCACTGTATAACCCATTTATGATACTATTTTTGTGATTCTAGGTCATCCGCAATGTCAAAGGTCAATGTCAATTCCACGAATACGAAAATTATATGACTCTAATATATATACTATAGGCCTACTACAAGAACATATATGTATGTATGTATGTCATGATTATGCAGACTACCTTGTCATTGATCAATGTTAACCAGCTTCATGTCTTACACCAGCATAGGCCTTGACCCAGTAGTCCAGTAAAATTAGGATTCCGATGGGAAAGAATAAAGCAGAGATAAAATTTAGGGGCTCGCATTTTTAACACCACCTGAGCGACATACTAAAAGTCCCCTGAAGCTTTCCTTGTGCGTTGGCCGCTAGAGGGCGAAATCTAAAATGGCCACCACTGCAACGTAGAAATGTGTTTTTGATGTCTACATAAAGGTTTCTCACAACCAGGAGACCAATTTAGACCCACGATAACGTTTATTTTCATTGGGGAACAAAACAAATGTGTCGTTTCCTGATGCAATCCCCCAAATTTCATCTCTCCCTATTTTTTCCGATCAAAATCCTTATTCTACTGGACCATTTGTCAAAATGTCATTATAAACAAACACAGAAAGGAATTGCAAGCGTAATACCTCGTACCTACGATTAACATGATCAACCAATGGAAAGTGCTTGGAGTGCCCACTTGAAATTGCAATTCCCAGTTGAAATTAGTAGACAAGGTATTTAGTGCATTGTAATTCGAAATGTGACAAATGCCTATTGTAACACCAATAGAATGCGTGACTTAAATATGAGCATGACAAAAAGATTTAATTTTGTAGGTAGTTTGAAGATAGTTCCTCGGAGTATCAACTAAGAAGAAATATTGATGGAAATTTCTCATGTAGTTTCATTAGTATACTGTTGACGCTTGTGAATTTTACCGTTTCTAGCTTCAAAATGGCATTGTGTCTGAGCTCTGTCCTTTACAAGATATAAGATCGATTTCTTTTTAGTTGAATAAACACCAAGTATTAGTATAATTATTATTAAAAAAGTGTGACCAAAGAGTAGGCTACTTTAGACATTGCTGTGTGGGTAAAATCCATGATGGCGGCCTTTTTTCAAAGGTCAAACAAAATATGCATATCACTTTTAACAGAATGAGAGCAGATTCATGATTTTGGTATCTACCATAGAATTAAAAGTTGTGCATTTGCATTATCAAAAATCATTTAGACACCGTCTACATGCCGAGAACAACAATGGTGGTCATTGAGCAAACAAAATGGCCACATGATAGAGCAAGATATGTGTAGAACTTTTACACGAATTGAGATAGATTGATGATTTCGGTGTATACCATGTGGTTTTCAGGTACGTCCGACATAACGGTACTGTATCATCAAAAATAATTTTAGGGATTGTAGAAACCAAGATGGTAGCCAGAAAGCCAACAAAATTGCAGTCACAGGGCAGCAAATGAGTAATAAAATAATGTGTAAAACATTAACTGGCATCGAGTTAGCTCTGTGATTTTGGTATCAACCATTGACACATACGGACGACATTGTGGGATTTTCAAAAAATATTTCAGATATTGTTTAGATAATGAAACCCAAATTAGTGTGCAGTTAGACAGAGACTGCCCGCATGTCCAAACACGAAAATCTGCATCGCCTTCAATATCATTGCGGTATATGAATGATTTGGACAAATGAATGTTCATTTGGCGTGGACCTACGGTATCAGTAAATCATTATGGCAGGCTGATGTGGACACGCCATACTATATCTATGTATTTAGCCTGATTGTAGGTCAAGTTCGTATTATAGGCCTGCAAAATAAGGCATATAAATATAAAATGAATTCATGATAAGGGGCTCCAGGCCTTAAATATAAAAAATAATTAGGCGTACAGCCAACATATTTCTTGTTGTTCAGATAGTAGCTAATATTATTGTTGTTAATATTAATAGACTTTTTTCTCAGACTTGAAAGCAGCTTCTCGGCTTTCCCTCCGAACTTCAGTTCTCGCTGGTCTGGACTCAATTGCTTTTTGTTATTATAGCTTCATCACACATCACACATTTCTTGATAGGTCAGTGCACTAAGACTGCACTTTTGTTTGCTGTATAATCGCCATCTTGGATTTAGCGATCTCTAAAGACTATCATCTCTGATAATATTTTCTGGTGGCGTACCTAATAGCCCTATGATGGATACCAACATCATGCATCTGCTTCAATTCTTTCACAAAATGATATCAATTGATTGTTTGACCGTGCGCAACTGGCGGCCATCTTTAAGTTTACTGGCTGGCCACACCAATAAGTCGACCATACCTTATTTTCTGTTGAACAGTAGGCCAATATCAATGTTTGACCTTGGCCATCTTGGATTTTTAGGTCTTTAAAAATAGATATGAATTGTCTCTTTGGATAGTCAAAATTACATGAGAAAAATGGTTCTTATTTTTATTTATTATAATCATATTTTTGCTCACTTGACCTTGAAATTGACGTTTTGATCTTGAATATGACCTAGAATCATACAGATAATACCAGAAATGGATTTTCCAGTCAAAAGTTCACTAAAAAAGATGTATTACACTTGTTCCTATACTGCCCACCGTAGACACTGCTACTTCGCATGTTAAAATTTGCAGATGGTTGACGTCATATGTCCCCAGCTCCCAATTTCAAGTATTGTAGTAAGCTTGTGATCGGCTGGCTGTCTTGCTAAAAGTACCCTGATCGGCTGGCGAGAATATCATGGTGGGGGAGAGGTAGGTGTAGACAGACACCTGTGTGGAGCCCAGCAAACGCGAGGATTTGACCCAATGTCGTTTCAATATTGGCCCACCGTCAATGGCGCTGGACCAACATTGAAACGACACCTGGTCAAGTCAAGTCCTCATCTTTGCAGGGAGAACTGTCAGCATTTTGATACACGCTTGCCGTCTGTGTCTGGTTGGAACAGACTACACAGTGCTCTGTGTAACTTGTTCCTAGATATACATGTATTACTTAGACATATCATATTTTACCTTGAAAATAATATTCTCGCTTACTTGACCTTGACATTTACGTTTTGACTTTGAAGATGACCTTTAATCATCAAAATAGTACGAAAAATTGATTATTCAGTCAAAAAACACATAAAAAAAGAGGTATTACACTTGCTGCTATTTGTATTTGTTAAAAATCATATTTTCACACTTTTGACCTTATAATTGACCTTTTGACCTTGAAGATGACCTTGAATCCTCTAAATATTATTAGAAATAGATTTTGTAGTCAAAATCACACACAAAAAAGGTAATAGATTTGTTCCTAATTATGTTTGTAAAAAATAGCATTTTCAACAATTTGACCTTGAAATTTACCCTTTGACCTTGAAAATGACCATGAATCATCAAAATAATACCAGAAATGAGTATTTCAGTCAAAATTACATGAAATAGAGGTATTACACGTGTTCGTAGCTTTGTTTGTTAAAAAATCATATTTGACCTTGAAATTTGAACTTTGACCTTGAATTGTGGCAAAATAAAAGCAGAAATCAAAAACGTCCGCTGCTTAAAATTTTCCACTTGGTCCAAGTATCATTCGTGCCAAGTGGCATAATTCTACTACAAAATGCAGTGAGGGGTCCATTTTGTGCAGTTAACCTGTCCACTATATTAGGCATAACTCTAATCTTAAATTTCAGATGTCACTATAGTCACCACGAGATCTGTTTAATCTGATAATCACTGCTAATGGCATGATGTTGTGGTTGAGGCCATCTGCATATGTTTGTTTAATGTTATATGGCCTACAGGCATCTGGGACGTCAGTCCAGCCTTCAACCAACATATCATAGCCCTACACGAGATCTGCATCACTGTGACAGTCTACTGGGAATATTATAGACTATGTTACACCCTACGTACATATCCCAATAAGCACGCATCATAAGCATTCATCATGTTCATTGACTAACCAATGGGCAGCGTCGAAGATTCTGACACTCTAGGCCTATATCATATGCCTGGTTTGACGACCATGGGATTTGTATTTTTGTAGTAGTCTACCTGTTTCCTTCCATAAATTTCGGTATTAGATTATTTCACTTCTTTTGTTGGCTATTCATGCTAAGATCATAGCGGGATGAACTAACTAAGCGAAATCATTTTTTGTGACGAAATCACTCTCAATTTCTGACAGTGGCTCGAGCTGATTTTTGGCTATTGCCGTAAATTCGTTCCGCTTCACTGAAATTGGAACTTTCACCCTTTAAACCTCTTTTTAGTTGTTTTATAATCAAAATTAGATTTATATTTTGTTGTGTATTTTAATTGAATGTATCGGGTAGATTTTGGCATTGGTGCCATATCCTGATGGCCTCCAAATTGACCAGGATATGGCTAAATGCCAAGTGGGGGTCATCTTTTATTTTTACCAAGATTTGTTCAACTCCTCGGCTTATGTCTACAAATACTCTTTAGTTAGAGTTTATTTTTACTACTAAGATAATGGTCATGTATTATACTTTTGTGTTCATTGTATGCTATTATTTTGTTGCACCGTTTATGTCGCCAAGTTGCCTTTTAGAGGTGGTTTGCCAGATCGTCGCGACATCCACATGTCAATCGTCATGTCAGGATCTCTCCCTCCCTTCGGGATCCGTATAAAGTTGAGCCCTGCTTTGTCTAGTTTTTCAGTGGTCCGGCAGAGGTGTTTGAGGTATACTCACACCATGCCTACTCAGGCAGCTGAGATGCTAGAGACTAGCTCTGCATCTCGCTCAACTGAGTGTTTTTTTTTGACTGGCCTGTGCCTGTGGTAGTGGACTGGAGCTAAAACTCGCACTACCCTGGGCCTGGCCTGTAATAATTACAATAGATTGTAGCCTGTGCTGCCAGCCTTAAGTTGACTGCACAGTACTACAATAGTCAATCCTGATAAGTTTTCTTTTAAGTGTCTGTGCACACAATATTTTTACTTACAGGTTAACCCAGCTGAGGTATTGTTCGAGCTCCGGCTCACATCACGCCTAAATTATCGTTATTGAGTGTTTACATTTTTAGCCATTTTACAGGTTGACCGGCTGAAGTATTGTTCGAGCTCCGGCTCACATCACGCCTAAATTATCGTTATTGAGTGTTTACTTTTTAGGCATTTTACAGGTTGACCGGCTGAAGTATTGTTCGAGCTCCGGCTCACATCACGCCTAAATTATCGTTATTGAGTGTTTACTTTTTAGGCATTTTACAGGTTGACCGGCTGAGGTATTGTTTGAGCTCCGGCTCACATCACGCCTGAATTATCGTTATTGAGTGGTTACATTTTAGGCATTTTACAGGTTGACAGGCTGAAGTGTTGTTCGAGCTCCGGCTCACATCACGCCTAAATTCTTATTTTTGAATGTGTTCATACTATAAGTTGCACAGTTTAAACTGGCTGAGATGTTTTAGAGTACAGCTCACATCTCGCTTTACCGTCATACTGTGTGTATCTTTATCATAAAACTGTTTAAGGCTGGGTCACTTTGGTGATTAGACTTTGGGGAAATAACTCGGTTAATATTTTGAAGGTCCAGATATTGCCAATGGGTTAGTGCCTCAGTTATATGTCTATATTCATGATCCTGTGAGTATGATTGCAGTCAGATAGTAATTTTGACTGTGGCAATCCTACTCAGTCAGGAGCACACAGTTATTTTCTTATTCAAGCTCTTTGATTTTGTTTTTACTTCATAACTAACTGTAAGTTAGTCCCATTATGTGGAGAGAGAGTATTCTTTTATGACAGACCTGTAGTCCTTGGAGGTTTGAGTGTCTAGGTGGTAGCTTCAGCAGCTTTACACATCAGGGACAAGCGCGCCATTGGCTAATAGGGAGATTAGAGCAATGGGCATTGTACTGGTGGGGTTAGAGTGCTAAGTACCAGGCTAGCATTAAATTGGTGCCAAGGGCACAGTACTCCAGGGAAGTTATTAAGTTTATTATTCAGTATTTTTTGCTCAGGTTAGCACCTGAGCCCCTTTGTTTGACCAAGTCTCATAGGACTAGTGCAGCTAGTTTTGGGACTTTGTTAGGCCACACAAAGTGTGTCCAAAGATAAGAATGGTGGTATCACCCCTGTTGAATTTATCATAGTATGTTACACTATTTCATGTTGATGTAAAAATCCTCATAATTGGTATCTGCCATATTATACACATTTTTGATTATAGTTGTTACTTGTTTATAATTACATAGTCTATCTGGGAAGTCTGATGAGGAAATAAAGTCATTCAGATATATTTCTGTATAAATATAAGTACAATTGTTTGTTGTTTTCCTAGAACATTATTTTTTTCACCTACTCGACCGGATACTATTTTTTCCGCATTTGTCTGTTTGGTTTCCTAATTTAGATATCCATCTGATAATTTCTGTCGAATTCATAAGTTAAATTTGCTATTACGATTTAGAACTCGTCTAGACTCGTAAACAAGAGTTTGCAGTTTTTCACTGTCCATTTTATACAGCTTTCCGCTCGGCTGTCACAATCTTGATTAAATAACTTGACTGGACAAGTGCTTGACCGTCACACTCTTTTCTGGTGTCAGCTAAGTGGGATTGGCAAATTTATATTTGCCGATCCAGTGATCGAACCCCCGCTAGAATATATCTTCATGCACTATCTGATGGCATGAATTAATATTGCTATCAAATATAAATGCTATCAAATTTTATATTTGATATATTGTTTGGACCACATACGTGGACCACGATACATAGTTTGGCCAAAGTGTTTCATTTTATTTTTATCTTGTGATAACATTCATTTGTGAGAATTATAAAGTGATATATCCATTTTGGAAAAGGTGAGTTTTTACACAAACTCTGTGTAAATAGCTTGCTCACTTTATAGTTTAATGAAATAATCCCACCACGTGACACTCTTTTCTGGTGTCTACTAGGTGGCATCGGCAAATTTGTAATTTGCTGATCCTGTGATCAAGCCCATGCTGAGACATATGTTTTTTGGAAAAATGTTATCATCAAATAAATTATATTTTAATGAAAGATCCCATCACGTGACACTCTTGTCTGGTGTCAAGAGATTAGCGATTTATAAATTTGCTGATCCAGTGATCGAACCTATGCCAATTTGCATTTTGCACAGCTAAAGGGAATTTATTTCTAGATTATTGACATTGCAAATTGAGATTTTAACATCTTGGGTCTCATTGAAAGTAAATAATTGACTATATAATTGTATATTTCTCAGAATACTCATACCAGGTCCTATGACACATTAAGGTGATGTCTATGGCCGCCGGTTTTTGAGTAAATATACATTGAGATAAATTGTCAGTGCATAAAAAAAAATATAGATATATTTTTTTTAGAATTTTTTTTTTAAAATAAAATTATTACAAGCCTCAATTAAGTCACTATACTACATATAGTTAGTCAGGAGTTATAAATAGTGATTTGATCCAAATATGTTTGTGATATTTGTCTTCATAAACAGCCTATGTCAAGCAATTATAATAGTTAGTAATTAATTGCTCTCATAGAGTCAGACATTTTTTTTTACAAATCAAATTTTAAGAGATTTTGCATTCCAAGATTATTTTTTTCTTATGGTAGTGAAGCATATATGAAAATGAAAATGCCGACCGGAGTAGTTGTATCACAACCCAGCAGGTTGGCCTATAACCAAGCACCATCTACCCCTCTTAATGAAATGTTCCCACAGGCATGTAGTAGTGAGCACCAAGTTGATGAAGATGACTTGGCAGACTTTTTGTCAAATGAGTTTAGCTCACAGACTCACAGATTTAATGAAAGTTTGACAACTAATTTGACAGAATTTATGCAGGGCCTGCAAGATTTATTTGTGTGTGCATCAAGTAGCCAGGATCAGTCTAGTTGGCAGACAGAACCTGTGCCAGATCCTGTTTATACCAGAATACTGGCTACAATAGAGAGGTATGCTGCTGCTCATCCTGGTCCTGATCCGGCTCATTATAGATGTGGAACTAATCATCCACAATATATTGGTAGTGATGACCCACAGATAATTAGCATGTTACAGCATGATGATTATAACTGGAAGAAGAGTTCTCCAGTGATAAATAACTTGCCATATTGGGATATTCCAAACCAAGGTGATACCTGCCGTAATGGTCAGTACACAAAGTGGAATCAGTACCCAATGGTATTTGAGGAACCTTCCATTCAATATTCTGAAACAGCCAAATTTGAATACCAAAATCAACCATTAGTATGTAGTCCAAAATGTCAATTGGTAGCCCCTTTACAAATAACACACTATGAAATGTTGAAACAATTGATTGTGGATGAGGAGACTGTTGCCCTAGACATTCAGACCATCCATACAGAAAAATGTGTAATCACTGTTACTTCTAGCAATTTACATGTCATAGAAGTAGTAAAACCACCTGTATGTACTGCAACTAACACCATAGAGTCTGTACCTACAGCTGGTATGGAAATTTTGCCATCAGCTGTGGGGACCAAACCTCCTGAAGTTGCTAAATTGGACATTTTAATAGCATGTGTGTCCAAATATGAGCATTTCCAGTCAGAGGAGCTCTATTATGTCTATACAGAGGGTACAGTGATGGGAATAGTTCAAATTTTGATCACATATCTAAGCTTGCTAAGGCTTAGTAGTAATTATTGTGCCACTTATTCTTCTGACAATCCAAACGTAGGCTCTGGCCGAGTAGAGGGTCATCTAGACCCATACAATCTAACAGCCAGAGAAAAACTGAGATTTCATGTGAAAAACAAATGGTGGGTTAGCACATATGGTTGGGATAGCCACTGCTCTGGAATTAAAATTCTGGTTTCTGCTCAAGGACTGCTATACTCCTTGCAAACCAATGTCTTACCCTAGCAGTCTCACATCAACTGTCCTAAACAGACAAATAATTTAATTAAAAAAAAATAATAACTAGCCTTAGAAATAAATTGCTGGACTGACCACTCATTTAGCATTAAAATGTGAGCAGAGTGGGAACCGAACATAGGCAAATTTATTTCTGCCATACCAATATTTTTGTTAATTATTTTCACATGGATCGACCACTAGTAGTAGTAATCACAGTGGGAACGACCAATTGATTTTTTTTTTACTGTTATTTTTTACTTATATAGTTGGATCGACCACTAGTAGCAGTAATCACAGTGGGAACGACCAACTGATTTTTTTACTATTATTCTTACTTATATAGTTGGATCGACCACTAGTAGCAGTAATCACAGTGGGAACGACCAATTGATTTTTTTACTATTATTCTTACTTATATAGTTGGATCGACCACTAGTAGTAGTAATTGCAGTGGGAACGACCAATTGATTTTTTTACTATTATTCTTACTTATATATTTGGATCGACCACTAGAAGCAGTAATCACAGTGGGAACGACCAATTGATTTTTACTAATATTCTTAGTTATATAGTTGGATCGACCACTAGTAGCAGTAACCCAGTGGGAACGACCTATTGATTTATATATATACGCATTCATTTTTTTTTATTTCAGATTTGCTGGGATGCCCAAATTATTCTTGGTCAATCACCAATATGTATATATGAATATATGTTCTTATAATTTGATCGACCACTCACTTCCACTATATTTTTAAAGTGGGAAGTTCGAACGGTCAAATTTTTATATTTTAGATCACACAAAGTATTCCAATTTTGATGATCGACCCATTGGTGAACCAACTGGGAAGTGACGGGAAGGATGATCTGAGGCTGGTGCGACAACCGCCAAGTGGATCTGGAGGGAACTTACAGGCTCACATATGGACCAGTGTCTAGGATGATGTTCCCACTCACTATGTGCATCTGTGTGCCATGTCTACAGTATCCAGGAATTCAGCGCTGTTGCAGTTTTGCCATCTTTGCTACTGTGCCCCTGCCCTACCCAGTTGCATGGAATGTGATAACCACCTCTTTTGCAACGAAATCAATAGTGAAAGACAAAAAAAAAGAGTGAGCCCCGATGGCTACATTAGTGTTCCGCTAACATTTAGAACATTTTTAGGTTATTATTTTCTAAATTTATATCCGACTTGTGTGTAAGGAACTTGTGAAATAGCAGTGCTCAAGAAAAAGTGGCATTATTTCTACAAGTGCAGAACAGACTACAAGTTTAGTGACATTATATCTACAAGTGCAGAACAGACTACAAGTTGAGTGACATTCTTTCCACAAGCGTATAGCAGACTTTTGCACAAATATACAACATGATTATTTGCATAGACACTAGGTCTTACACATACAATTGTACAAAGGACTGGTTGATAATAACATGTATTGATAATGTGTTCTTGGTAGCTTAAATATGTATATTAGGTATGTAATCATAATGTGTGGTCATGAAATGTTCTTGTCAGGTTTATTATGATAACATATTCTTGCTATTCAGGCCTTGTTTATGTCATAATTGCTTTCAGGTGTTGGCCATATATTGATTCTATGTTCATGCTATGTAATTATTCTTCAGGTCACCCTGTTTTATACTATATATAGGGTATAATATTTTATTGTATTGTTGTCACTGATGCACTCTATATTTTTATGAATTACCGAGTACTTTCCGTGTCTTCCACCTGAACGAGGTTGTCAGAAATGTTGTCCGCGAGGACGCTGACGCTGAGTAGAGGGTGGTTTGACGACCATGGGATTTGTATTTTTGTAGTAGTCTACCTGTTTCCTTCCATAAATTTCGGTATTAGATTATTTCACTTCTTTTGTTGGCTATTCATGCTAAGATCATAGCGGGATGAACTAACTAAGCGAAATCATTTTTTGTGACGAAATCACTCTCAATTTCTGACAGTGGCTCGAGCTGATTTTTGGCTATTGCCGTAAATTCGTTCCGCTTCACTGAAATTGGAACTTTCACCCTTTAAACCTCTTTTTAGTTGTTTTATAATCAAAATTAGATTTATATTTTGTTGTGTATTTTAATTGAATGTATCGGGTAGATTTTGGCATTGGTGCCATATCCTGATGGCCTCCAAATTGACCAGGATATGGCTAAATGCCAAGTGGGGGTCATCTTTTATTTTTACCAAGATTTGTTCAACTCCTCGGCTTATGTCTACAAATACTCTTTAGTTAGAGTTTATTTTTACTACTAAGATAATGGTCATGTATTATACTTTTGTGTTCATTGTATGCTATTATTTTGTTGCACCGTTTATGTCGCCAAGTTGCCTTTTAGAGGTGGTTTGCCAGATCGTCGCGACATCCACATGTCAATCGTCATGTCAGGATCTCTCCCTCCCTTCGGGATCCGTATAAAGTTGAGCCCTGCTTTGTCTAGTTTTTCAGTGGTCCGGCAGAGGTGTTTGAGGTATACTCACACCATGCCTACTCAGGCAGCTGAGATGCTAGAGACTAGCTCTGCATCTCGCTCAACTGAGTGTTTTTTTTTGACTGGCCTGTGCCTGTGGTAGTGGACTGGAGCTAAAACTCGCACTACCCTGGGCCTGGCCTGTAATAATTACAATAGATTGTAGCCTGTGCTGCCAGCCTTAAGTTGACTGCACAGTACTACAATAGTCAATCCTGATAAGTTTTCTTTTAAGTGTCTGTGCACACAATATTTTTACTTACAGGTTAACCCAGCTGAGGTATTGTTCGAGCTCCGGCTCACATCACGCCTAAATTATCGTTATTGAGTGTTTACATTTTTAGCCATTTTACAGGTTGACCGGCTGAAGTATTGTTCGAGCTCCGGCTCACATCACGCCTAAATTATCGTTATTGAGTGTTTACTTTTTAGGCATTTTACAGGTTGACCGGCTGAAGTATTGTTCGAGCTCCGGCTCACATCACGCCTAAATTATCGTTATTGAGTGTTTACTTTTTAGGCATTTTACAGGTTGACCGGCTGAGGTATTGTTTGAGCTCCGGCTCACATCACGCCTGAATTATCGTTATTGAGTGGTTACATTTTAGGCATTTTACAGGTTGACAGGCTGAAGTGTTGTTCGAGCTCCGGCTCACATCACGCCTAAATTCTTATTTTTGAATGTGTTCATACTATAAGTTGCACAGTTTAAACTGGCTGAGATGTTTTAGAGTACAGCTCACATCTCGCTTTACCGTCATACTGTGTGTATCTTTATCATAAAACTGTTTAAGGCTGGGTCACTTTGGTGATTAGACTTTGGGGAAATAACTCGGTTAATATTTTGAAGGTCCAGATATTGCCAATGGGTTAGTGCCTCAGTTATATGTCTATATTCATGATCCTGTGAGTATGATTGCAGTCAGATAGTAATTTTGACTGTGGCAATCCTACTCAGTCAGGAGCACACAGTTATTTTCTTATTCAAGCTCTTTGATTTTGTTTTTACTTCATAACTAACTGTAAGTTAGTCCCATTATGTGGAGAGAGAGTATTCTTTTATGACAGACCTGTAGTCCTTGGAGGTTTGAGTGTCTAGGTGGTAGCTTCAGCAGCTTTACACATCAGGGACAAGCGCGCCATTGGCTAATAGGGAGATTAGAGCAATGGGCATTGTACTGGTGGGGTTAGAGTGCTAAGTACCAGGCTAGCATTAAATTGGTGCCAAGGGCACAGTACTCCAGGGAAGTTATTAAGTTTATTATTCAGTATTTTTTGCTCAGGTTAGCACCTGAGCCCCTTTGTTTGACCAAGTCTCATAGGACTAGTGCAGCTAGTTTTGGGACTTTGTTAGGCCACACAAAGTGTGTCCAAAGATAAGAATGGTGGTATCACCCCTGTTGAATTTATCATAGTATGTTACACTATTTCATGTTGATGTAAAAATCCTCATAATTGGTATCTGCCATATTATACACATTTTTGATTATAGTTGTTACTTGTTTATAATTACATAGTCTATCTGGGAAGTCTGATGAGGAAATAAAGTCATTCAGATATATTTCTGTATAAATATAAGTACAATTGTTTGTTGTTTTCCTAGAACATTATTTTTTTCACCTACTCGACCGGATACTATTTTTTCCGCATTTGTCTGTTTGGTTTCCTAATTTAGATATCCATCTGATAATTTCTGTCGAATTCATAAGTTAAATTTGCTATTACGATTTAGAACTCGTCTAGACTCGTAAACAAGAGTTTGCAGTTTTTCACTGTCCATTTTATACAGCTTTCCGCTCGGCTGTCACAATCTTGATTAAATAACTTGACTGGACAAGTGCTTGACCGTCACACTATTTATCCCTGCAAACACTGGACGTTGAGCCCCGCTTTAATGTTGGGCCAGCGTTGCAGACAATGGGCCAACATTAAATGAACATTACGTCAACGTCTCGTGTTTGTGGGGTTAGCCAGCTACACGCTGATAAACCAGCGTCCCGCTACATAGGCCTACTGACCACGTGCGAGGACGGCGCTGATGACTGCGCATGCGCAAGCCATGCCACACACGGCCGCGGCGACAATGCAGTACTGCTGAGCTGCGATTTTTGTGACACCGCACATCAGTGATTTTACGGAAGCATAACGGCTCGGGATCACGGCATTCAGAAAACAGTCTGTTGGCTGTTGCGTCTGTTACGCTGATCCAGCTTTAAAAAAACATTGGCTAAACTACTCCAGTCGCTGTAAAACATGTTAAAGTAGTTAATCGTTTCTTTTCAATCCAGACTCCCGAGCAGAAACTGCTATCAAATTTCGGCAAACAGCAGTAAGCATAGCCTACATTCAGTAAGCAGTTGCCACTGTTTGGCTTTTGATGGCACCGTAGTGTCGCCACAGCGTCGTTTGACTGATCAGTCAGCCCTTGTAGTTTGTAAGCGTGTGTCGCTATCGCCAAAGATGACGGGAATATAGATTCGCAAAAAACATTCGCTAAACACTTATTTGTGTAGCAAATCGCATTATATATTCGCAATTTGACAGCTGAGCTAATCACTGCCGAAAAGAAATACATTCGATCCTTGACGGGAGATAGTGAGCGATTGACAATACCGGAAGGCCCGGGCAACTTTATCCAAGGCTAGCTATTTGGTAAAAATCATCAGGCCGACAGTTGACAAAAACATTTTAATAGACAAGCCCCCAGGGAGGGCAGCGGGTCTTACTAGTTGCGCAGGGAGGGCAGCGGGTCGTAGAAGTTCCACAGGGAGGGCAGTGGGTCTAAGTAGTTTCACAGGGATGTAGGCGCGGGAATCAATCTAAGCTTGTCATACCGTTATGGTGAATCTATTCTGGCAGACACTTGTTGATTTCCGTTAGCGGGTAGTAGAAGTTTCACAGGGAGGGCAGCGGGTCTTAGTAATTTTCCTGGGCTGTATGCGCGGGAATCAATTTAAGCTTGTCATACCGCTATGGTGAATCTATTCTGGCAGACACTTGTTGATTTCCGTTTTCTTCATCATGGCCGGTCTTGAGATGTATGCATGGTGATTTCCTTCAAGCTTGTCATACCGATATGGTGAATCTATTCTGGCAGACACTTGTTGGTTCCTATTCATTCATCCCCATGCCGTTTTGCTTATAATGAAGTCTTAGTACCTTCACAGGGAGGGCAGCAGTCGTTGAAGTTCCTCAGGGAGGGCAGTGGGTCTTAGTAGTTTCACAGGGAGGGCAGCGGGTCGTTGAAGTTCCTCAGGGAGGGCAGCGGGTCTTAGTAGTTTCACAGGGAGTGCAACGGGTCGTAAAAGTTCCCCAGGGAGGGCAGCGGGTCTCACTAGTTGCGCAGGGAGGGCAGCGGGTCGTAGAAGTTCCACAGGGAGGGCAGTGGGTCTAAGTAGTTTCACAGGGATGTAAGCGTGGGAATCAATCTAAGCTTGTCTCAGGGAGGGCAGCGGGTCTTAGTAGTTTCACAGGGAGTGCAACGGGTCGTAAAAGTTCCCCAGGGAGGGCAGCGGGTCTTACTAGTTGCGCAGGGAGGGCAGCGGGTCGTAGAAGTTCCACAGGGAGGGCAGTGGGTCTAAGTAGTTTCACAGGGATGTAGGCGTGGGAATCAATCTAAGCTTGTCATACCGTTATGGTGAATCTATTCTGGCAGACACTTGTTGATTTCCGTTAGCGGGTCGTAGAAGTTTCACAGGGAGGGCAGCAGGTCTTAGTAATTTCTCTGGGCTGTATGCGCGGGAATCAATTTAAGCTTGTCATACCGCTATGGTGAATCTATTCTGGCAGACACTTGTTGATTTCCGTTTTCTTCATCATGGCCGGTCTTGAGATGTATGCATGGTGATTTCCTTCAAGCTTGTCATACCGCTATGGTGAATCTATTCTGGCAGACACTTGTTGGTTCCTATTCATTCATCCCCATGCCGTTTTGCTTATAATGAAGTCTTAGTACCTTCACAGGGAGGGCAGCGGTCGTTGAAGTTCCTCAGGGAGGGCAGTGGGTCTTAGTAGTTTCACAGGGAGGGCAGCGGGTCGTTGAAGTTCCTCAGGGAGGGCAGCGGGTCTTAGTAGTTTCACAGGGAGTGCAACGGGTCGTAAATGTTCCCCAGGGAGGGCAGCGGGTCTTACTAGTTGCGCAGGGAGGGCAGCGGGTCGTAGAAGTTCCACAGGGAGGGCAGTGGGTCTAAGTAGTTTCACAGGGATGTAGGCGCGGGAATCAATCTAAGCTTGTCATACCGTTATGGTGAATCTATTCTGGCAGACACTTGTTGATTTCCGTTAGCGGGTCGTAGAAGTTTCACAGGGAGGGCAGCGGGTCTTAGTAATTTCACAAGAAGGGCAGCGGACCCTTGGAGCTTCAAAAGAAAGGCAGCGGTTCTTAGTAGTTTTTCAGGGAGGGCAGCGGGTCTTAGTAGTTTCTCAGGGAGAGCAGCGGGCCTCAGTAATTTCACTGTAAGGATAGCGAATCGTAGAAATTCCCAGGGAGGGCAGCGGGTCTTAGTTGTCTTGCAGGGAAGGCAGCGGGTCGTAGAAGTTCCACAGGGAGGGCAGTGGGCCTAAGTAGTTTCACAGGGGTGTATGCGCGGGAATCAATCTAAGCTTGTCATACCGCTATGGTGAATCTATTCTGGCAGACACTTGTTGATTTCCTCTGGCGGGTTGTAGAAGTTTCATAGGGAGGGCAGTGGGTCTTTAGAGTTTCTCTGGGATGTAAGCGCGGGAATCAATTTAAGCTTGTCATACCGCTATGGTGAATCTATTCTGGCAGACACTTGTTGATTTCCGTTTTCTTCATCATGGCCGGTCTTGAGATGTATGCATGGTGATTTCCTTCAAGCTTGTCATACCGCTATGGTGAATCTATTCTGGCAGACACTTGTTGGTTCCTATTCATTCATCCCCATGCCGTTTTGCTTATGATGAAGTTCGACTGCCTAACTGCCTGACTGCCACCTGAGACGGACCTGTGGACTGTTGGGCTGATCCTTCCGCCAGTTCTCCAGTGTGGAACCTGTGTATATGGGAAGGTGTCTTAAGCGGAAAGTCTCGTCATCTATGCACATGATCACCATTGGGTTCTATGGTTGCTTTAGCTGCCGTGGATGTACAAAGGAAGTCTGTGAGCACTGAATTCGGCTCTTGATGTGGCCCACCGGCTTAGTGATACACAGCTCCGAGTAAAAAGCAACTGGACTAAAGGCGGGATTGTGATTGATCGATAATTATCGGAAGGCCCGGGCAGCCTGCATGCGGGCTAGCTAACCTAAACAAACAAACAAACAAACAAACAAACAAACAAGTCTATTTAAAATGTGTAATTTTAGAAAGTTACGTCTTCAAGTAAATAAATTAAGACTCAAAATTAGAGCCCCCTCTGGTGAATGGAAGGAGTATAATTGTTTTTGCAGGCCTGCTCAAGTTCATGTCGTATTTACCTGGTGATGTAAATATTAGTTGAACAGTGCTACGTTCAAAACCATTTTCGAAGCATAAGACAGTGTGCCAGTTTTAGGGTCATATTTTTTTCTTATAGCTGAGATGTCATTCTTCGACCGGCACACATTTCTATATCGATTCATTAAAGGGAAAATTCAGGAAATGTGTTCCAAATGTAAGCAATTAAGCTGTTTTTCATCAATCTTTCGTGTTTCTTGCCTTATTCCAGATTATAGAATTACCTGTCACTTGACAAAAAGTCTCACCAAACAAGTCGTATCCCCTGTAGTCTTGCACAACATGCTACATGTCTTTATAATGACATAATGCAGCTTTTACTGTGAACCGTGCTTTGAGGATTATTTTATTAAATTCACCTCCTGGAGTTAATAAAATATTTACCTGAGGGCATCACTTTCTCTGACTGTTCAATCATTAGTAGACACCTCCCTGGATTTTGGCCTATTTAGGGTGGTGAGACTGTAAACCCCATATTAAGACTGTTGCACCACCTAGTAGGTGAATAGTATTAGACCTGTAATCAGGCCGAAGGGGAAAAAAATATGCCCAAGCTGAATTTTTCAGGATACCTTCCAAATACCATCAGAAACAACATACTAAAACTCCCCGAGATTCCCGCTGGAGCCTTTTCCGTTATTCAAGATGGCGTCCAAGATGGCCGCCAAAATATTGAAACCACTATATCTCGGCTTGTAATCAACATAACGTCATGATTTAAACGTCTACATGTGCATTTATTGACATAAAGATTCCTTTGAAACAGGTTCTGAGTCACTAAATAGTCACGCCTATAATTTATTTGCAATTTAAGGTAGGCTATATTGATAAAAGAAAAAGCAAGATTTTGATTTGTATGACATTTTAAATACTATTTCAATCATTAACATAATATCAGAAATTGAAAATAAATGATATATGTGATTATTTTGTGACTCAAAGCCTGTTTCATTGTAATCCTTTTGTAAAATTGAACATTTTGATATAAACAACATAAAGTTATGATGATTACAAGTGGATATAATTTATTAGGTGGGCGATTTATGCAAACATCCACTCGAACACCCCAGAAAAGTATACCAAAGATGTTTTCCAGAGGTTTTGTCACCAATGACAACCAATGACATGTATTTAATGGCAGGAGAGAGTCTTTCAATATCTGACTACCAGAAAAGTGTCAAATCCAATATGGCCGCCAATGACTCTAGAAGTAGAAAATTGCTATGGCTAATTAGTGTATACCTACTGTTTAAGTGTCAATGTCGGTGCAGGCACGGATGTTGGCCGTGGTAGTCTTAAACAAACGGCAATATAGTTACCTTCAGCTATTGTTACTCTGGGGACTATCCGACCAGTCTCTGTACGTATAGACATGCCTGGGGTAAATCCCCCAGACATACCCAGAACCCCTATATTATCGGGCGAGTGAAGGAAAACGCTCTCAACAATCCACCGTGCCCTATCACCACAAACTCACGTCATCATCTGTACATCATTCTTCTCATCAATCGTCTGTACTGTTTTTATCGCATTACAATGTCACATAAATGACCATTAGTGCCAAAACGTGACGTAAAACAATAATTTACTGGGAATTATACCATAAAAAGCAGTGAAATTCAAGGAATACATGTACATTGTGTTTACATCATTCATTTTGTTCAGTTCTTCTATCAAGCTAAAAACATGTGTTTATGTTTTTGCATCCCCTTCCCCTGACATAAAAAGGAACCTTATATACAATGTTTTTGGTGTACCAGCCACCCCTCTCAATTTCCGGGAAGGGTGAAAATTATATATGCAACAAATCAGACGCATAATACCTCGTATAGGTGTGATTTTGACTGTATAATATAATTATTCTATGTTTTTAATGATTAGGCATACTCAAGGTGAAAAAAAAGATCAAATTAACATTGTGAAAATGTCATTTTAAACAAGGAATTACAAGGCATTACAAGTAAAAGGGCAGGAGGCAATGGAGAAGCGCTAAAATTCGACGGAGAGGCATTGAAGGGCAATGGCGTTGAAGGACGACAAAGAGGCGTTAAGGTACGACTGGGTGTGTTAAAAGGTGGTATGGAAGGCAGTACAGGGCGACGAGGAAGCGTTAAATGGCAATGGGAAAGCGTTAAAGAGCAATGGGGAAGCGTACGATTGGGGGGCGTTTAAGGACGGCGAAAAGGCGTTAAAGGGCACTGAAGAGGCGTTAAAAGGCAATGGGGAGGTATAAAAAGGCGAGTAAGATACGTTCAAGTGTCACAGGGTGCGCTTAAAGGTAACAAGAAGGCAGGCATTAAAAAGCAACAAAAAAGCGTCAAAGGGAATCACAGAGGCATTAAAGGGCGATCGAGAAGCATAAAGGGAGACATGGAGACGTTAGATTGCAATGGGGAGGCGTTAAAGAAGACGAGACAGTGCTAGAGCGCGACAACGAGGCATTACTAGGCGACGGAAAGGTCTAAAAATGGTAATGCTATGGCCTGAAATGCGATGGAGGGGAAACAAAAGAGGATGAGTAAGTGTTGAAGGGTGACGGAGAGGCGTTCAATGGTGATTGGAATGTAATGATATGCGATTGGTGCGAGTTATGGAGCACCTGGTGGCGTTAAAGGGTAACGGAAAAACGATGAAAAACGGTGGGGATGCGTTGAAGAACACTTTATTCAGTCAAAAATAGCTAGATAACCTCAAGCCCATAAATATGACAAATGAAATGAATGGGGTTTTAGGCCACCATTGTGCACATACAGGCCAAACTGGGCCAGGAAAACCTCCTGGGGATGGTGAGATGACACTGTCCTCCAGACACAGGATTCGAAATATGACATTTAACTATCGAAATTGTACAGTTACAAGAAATGCAGTTAAAACCTCATCAAAGATATCGATTACACTTGTTTCTATTTTTATTTGTGTAAATGAGACTTTGGATCAAATTACTCAAATTGAAATAAGGTATTACATTGTGTTATTTTAATTTGTTAGAATTATATTTTCACTCATTTGACCTTAAAATTGACACTTCGACTTTGAAGATGAAGTTGAATTGATCACTAAAATAATACCACAAATGGATTTTCCAGTAAGTTAGATTATGTCGGTTACCTCTTTTTACACGAAAAATAGGTATTACACTCGCTTTTACTTGACCTTAAAATTGACGTTTTGACAATAAAGACTTTTAATCTTCATTTTGTTGTATACATTTGGACCTTGGAATTTACTTTTTGATCTTGAAGAAGTCCTTGTATCACCAAAATAATAATATAAGTGAATTATCCTGTAAAAATCACCTCAAAACGATATGATGTTTTTTGATATTTGTATTTGTTAATAATATTATTTTCAGGAATTTGACCTTAAAATTAACCCTTCGCCCTTAAAGGTCACCTTGAATCACAAACATAATATTATAAAAGGTTTTACCAGTCAAAATCCCATGCAAATGAGGTATTACAAAATTTCTTAACTGTATTTGGTAAAAATCATATTTTCGATTATTTGCCTTTTAGATTGACTTTTTGACATTGAAGATGACCTTGAATCATGAAAAAAATATAAGAAATGGATTTTCCAATCAAAATTAGACGAAAAAGAGGCATTACACTTGTTCCTACCTTTATTTGTCGAAAAATATTACTTTACCTGGGCCATGATCGTTGCTTTTGCCGACCGTCCCCCCCCCCCCCACCTTGCCCCACCGCCATTTTAAGACTTTTGACACTGCCTAAAATTTATTGTTTCCAATGAGTTCCACAACTCTTAAAAACATGGAATTAAAACAAGAATTATTGTTTCATTGTGAAATTTTAGGCAATTTAGGGTGGTTTTACCGATTTTCACGTCCGATGGCGGCCATCTTGGAGTATTCATCCATTTTTAGGGGTCAGATTTTGATTGACTGTCATTCACTATATGTCTAGTAGGACAGAAAACCGTTATAAAACTTTCGTCAAAGTTTTTGGGGGTGAGGTGGTATATAAGCCCGTCTATATAGTTGTGTTAACATTTTGGCGGCCATCTTGGACGCCATCTTGAATATTGGAAAAGGCTCCAGCGGGAATCACGGGGAGTTTTAGTATGTTATTTCTAATGGTATTTGGAAGGTTTCCTGAAAAATTCAGCTTGGGCATATTTTTTTCCTCTTCAAAACCTAATACTATTCGCCTATAGTGGGAGCCGCAAAAATCGCACATAGTTACATCAGCATCACCACAGCGATTTGAGACTCTTCGGAGTTGAGTCTGGAGGTGCACTGAGGAGAAGCAGAAGATGAGGGGAGTGGCTGGTCGGCAGATTCGTAAAGTGAGGCAATCGGCTCGGCACTCATGGGTTCAAAAAGATACATTGATCCTTGCCGGGAGTTAGGACACCCATGTACATCGATCGTGAGATCAGCCACAGTTACTCGTCATGCGGCTCCGAGGGGCCAATGCACAGGCCCACATTTTAGTGTAGGGAGCATTTAATATTCAACTCAAAATAAACATATTCAGTGTGTAGCGAGCCCCGCCTGCTCATCTCTGACAGAGGAGGTTTATCCAGTGTGCAGCGGGCCCTTCATCCCTCTTGAGAGAGGAGGTTTACCCAGTGTGCAGTGGGCCCCTCATCCATCCTGAGAGAGGAGGTTTACCTTGTGTGCAGTGAGCCCTTCATCCCTCTTGACAGAGGAGGTTTACCCAGTGTGCAGTGGGCCCCTCATCCTCCTTGAGAGAGGAGGTTTACCTAGTGTGCAGTGGGCCCTTCATCCCTCTTGACAGAGGAGGTTTACCCAGTGTGCAGCGGGCCCTTCATCCCTCTTGGGAGAGGATGATCACCTAGTGTGCAGCGGGCCCTTCATCCCTCTTGAGAGAGGAGGTTTACCCAGTGTGCAGTGGGCCCCTCATCCTTCCTAAGAGAGGAGGTTTACCTAGTGTGCAGTGGGCCCTTCATCACTCTTGAGAGAGGAGGTTTAGCCAGTGTGCAGTGAGCCCTTCATCCATCCTGATAGAGGATGATCACCTAGTGTGCAGTAGGCCCTTCATCCCTCTTGAGAGAGGAGGTTTACCCAGTGTGCAGTGGGCCCCTCAGCCCTCTTGAGAGAGGATGATCACCTAGTGTGCAGTGGGCCCTTCATCCCTCTTGAGAGAGGAGGTTTACTCAGTGTGCAGTGAGCCCCTCATCCATCCTGATAGAGGATGATCACCTAGTGTGCAGTGGGCCCTTCATCCCTCTTGAGAGAGGAGGTTTACGCAGTGTGCAGTGGGCCCCTCAGCCCTCTTGAGAGAGGATGATCACCTAGTGTGCAGTGGGCCCTTCATCCCTCTTGAGAGAGGAGGTTTACTCAGTGTGCAGTGAGCCCCTCATCCATCCTGATGGAGGAGGTTTACCTAGTGTGCAGTGGGCCCTTCATCACTCTTGAGAGAGGATGTTTACTCAGTGTGCAGTGGGCCCTTCATCCCTCTTAAGAGAGGAGGTTTACCCAGTGTGCAGTGGATATATATATTAGTTGTGATATTACCTTTCAAACGGAAGCAACACTTCTTATTTACGTCACTAATGAGAATTGGTGGGTAGCGACCACATTCCACACATGTGAAGGATTTCTTGTAATTGTGATCACAAAAAACTTCGAACTTGAAATAGCCGTTAATTATATCATGATAGGGAGGGTATTGCACCTTATTAAATGCTGACAATTTGGCCACTTCTGTGCCAATGGCCGTGTGATTCTGCATTAATAAAAACGATGGAAGTAACCATAAATAAATACATGAGGCACAAAAAATAAAAGCCTTAAACGAATCGACGTTTCTGTCTCTGGAGGTCAGTATCATCTAGTTCATCTCATTATCTTCAGCAGAGTATTCTGGCCTAGTTTAGTCTACTTTTTTCACAAAGACGCCCAATTTTTTCTTATATTCATACTTATCATTGCAATTTCTTTACAATACAGAAAAAATTGTTCAAATCAGTAAATCAATTGTGAAGTTATAATTTTGTTGTGAAAATATTTTCTGTAACTTATCTTAATTAAAAAGTATATCTCACCTGAAGGGCGCATCGCAGCCACATACAAAAACGAAGAGTCAGCAAGACAGAGTTGTTGTGGTTCAGTAATTCTTGCGAGATACCTGAGTGATTGGTTTTAGCCCCACAAGCTGTGCACTTTTTGCAATAAACATTAATACCTGAAAAAAATTATCACAATTGTACTGCCTTTATAATTATCACTGTCGCGAGTGCCTCTATTTAAGCAGACTGTTTATCCCTCTACCTATTTTATAGTGCTTTAGAATTATTGTAGCCTGTATATATAACGGCATGATATACCAAAAGTGAAACATTGTGTAACAAAATTAAGCAACTTAACTTTTATCTTCCATAATTATCGAATATCATATTACCCAAGGTCATATATGTAATCTAAAAGATTACATTTGCATACTGCAGTAGGTGTACATTTGTGTACATAATTAAATGATATTTAATTTTATTTATACATATTATATATACACACCAGTTTTGACGAAATTATTATCCACTACTTTGCCACTTTTTGTAACCAAAAGGGTGATCAAAACATCATTTCTACAATTGTCGCATGCCGACACATCTGGAATTAACTCCGTGAATTCAGCATCATCCAAATTGAGTATGTTGTCCTCCGTTATTTTTTCTTTTTTGTTTATAATACTTTTATCTTGATCTGTGTCACATGCTTCATCATCATTAGGTAGGCCTACCATATCTTCTTCCTCTTCCCCTTCACCTAGGTACCACCTCACCACACCCTTGTGTACACAATTCCGTTGTCCAACTGTGCAGGGACATTTCAAAATACCTTCTTTTAATCTTACCAATGTTCTCCCAAAATTATAGAGAGGCCCAGAAAAAACTGAAAAATATTGACCAGTGGTATTATCCGGAAATTTACATATCAAAATACTGTTTTTATTTTCAGCTTCTTTTGTAAGTTTTGTAACCGATTCTTTCATGGCTCTTGACATATTTATGGATTCAATATCTGGTAATTCCAGTGACGCTATAAATTGTAATTCTAGTGACGGACATTAATAGCGGCTCTGACATGGGCGCAAACAAAGTTTAGCTTTCCTCTTGCAGCTGGGCCTGCAAGGGAGTTGCACTCTTTACTGGAACATTTTAGAATGTTTTCACCGTCAAACATTTTGACTTGAACATGTAATGGATACGAACACCCTTTGCGTTGGCTGTCAACTAGAAACACACCATTATTTTTATCTACACATAAAATATTATGTTCGTTATATCCATTCTTGCGATCAGCATGTGTTCTGATGTGGCGTTTCATATTCTGTTTCGAAATGTATTTTGCACAAACACCACATTTTCTCTTCGTATGCCTGCTGGTTATCCCTAAGCCATTTTCAAAATTCCGTATTTGATTTAGGACACATTTTGCTATGGGGGGCTTAGAACATGCGTTTATATCTGCAAAAAAATCAAAAAATTGTTGGCATGTTAACTTTGAAATGTATTTTTGCAATAAAATGTGACGTTGGTCAAAAAATTTATAAAAATTGAATATTTTCAATGGGTTGGGCGGATCTTCAATAACGTAAGATTTCACTCACTAAAGCCGCCTATTATTAAATCTGATCTACCATTGAAACATCATCAGGTAAATGTTATATGTTGTACAGTAAAACCTGTACATAACGTAAAATGTACAATTGACATTAGGGTTATAATTCAGGATAATAATTATAATTGATTAATTTTGGAAAGTGCCAATGTAATAAAATAGAAATAATAACAGATAAATTAGAACATGTATTAATACTATCAATACTAAGTAATAATTCAAGCCGTTGGTTTAAGTATTGTAGTTTGAGTTATTATAAAAATGGTTGAAAAGTATAATATATTAAGGACAAGCGTCATCCTTGCCAGTGTGGTTACAGTTACAGAACAGTTATTAGAACTAAATAGAGCCTTCAGAAAATACACCATGATACTCTAGCCTATGGATGGTTAATAAATAACATATATGTGATACTCTAGGCATCAGTGGGTTAAAGTAAGATAAACGTGATAGTGCAGTTCACAGAGGGTTGATAGACCTACGTCATAAATGTGATACTCTAGATCACTTAGGGTTAATAAATGCAAGTCTAGTTAGCAGAAGGTCAATGAAAAAGACATGTGATATTCCAGATATCAATTAAGAGGTTAATATAGAAGAAATATGTTAGTCTGGTCCACGGAGAGTTAATATTTAAGACACATGATATTATCGGCTCTCTGGACCTCAGAGGGTTAATACAGGTCATACTCTAGCCTATACAGGGTTAACAAATAACATATGTGATGCTCCAGGCATAATGAGGTTAAAATAATTTAAACATGATAGTTTAGTCCACAGAGGGTTAAGCCATTTGAAACGTGATACTCTAGATCACGAAGGGTTAATAAATGCGATAGTCTAGTTAACAGAGGGTCGATAAATAAGACATGTGATATTCGATACACCAAGAGGTTAATATAGAAGAAAAATGATAGTCTGGTCCACAGAGGTTTAATATTTGAGACACGTGATAATATCGACTCTCTGGACCTCAGAGGGTTAACTCATTCACGACGACACTCTCAGTACATACATGTTTCTGTGGACGGGACATTTTTAAAAATGTACTTTTTATGACGTCATATAACACGAGTTATCTCGGGCTCCGTCTTGTACCGTCGAAGTACCTTGCCCGAGATATCTCGGGCTCCGTCTCAAATGAGTTATTACAGGTTATACTCTAGCATATAGCATATAGTTAGCAGAGGGTCAATAAATAAGATATGTGATATTCCAGACATCAAAAGGTTAATATAGAAGAAATATGATAGTCTGGTCCACATAGGGTTAATATTTGAGACACGTGATAATATCGACTCTCTGGACCTCAGAGGGTTAATACAGGTCATACTCTCGCCTATAGAGGGAAATACATAACATATCTGATGCTCTAGGCATCAAAAGGTTAAAAACGGATAAACATGATAATGTAGTCCACATAGGGTTACTGTATTAGAAACGTGATACTCTAGATCACATAAGGTTAATAAATGTGGTAGTCTAGTTAGCAGAGGTTCAATAAATAAGATATGTGATATCCCAGACTTCAAGAGGTTAATATAGAAGAAATATGATAGTCTGGTCCACAAAGGGTTAATATTTTAAACACGTGATAATATCGACTCTCTGGACCTCAGAGGGTTAATACAGGTGATACACATGTGATACTCTAGGAATTAATAGGTTAAAAAAGGACAAACATGATAGTGTAGTCCACAGAGGGTTAATACATTAGAAACGTGATACTCTAGAATGGAAGGGTTAATAAATAGGGCAGATTATACTCTAGGCATCAGAATGTTAATATAGGAAAAATCTTATAATCAGGAGGGATGAGGGGCCCACTACACACTAGGTAAACCTCCTCTCTCAGGAAAGATGAGGGGCCCACTGCACACTGAGTAAACCTCCTCTCTCAAGAGGGATGAAGGGCCCACTGCACACTAGGTAAACATCCTCTCTCAGGATGAATGAGGGGCCCACTGCACACTGGGTAAACCTCCTTTCCCAAGAGGGATGAAGGGCCCGCTGCACACTAGGTAAACCTCCTCTCTCAGGATGAATGAGGGGCCCACTGCACACTGGGTAAACCTCCTCTCTCAAGAGGGATGAAGGGCCCACTGCACACTAGGTAAACCTCCGCTCTCAGGATGAATGAGGGGCCCACTGCACACTAGGTAAACCTCCTGTCCTAAGAGGGCTGAAGGGCCCACTGCACACTCGGTAAACTTCCTCTCTCAGGATGAATGAGGGGCCCACTGCACACTGGGTAAACCTCCTCTCCCAAGAGGGATGAAGGGTCCACTGCACACTAGGTAAACCTCCTCTCTCAGGATGAATGAGGGGCCTACTGCACACTGGGTAAACCTCCTCTCCCAAGAGGGATGAAGGGCCCGCTGCACACTAGGTAAACCTCCTCTCTCAGGATGAATGAGGGGCCCACTGCACACTGGGTAAACCTCCTCTACCAAGAGGGATGAAGGGCCCGCTGCACACTAGGTAAACCTCCTCTCTCAGGAAGGATGAGGGGCTGGTTGCACACTGGTAAACTTCATTTCTCAGGGATGAGGGGCTGGTTGCACACTGGACAAACCTCATCTCTCAGGAAGGATGAGGGGCCGACTGCACACTGGGTAAACCTCCTCTTTTAAGTGTTTAGGTAAACCTCTTCTCTCAGGAAGGATGAGGGGCTGGTTGCACACTGGTTAACTTCATCTCTCAGGAATGAGGGGCTGGTTGCACACTGGGTATACTTCATCTCTCAGAAGGGATGAGGGTCTGGTTGCACACTGGATGAACCTCATCCCTCAGGAAGGATGAGGGGCCGACTGCACACTGGGTAAACCTCCTCTTTCAAGAGGGATGAAGGGCCCACTGCGCACTAGGTAAACCTCCTCTTTCAAGAGGGATGAAGGGCTCTCTGCACACTGTCTAAACCTCATCCTTAGGAGGGATGAGGTGCCCACTGCACACTGGTTATACCTCATCCTTGGAAGGGATGAAGGGCTCGCTCACACTGGGCAAACTTCATCTCTCAGGGATTAGGTGATACTATTGCAATGAATGCTCCCAACGTCACCTGGCCCCGGGGTTGATGTATGTGCCAGATGGAACATACTCCACTCATCGATGTAGTTGCTTTTGGGAGTTAGAGAGCGATGAACAAAGTTGGAAGGCTCGGGCAGCTGCACTTGAGGGCTAGCTATCACAAACAACAACTTGTTGATTCTGACACTTGCGTCACTGCCTGACTGCCGTCACAGTGGTAAGGACATGCAGCAACGACCTCACGATGCATTCATTGTTCAAAAGCAAACAAGCAAATCTCTACTGGTTGCTAAAATTGTTGACATTGTGTCAACACCGTACCAGCGGCGGGCCGGTGTCACTGACTGAATTATTGCAATTGCAGCTTTGGGAAAGAGTTTATTTTCTACCCCTCTGCCCTGGGCGATAATAGGGTTCGGAGTGTCTCAGCGTAGGCCTACACTACAGCCTACACTCTGCATGGCGTACATGACCGTATCATCGCATGAGCAGGGCTGGAAATGAGCGGATAAGATAAGAGCATTCCGCTTGTCCGGGCCAACTAGATCTAAATCACAAGACGACAACCCATATTGCTTTGATGCTTGTCCGTCCGGACAACCACAGATTTTCAATTTCATCCAACACTGGCACTAGTGACTAGACCTACCAGTGGTAGAACAGTAGCCTATCTGACAGTGACAATCACTGACTTAGTCTCAGTGACTGTGACTGTTAGTGTTAGTTAGAAAGATCTAGCCCTCCACTACTTTCCAGGTTGGAATGCAGTATGTATCTGAAACGTAAGATACTCACATCGTTACCAATGGTTAAAATGGCCGAAATATTTTTCGGGAGGTGTTTTAAAAATGATCTCACAGGATAAATAACGGAGCGAATGTTTCAAAATAAGCTCAGTGGCTTCATAAAAGGTCAGTAAGTTAGGTGAAGTCAATTAAAATGTATTTCTAGGGCGGTAATAGGGGTTAAATCGATCGCGTGTCACATATGACACTCGGTCTTACGGTTCAGACAGGTATTGTTAATGCTTGCTACCCCGTAACTAGCTAAGATTTCAGTCCTCAGTCAAGCACGATGCTTGCCAGTACAGTCATGCTGGGGCTACCCCGTAACATGTGGAGGGTGAGATTTTGCTAACTAGTGACTGTGAGCTGTAGGCTTAGCCTATAGCTGTCCGACGGTGGAGGATGGTCCAAAATGAAGGTTACCTTTTCGGTATCCAATCAGTCGATTTTCAAGGGATTGTCACAAATTTTGTAACCATTAGACCTATTATCTAGTCATTTGGCAACAACCCTGAAAATTTTGCGAAATTCCATGTAGGCAATTTTAGCTTTTCAACAGTTAGACCATTTGACATGTAAAGCAATTCTGAGTTATAGAGGAGCTTCATAAATAGACATTTACTGTAGCCCCCTATGTCAAATGGTCTAACTTTTGAACTAACGTTATAATACAATATTTTTTTTATGAAATTTTCAGTATCTGTGGCAAATGACTAGAAAAAAGGGTTTACAAAATTTCATGAAAATCGCTTGAGAATTGACTGCTCGGATGCCAAAAAGCTAACTTTAATTTTGTACCATCCTCCACCGTCGGACAGACTATAGGGCTAGGCTAAGTCGTGACGTATTAGGCCTAACTACTAACGTTTGTAGATCTAGGCCTAGACTACTAGGACGTAGGGACCGACATTTTTTTTTTTTTGCGACACATCCAGGCTAAAATAGTCTTATAAAAAAATCTGTAATTCTATTTTGGGTTCTTAACCATGTTAACTCATAGCAGTCTAAGTCCGAGCCCAGCTCGGACCTGTAATTTATGACGCTGCAGTCTTAAGTCCAAGCCCAGCTCGGACCTAGCAATAATGCTTAGCCGTTCACTAGATGACATCACTTGCGCAACTATAAACACAGCATGAGGAACCTAGAGCCTAAAGAGTTGATTTATCTGCGTCACAACCGTTTCTGAACTAAAAATAAAACTTCAGGCTCAGCTGAATACGAGGCTTTCGGTATTTTACAGATGAGATGGGAATGACATCTCAAAATATGAAATTTGATATGCCCCTCAGTGATTTCAGAAAGATTACTATATCCTATAGTAATAGCTTTTGTACCCTATCAATTTGTGTGCATAGACCTATTGAATGCTTCTTCGAACCGTCTGTGATGTATTTTAATATATTTTATGTAAATTGATATAAGGTTGTACTCCTGAATCTCCGTGGATCTCAAAAATACCATTTTTAAAGAAAATTTCCGAAAATTTAAGTACCTAATTAGCATATTCAAAATGGCGGTTGGTTACCGTGGCAACATTACATAGGCCAATTAAACGAAGGGTATTCTGGTTATATATTGTATGTCTGTTCCTGTGGTGTATGGGAAATACATATGCCATCATTCTAAATTTCTATTTGGGGTATCAGAATATGTCTCAAAATCACAAAAATGGCCAGACCACACAGACGTCCAATGTCAAAACGGCCAGACTGCTATGAGTTAATATTAACCATATGATGTAAACATGTTCATTAGCTAGGACTGCGTAAGTTTTTTAATTGTTGTGACATTGTGCATTAACCAGTTGGGCGAGATATAAAGACAAAATTAGCAAATTTCTTATTTCGGACATGTAGGCCTATGTCCAAAATAAAAAGTACAGGGATTATGTCTTTTATCTCACTTAACTGTCTCAGTTGAAGTAAACATTAGAACAGACACCTTCATGTAGCTCACCTCAGACAGTAACATATCATCTCAGTCAGTGGCAGATCACCGTAGACAGTGGCAGATCACCTCAAACAGTGACAGATCACCTCATGGCAGATCACCTCAGACAGTGACAGTCACACATCACCTCAGACAGTGGCAGATCACCTCAGACAGTGGCAGATCACTGCCACTCACCTCAGACAGTGACAGATCACCTCAGACAGTGGCAGATCACCTCAGTCAGTGGCAGATCACCTCAGACAGTGGTGGCAGATCACCTCAGACAGTGGCAGATCACCTCAGACAGTGGCAGATCACCTCAGACAGTGGCAGATCACCTCAGACAGTGGTGGCAGATCACCTCAAACAGTGACAGATCACCTCAGACAGTGGCAGATCACCTCAGTCAGTGGCAGATCACCTCAGACAGTGGTGGCAGATCACCTCAGACAGTGGTGGCAGATCACCTCAGACAGTGGCAGATCACCTCAGACAGAGGCAGATCACCTCAGTCAGTGGCAGATCACCTCAGTCAGTGGCAGATCCAGAATTTGAGGGTTTAAATGGTGCATTCTATGCCTAGCCAGGGTTCCTGTCTGACCTCACAGTATTGTATGTTGGAAAAACCTTCCAGATATTCCTACAAAATGGCGGCTGTTTTTACTGATTATAAAGTTATGCTTGATAAGTGATTTAAATTGTTTACATTTTTCAACCTTCACCTTACAAACTTAGAATTGCGCGCGGGGATTTTATTAGAATCAGAAGTCGATTGTAAATCACTAATCAGGCCGAGTGTGGGTGTGGAAACATCAAGCAGGTGCATTGAGTGTTTTTGTTCAAGGGCTCCACTTGTCAGCCAGTCCTGTGGACTTGTCAAAACCACATCAGCTAAATTCACCTGCTCACACCTGATAAGTGATAATGACATGCCAGGTTGTTTTCAAGGCCTTGAAAAGCATTGATTATCTTATACACTGTATATTTTTTGGGTCTTGAAAAGCATTGAATTTTTTTTGTAGAAAAAAGTGTGACCAGCATGAAAGTGATAGTGGTGGGTGGTATCATTGACAGCCTTGTTATAACATGTATGACAGCCCAATATATGATAAATTACATGGACACCCAGCAAACACCTAATGGTCACCCAATGCTGTGTCAGTGTTGGGCCAGCATCGAAGACGTAGGCCAACATTGAAACAGCATTGAGTGAATGCTCAGTGTTTGCTGGGCAGTGTAATATTTCACTTCGTAAGAAAAGGTTGTATGTTTTGGTGACATCAAAGAACCTTGAAAGTCTTAAATTTCATACTTAGCAAGCTGTTCGATTCCTAACTTTAATTTTTTTCAGATATTGACTATATAGTGATCTCCTTCTGGCAAAGGCAAAACACCCACGATTTTACACTGGGTCAGAGTAGTCAATAAAAAGGAAGAATAATTCAGCACATTAGATTCTGCTACTGCAATAAATCAACATGGCTTCCAGTTCAAGTCAGAAGGCAGCCATTATACCAAAGCCAGTCAAATTTTTATTTGGTGGAACTGCAGGGTGAGTAAATATAAATGTTTTTAGGCTATATGTAGTTTTTCTTTTTACTATGTTATATTATTTAACATGTACATGATCAACACAATTATAATCACAAGAGGAGTGATACCAGTGTAATTACCTGGGATGGACTAGGCCTACGGTAATACAACATGCAGGGTTCCTACTCACCTGGAAAACATGAAATTTGGCCTAAAAAATTCTATGCATGAAAAAATCATGGAATTTAAAATTACAGGACATTTTCATGGAAAAATCATTGAATTTTGTTTCAGATATCCACATTTTTTCAATATCAGAATAAATTTTGCAGAATTTATGCATTGTCACTTTTTAAGTCTGATATTTTAACCCAATTTTTTTGACGTAAAAATAATTTAGGCGAATAATAACAATTTAGGCAAATTACACATGCAGCCAAAGCGGAATTGAGCACTAGCCTATTTTTTCTTCCCTGGAAAATCAACCTGGTATCATGGAAAAATCAGTTTTGAGTGGGAACCATGAGCATGGCACCAAGTTACAAGCCACAAGACGTTAACAGCACATTTTGTCTGAGATCCTGTATGAGAATATCAGATGGCCTGACAGGCCAGTCATAATATAAGTTAAACTGGATCATGTGGATGGCCCTCTTATAATTTCAAGGACCAGCGCTTAACCCTTTAAGTCCTCACGATGCATTAAATCATCGTTTTACATCCCTGAAAACAGACCTAATTTTCCTACAACCAAGGGTTTTAGAACGAAAATTTCATGAAACTGGTTTACCATAACATAGCAATTTTTTTTACATTTTACCCACATCAAATCATCTTCATCCACTACAAGTCGAGAGTTGCGACAGCAATTCGCGGCTTGTAGTGGATGAAGATGACAATGGTTAATTCAGGCTTGAAAGGGTTAAGTCGACCCCTACACTCTGTAGGCCTACCCAGAAAGCACCACACTCATTACATATATAACTAGGCAACTGGGGTACAACTAAAACCAGAAATATACATAGAGTGGTCTATTGCTTTAATATAGTTTTATTTTTACATTACAAAATTTGTGCAATATTTTTTCAATATGCCTAGTTTATGCACAGATATATATCACTAAAGTTTCAAAAGTGTACATCCATAACTGTGAAATTGCTTTCTGGTGTAGTGGGAATTGAATAAATTACCAAAACATTTATGAAACAAGTTGAAATGCTTTGTATTGTATTCTGATTGTGTTAACCCTTAAAGTGCTACATTGCTACATCATAAAATAATAAAAATTACCCACTTGAAGTTGTGTTCCGCGACCCTCAACTTCATATTAGATTGCAATAGGCCTACTTGAAAATTCTGCACAGTGATGTCTCAGGCTCATTTCGTTCCAAATATGGTGTTTTTATGACTGATAAAACAGATTTTAAAAAATTGAACAAGATTATGGTCGTTCTTAGTGTTTGTTGTTCTTCCCCTTATCTTACATGTTATGTACTTTACAGTATGGCTGCTACACTATTTGTTCAGCCACTTGATTTGGTGAAGAATCGCATGCAGCTGAGCGGTGAGTACAGTTCTGTAGAACTTTTGAATTTCAATTTTGTCATCATCGGCTGGTTTGTTTTGTACCAACCAATTTCAACTGATCATCAATTACAATATTTCATCCAATTCTCATCACTATCAGAGATCAACCCTAAACAATCATTATAAAAATTTAAATAGATCATAATTTAGCTGTAAATCTTATAGATTTGAATGTCATTTATGGTACCTATTTTGGTATTAACAATCACTATTATTACCCACTTGACTATGCTAACTGCTCACAATTGATATTACCAAGTGCATTCAAGCCGTTCTTTAGATAATCATGACAATCATGACAAGAGTTTGTGAAGTGCATTTGTAGAATGTGACTGTGTTATCAGAGATAATGCATGTAGTGATAGCAGGAGATAAGTGACACAGGCAAGCCAGTTCCAGTAAACACAAAACATTTGTACAACATCGGCCCAAGCATCTTCGACGTTGGGCCGATGTTGTACGAATGTTATACAAATGTTTTGTGTTTGCTGAGGTGAACAACAAATGTTAACCCTTGTGCTGCTAAGACCGTATATATACGTTTTCAAGCAAATTTCCAATTAAAAAAAATATCACTCCCGGCGCTGTAAGGGCTATTAAATTAGTTCAATTTGGGATATGTCAATTTTTCATGAATAATATTCTTTTTCATTCATTTGAAGCTAGAATTTGCGTTAGCAATTCAAGTTTCAATTGAAAAATACACACAAACAATTCAGCAGCACGGGTTGACCCAATGTTGATTTACTGCTGGGTCAGTGTCACAGATAGTGGACCTGCTTTAAATCATCATTGGCTCATAGTCTTGTATTTTATGTTGATCTGAGCATTTCAAATGTTACTATTAAATAGTGCTTAGTACCATTTCATGAACTACTCTTGTCAAAGCAACCTTTTGTGTTATGTCGAAATCTTTTGTGCTCTGTCAAAACATTGTGTGCTCTGTCAAAACCTTGTGTGCTGTGTCAACTTTCCTATAAAAGTAGGATTTTTAAAAGCCAAAATGTTTTACCCTGTCTAAGACAATTAAAAAAAAAATATTATTTATTCTATATGAATCCTCCACTGAAATAGCGGTCGGTGTAGATGTTGATTGAAAGTAGTTCTGATAATAATAAAATTTGTGATATTTTAGGTTCTTATATATATATTATCATGTTGCATGTACACTGTACATGTTATTTGAATATAATGATTATTATTCCAATCCACAAAGTGCTGAGAGGTTTCGTCACTCCTCAGAGGGTCAAATGTAATCTCACGAGGGACAATATAGATAATACTTATCTTAATCTGTTATTGATAGATCATAAATGAAATAATTGCTTTGATTGTCTACGTTTATATTGTATTTGACATTGTGTAGACCATTTTTGCATTTGTATCGTGTACGGTTTCATGCTACCTGGGTGTCAGAAGAAACCAAATACTAGTAATTAAGCATCCCTGATAATATCGGGATGCTTATAGTGTTTATTCCGTCTCCGCCGCCGTCTCTGCCGCCGCCGCGGGCATATCAGAAATTTAGCTCTTACTAAGAAGGTAACTGATGAATTTTGTTAATTTTTTTACAGACATGATCTAAGTGCCTGGACAATTCTTCCCATATATTTTTTTCGGCACTGAACCATAAGCGGCCATTTTCCAAGATGGCCACCTAAAAAGCTTGTGGGCACGATAACTTTTGAACCCATGGTTGGATTGCATGCAAATTTGGTAGGGTTGTTCTCTAGGTATTTCTGATGATCTGATTAACTTTTGGGATGAATCCATTGAAAACAAAATGGCAGCCGCAGCCATTTAAAAAAAAAATCAAATATTGGTAGTGGGGGTCATTTTTAGCCCGCCTTTTAATTTTAATTAAAAAAGGTGGGCTATTGCAATTGAAGTTCGGCGTCGTCGGCGTCGGCGTCGGCGTCGGCGTCGGCGTCGGCGTCAGCGTCGGCGTCGGCGTCGGCGTTAACATTTACTTGTGGGCGCGATAACTTGAAATGTTTTTCATGTTTCCTTCCCAAATTTGTTTTGCATGTTACTAATGACCACTTCTCGGACAAGTTCAATAATGGCTGAAAAAAAATTCAAAATGGCCGACTTATTGCGATTTTTCACCTTTTACGTCAATAATTTGACCTTGTGGGCGCGATAACTTGAAAAGTTTTTCACATATCCTTTTCAAATTTGTTATGCATGTTACTAATGACCAGTTCTCGGACAAGTTCAATAATGGCTGAAAAAAAAAAAAAAATGGCCGATTTATTGCGATTTTTCACATTTTACGTCAATAATTTGACCTTGTGGGCGCGATAACTTAAAAAGTTTTTCACATATCCTTTTCAAATTTGTTATGCATGTTACTGATGACCAGTTCTCGGACAAGTTCAATAATGGCCAAAAAAAAAAAAAAAATGGCCGATTTATTGCGATTTTTCACATTTTACGTCAATAATTTGACCTTGTGGGCGCGATAAGTTGAAAAGTTTTCCACATATCCTCTTCAAATTGGTTATGCATGTTACTAATAAGTAGTTCTTGGACAAGTTCAATAATGGCCTAAAAAAAAAAAAAATGGCCGATTTATTGCGATTTTTTTCATTTTACGTCAATAATTTGACCCTGTGGGCGCGATAACTTGAAAAGTTTTCCACATATTCTCTTCAAATATGTTATGTATGTTACTTATAAGTAGTTCTTGGACAAGTTCAATAATGGCTGAAAAAAAAAAAAAAATGGCCGATTTATTGCGATTTTTCACATTTTACGTCAATAATTTGACCTTGTGGGCGCGATAAGTTGAAAAGTTTTTCACATATCCTCTTCACATTGGTTATGCATGTTACTAATAAGTAGTTCTTGGACAAGTTCAATAATGGCCTAAAAAAAAAATAAAATGGCCGATTTATTGCGATTTTTTTCATTTTACGTCAATAATTTGACCCTGTGGGCGCGATAACTTGAAAAGTTTTTCACATATTCTCTTCAAATATGTTATGTATGTTACTTATAAGTAGTTCTTGGACAAGTTCAATAATGGCTGAAAAAAAAAAAAAATGGCCGATTTATTGCGATTTTTCTCATTTTACGTCAATAATTTGACCTTGTAGGCACGATAACTTCAACATTTTCACAAGTATCCTCTTCAAGTTTGTTATGCATGTTACTAATAAGCAGTTCTTGGACAAGCTCAATAATGGCCGGTAAAAAAATCAAAATGGTCGACTTATTGCGATTTTTCACATTTATTTTACGCCCATAATTTGACCTTGTGGGCGCGATAACTTGAAAAGCGGCTGGTTTAACATACCATTTATATCTTGCGTTGTTATTTACGTGATGACATTCGTCTTTACTTTCTTTATCATAATTCGGCGGCGGGCTATTATCGAGTGTGCTCTTGTTTCTCATTATTTCTCGATATTGATGGACAGAGTCTAAGGCTGAGGGGTCCTGCCATCAATTGATGGCTATTTTTTTGTTTTGCAGGTGAAGGAGGAGGGGTGAAAGAGCACAAGACGAGTTTCCATGCTTTACGCTCTATTCTACGTAATGAGGGGGTTACTGGTATTTATGCTGGGTCAGTGTATGATTTTATCATAAGACTACTATGATATTATATGTTTTTCTCTGTTTTCCATAAGTGTGCACATTAGATTAACCCTTAAAGCTCTAAATTATATAATAATTAAATTTTCACCCACTTGAAGTTGTGTCTCGCTACAGCGACCCACAACTTTCAGGTCAGTGAAAATTACTTATATTTGTTTAATTTGAGATCAATATTTTCAATGTTACAAATGTAATTACTTTTTTATTCATTTTAATTAATATGTTTCCAGACTCTCTGCTGGCCTCCTTCGACAAGCAACTTATACTACCACAAGACTTGGTGTATATACCATCCTTTTTGAAAAATTTTCACAGTAAGTTTTTATAATATTTCGTTGTCTTCTTTTTTTTAATTAGACTAAAATATTTTCCACTCATGAAAATTAAACATTGTAAAGGGTCAACCTGCAAATTAATAATTTTTCATTGTGTTCCTTAGATCTTTTTACATCTTTCTTAACCCTTGAAGCGCTGAAATACTTTTGTATAAGCCATAGAGACCAAACGTGTTTTTTTTCAATTTAAAATCATCATAAATGTCTTAGTTATCTCTTTCTGATTCTTTTGAATACCTATGATTGACATTATAGGTCTACGACCATTAGAAATATTTTTGCTCTTTCAGTGCGGGGATCGACTTTAGCAACAGAATCTGACGTCTAAAGTCGATCCCCGCGCTGTAAGGGTTAAGCAGCCAGCTACTTATGCAGACTACTAAACATATTTACCTCATTTAAGACGAAACTCTCAGTATATACGCCTTTTTGTGGACGGGTCATTTTTTTAAATGTAATTTTTATGACGTCGTGTCATCTCGGGCTCAGTCTTGTACTGTTCAAGTAGCTTGTCCGAAATATCTCGGGCTCTGTCTAGAATGAGTTAAGGTGCATAATCTGTCTATAGTTGGTATTTTCCGTCTCAAGAATTGTTTTATGGTGTGGAAAGTGACTTTAAATCCCTAGCAAATGCAAAAATAGCCATGAGAATAAATGTGTATTAATTGTGCGATAAACATTTTGGTATTATTTAATTAATTTCTGTGTTAAACAGAGAAGGGAAACCCCCCAGTTTTCTGATGAAAGCTTCACTTGGCATGACAGCAGGTGCTGTAGGAAGTTTCATAGGTACACCAGCTGAAATTGCTCTTATCCGTATGACAGCTGATGGTCGGTAAGTAATAACTTTCTGAGGGAATTTTTCCCCTCCAAATCTGCAACTCGTATCTCTTGTATCAGCGTTTAGTTTTTGCTGGATAAAAGAGCTTTTACTTCACAATTATTTGAAATTTAGGAGATGTTATATTCTGAGGGAGAACTGAACTGAATAATATTTTGTTGCAAAATAGTAATTTGGCACTGTTTTGCGTACACACTGCTCTGCTTTTTCTCAGCACTCTCATTGTAAATCCAGCCCGAATAAAGAAATTGTAGTTAAATTTATTTTATGATTCACACTTTCATGATGTTTGTCTTTTTTGAAATCAATAAGACATCAGAATATGTTTCTCACAACCACATAGGTCATTTTAAACATCTTGATTGTTCAAATACTTTTGAATTTTGTTACATTAATCATACATAGAGAATACATGTGCTGATCTGATGTATTTAACTCTTGTGCTGCTGATTTTTTCTTTCCATTTATCATTCATTTGACACTGGAATTGCTGACAATTTGCAGCTTCAATTTTGAAAAATGTTTCTATTTATGAGTAATAGAGACAAGTTGAATTGGCTCAATAACTGAGCATCTACAGCAACATGTCACCCTTTGGATATGAAAGGGTGTATCTGACACTTCACAAAGTGGCAGATACACCCTTTCATATCCAAGGACAATGTTTAATCAAATACAAAGTCATTTAATTTGGCTTGAAATTTGCTTGAAAAAGTTGCTTGAAAAATGTATGGTTCCAGCAACCCAAGGGTTAACGTGCTATGTATTTTGACTCGAATACAGCTATCAATGTGATTTTAAATTTCTTTAACCCCCAGAGTAACCATTATGTGTTTTAGAAGTATCTGTAGTGTATTTACCATGATAACCCTTATTAAAAATAAAATATTTCTTATATCTTGAAACACTGATATATGCTGGGACTTAATTTTTAGTAGCTTGAAGTTGTGTGCCGCAGTAGCTAGACACATCTTCAATTTTGCATCTCTGTGAGGAGGGGTGGCGAACAATAGATAGACCCTTTTCTCACATGATTCCGCTCCAGCAGATAATATATGGCAGTATGTGCTTGCTTTACAAGTAAGCACATACTGCCTTTTGAGTTTTGTACACTTACAAAATAGTAGACTACGGTGGCGTGCGTATATTGAACAGACACCTGTCTGGCAAATCCCAAAAGTTTGTGCTATGCTGGTGCAATGTTGGACCAATACATGGCTGTGGTTGGACCAACATCTTCGAGGTCGGCCCAGCACTGATCCAACACGTGTTACTGTAATGTATAGCGTTTGCTGGGCTGACAATTGTCTCCGCCTTTAACAAAGGCAAGAACCAGTGTTGGCCTAATATGGAGGCCAGGGGCCAGTGTCACAGACGTTGTGTCAACATTAGAACAACATCACGTTGGGACATAACTAATCTCTGGTCACTGTACCCTGCCTCCCAGCAAACACGAGACATTGTCCAATGCTGGTTCAATGTTGGTTCAACGTCTACGATGCTGGCCCAACATTGAACCAACAATGGGACAATGTATCATGTTTGCTGGGCTTAATGAGCCTTCCACGCCTGTTTGTTTCACACATGGAGGAGGTGAACGTCCTATGCAATATCAACGTCCCGGCAAACACGACACATTGAAGCAATGTTGGGCCAGGTTAGCAGACGATGGCACAGTATTGAGCCAGCATTGGTTCAATGTGCCTTGTTTACTGTGACGTGCTCTGGCGACATAGACAGGGACAGTGTATGTCCTAGTGTGGTCATAACAGCTTTGTCTGAGTTTAAAATTACAAAACCAGTAATGCAAAGCACAGAACCGCAGGGTTTCTTGTTTTATTTTACCACCCACTTCAAGTCACCTTCATCCACTACAAGTCGAGAATTACGATCACAATTAGAGATGAAGATTACTTGAAAGGGTTAAAACCTGTAATTTTTATTAAGTGATTATTTTTTTTTTTGATAATTTAGCATGCTTCAAAACTACACAACTTTTATATCTCTTCAGTTTGCCAGTTGATCAGAGACGAGGTTACACAAATGTATTTAATGCACTTTACCGGATCACAACAGAAGAAGGTGTTCTTACCCTATGGCGCGTAAGTGTTTTTTGTACCTAAAATTTGGGCTGCAGTAAATGTGTATAAAAATCTGCTGCACATTTAAATTTAATTCAAATTTTATGATTCAAGATTATTCCTTCCATTGAACGTGTTCAATAATAGTTATTTTAAATTGCTTATATTACAAATGCTTTCATTGTTTTTTAAATTGCTCTAAATTGTGCACATTTTTAAAGAAATGATCACTTTAACTAATATTAAAACTTTTGCTGTTGTTTTCTGATAGGGTTGTGGTCCAACCATGGCTCGGGCAATGGTTGTCAATGCAGCTCAGCTTGCCTCTTATTCACAAGCCAAGCAATTTATTCTTAAAACAGGTAAGAAAACAGAACATAGTCCCTTTGGAACTCAAGGTGTCACTACTAGGACTTATCAAATAGCAGATGTGACTCCTTAAAAAACATGATATCAAAGCTGCTATATGATAAGGCTCTTAACCCTTTCATCACTGAAGGCCTTTTTTATGTGTTGAATGCTATATGGCATTCAGCACATAAAAATGGGCTTCAGTGGTGAAAGGGTTAAACTCCCAATCAGGGGTGAATACCTGGGCAAAATAATGCAACTGTCATATTCTATCCCAGAAAACTGCCGTGAATAAGACAATGATTTATGTACAATAGTTTGCTCGTATATGCCTTGAACTTACATTAACCCTTCAAACCTTAAAACGCTACATTTTTTAATTTAAATTTTCTCCCACTTGTAGTTGTGTGTGGCATCCGCCGCCCACAGCTTTAAGTGGGTGAAAATTAAACTATTTTGTTAAATTTAAGACTGAACTTCTGCAAATCTTGATGTTCCAACACTCATTTCATTCCCAGTAGCTGTGATTTAACCTGCTGATAAAACAAATTGAAAAAAATAACAATAATCGTGGTTAGGGGTGAAATGGGTTTTTTGCGTCCCAAGATAAAGAACCTCATATGGCATTTATAAGTACTTCACATAACACTCGCTTTAATTAGCTTTGAAGCTTTAAAAATGTTTGATATTGAGAGACATTGATGAGAAAAATATAAAACACTAACACTTGTTCTGCTACGCCCGTATATACATATATATGGTTTTAAACATATTTTAATACAAATAATATTCCCCGAAATGGATAATAATATAGTGTGTGGTAGATACTCAGTTAGTCGAATAATTTAATTTATAAGATGTACATTATGCAAAAATAAAAATAGTTTTCTCTTGGAGAAGCTGGAATTCCATCTTCAAATGTATCGCCGTAGCAAGACACAACTTCAAGTGACTGCAAATTTAAATTGAATAGCTCAGTGCTCTAAGGGTTAACATTGTTTTAGTGACTTGGTGATTGTATAGCGCTCTGATCCACATAGTTGAAGCTATAAACATGATAAAAGAAACTTTAATAAATAAATAAATATGTGATTTCTTTTTCAGGGTATTTCAAAGACAACATCTTCTGCCATTTTGTTGCAAGTATGATAAGCGGGCTTGTGACGACAGCTGCTTCTATGCCAGTGGACATAGCAAAGACTAGGTATGTAAACATATACATATATATGTATTATTCAGAAGACAGTATTGTATTGTACTAATTAAGTACAGTATAATAGTCTATGGAATAAGTCTTACATATGCACCCCCGTGTGCACTTTGTGAAGAGCGCATACTTCACCATACTTTCTTCTGTCACAATTAAATATACAGATGAAAATTGTTGTAACACAATCGTTAGGGGCCAAAAAGTCAAATTGTTCTATAAGTAAATTGTGGTATAGGTTAAAATCGATAATATGATGAGAAAAAATTATCATAGTGGTCATATTTACATATTTCTAACACATATTACAGTTAGACAAGCTTGTGTCTATGATATAGTAACAGGTGCGTTATGAGCACACTGGGATGTTAGCCTCGTCCACATGCAAATAAACACAAATGGACAGCTCACAAAGCAGGGTGTATTAACCCTTTCACCACTGAAGCCCGTTTTTATGTGCTGAATGCCATAGCATTCAGCACATAAAAACGGGCTTCAGTGGTGAAAGGGTTAAAGGCCAGGGATTTATCATGTCATAGAGCCCTGGTGGGGTGAGCTGACTCAATGCTGGGATAATGTCTGCGACAACGGTCCAACAGTCACCCAGCATTAGACTGACACTTCTGTGTTATTTTAAGCTGTGGCACCCCCCAGCAAACACTGACTCGATGTTGTCATAATGTTGGCCCACTCACATTGGGTTAGCGCCTCATGTTTGCTTGGGCGGTGATGGTATCAGGACGCCTTGTGACCTGTGGATATTATAACACAATGTTCTGGAAAAGAAATTTCGGGGTCCAAGACGTTATAGTGCTATAATCGATTTGTACTGTCCATAATGATATGTTCTATAACAATGCTCGCCCTTAATTAACTCTTAAAGCCCTAAAATATTTCAAGGGTTTTTTCACTTTATCTTTATACGTCCGAATCTGACATACTTCCTAGTGCTGAAAGGGTTAATATATTTTTAGGATTTTTTCCCTTATTTATAATTTTTTAACCAAAATGTTTAAGTAATCCTGCCATTAGTAGTTTCATTTTTGCCAGTCGGTCATTAAATAACAACAAAAGTGCACTTAATAAAACTCATCACTCACTTTATTACTTGACTTTGTTTTAGGATTCAAAATATGAAAATTGTTGATGGAAAACCTGAATATAAGGGTGCTATTGTAAGTATATTTCTGATGCAGCAGCAACTAATGGACTTAATATTAATCACCTTTTTTTAAATGTGGTATACTGTGTATTGATTTGAAATATTTGGTTTTTAATTTTTCTCTAGTCTATCAGATGTAAGGCTGTTGTCAAAACGACCGCCTCCATGTCTTTTAGATTAAAGATTGCAGTTATGGCTTCAGTATGGCACTCATGGAAGTTGAGTTAAACCTCTAACCATTAAAGCGCTTATTATTTTTGTATAAACCATGGAGACCTAAAAGGTTTTTATCCCCGCCTGGCGTCAACTCCAAAATTTTTTGTTGGTGCAAAATTTCAAAAACTTGAAGTCAGAAATTTATTAAATTTTACCATCACATTCGCCACGGTATGGGAATGTGCATGTGATTTTCTCAAGGTTTATCTGAAATTCAAATTGGCCGCCACGGATCAACTTCATATTTTTTTGTGGGCGCAAAAACTTAGAAGTCAGAAATTATTCAAATTCTACTATCACATTCGCCACGATATGGAGATGTGCAGGTGATTTTCTCAAGGTTTAACTGAAATTCAAAATATCCACCACGGATCAACTTCATATTTTTTTGTGGGCACTAAAATTTAAAGTCAGAAATTATTCAAATTTCACAATCACATGCCCCACTATTGGCCATATTGTCTTTAATATGCATTATATCTGGCAAGCTGAGCCAGATAGCTAGACGATCACTATAAACAAAATGTGCGGTTTAAGGGAGGGGTATATAGTGAAAAATGTCAACTCAATGCAATTCGAAATGGCCAACTTGGGGTCATTATTGACTTTAATATGGGTAATATCGTAAAAACTGCCAAATATCCAGATGATATAATGATATAAAACGAAATATATGGTTTCAATGTGGGATATACCCTCAATATCAACTTGATTAAATTTTAAAATTGCTGCTTGCGACCATCACTTCAATATCTGTACTATGCATGTTAATCTGTCTTAGATTTCAGGACCTTAGAGAAGTAAGCATACAGTAAAATTTCTTTCTTTCACACTGACGGGGCGGGGGATTATGGTGGCCAGCTGGCCTCTTGTTTGGTCTGGGGGACGACTGGAAAGGCTGAAAATGGCTATGGACATAATTACCACTTTAGGATTAAAATACATGTTATTTTTCTCGTTGCAGGATGTTTTAGTGAAGGTGATCCGACAGGAGGGCTTCTTTAGCTTGTGGAAAGGGTTCACACCGTACTACGCCAGGCTCGGTCCTCACACCGTACTCACCTTTATCTTCTTAGAACAGATGAACAAGTATTACACTAAACTGGTCCTCAAGTCAGATGTAGTTTCCGGCGGACTGTAACATCTACATACTACGTTGTTGTGTATTGTTATGTTGCCTGGCCTGGGAGTGTTGTTTACCAGCCACGTGTATAATGAATTATTGTTAGTGTGATTGCCATTAAATCAGTGAGGACAGATATCTAAGATATCTCAAATAAATAATGTACTAATTTATCATGAGCTACAAGCGTCTAATTTAGTCATAATTTATTTTCAATAAAAAATACCTTTCAAGGTGTGGCCGCCAATTACTTATAATTAGCCACCAATTATTTATACTGTCTGCAACAGTTTTTATAAGTTTTGTTCGAAACACAGTAGGCCTAGACTGCTAAACTGTAACTGAATGTCAATTGTTCTTATAGACTGATCTCATGTGAATTTTAAGCTTATATTGTCCCCATCATCTATGCTACATTTTAAATAGTGTTATAATTAAATTTAAATGTAGGCCAGACCAATCAAAATTCTGATTTTTCATGTGGTGCTTTTTTCACACAAATAAATCAATTATCTGCCAATTGATCTTCACCGTGGATCGATTACTTTGTTGACTAAAGTTAATAGGCCTACATAATGTTCAACTCTTAGGATATGTTTCAGCAGTTGCTAATTACTGGCATACAATCTATGTAATATAAATGAGTACGCTTTTAAAATATTGACTGATAAGGTAGCCTGATTTATGGCTTTGTTAATGCTCTACAGGCAGATTCAAAATATGTTGTTGTAGAATTGTACATGAATCAGGTATATACGATAACTCCACAAATGCATGATATCATATTTCTGATGAGTCATGCCGTAATTTGAAATCAGCACTGAGTTATAAAATTTAAATTTTTGCCCACTTGAAGTTGTCTTGCTACTGCGATCCACAACATCAAGTGGGTGAAAATTACTTACATATTGACAATTTCAATCAAAACAAATGTCAATTTGGAAATTAAATGCTCATTTCTCCATCAAATTTTCTGGTTTAAAAAAGAAATAAAATGGCTGAAAACTGCTATAGACGTGATTAGCACTTTAACCCATCAGGATGCATTAAAGAATCATTTTACATCCCTGAAAACAGACTTATTTTCCTACAACCAAGGGTTTTAGAACGGATATATTCCCATGAAACTGGTTTACCAATACATGACTATTTTCTTTACTTTTTAAACCACATCAAATCATCTTCATCCGCTACAAGTCGAGAATTGCGACAGCAATTCACGGCTTGTAGTGGATGAAGATGACAATGGTAAATTCAGGCTTGAAAGGGTTAAGGCAACACAATCAGGCCAAAATCCTCATTTTTGTTTTGGCTCCTTGATATGGCCATAATATGTCAACATGGCCGTAGACTAGAATTGTGTGAGTTTTCAAAATTTGTGTTGCACATTTACTAGTTGAACGAGTAATAAGGACAACATTTAATTTCAAACATGTCCTAAATAAGTAATACAGGAATAACTGATAAACGGGGCTTTAGATACACTTGCTATGTTGCCACAGCGACCCAAAGTTTAAAAGACTTCTGCAATTCTAGTCTATGGACATGTTTACATATTATAGACATACTAAGAAGCCAAAATATAAAAAAATTGTGTTATCTTTAACATGTTCAAAAGCTGATATTTAACAAAAAATTACAATAACAAATATACTCAGAACCGGCGTTTAAATGGAATTTTGACTATTTTTCATTTATTCTAAGCTAGAATTGCTAATGCCATTATCTGCTTTATATAGTGGGCCAGAGTCATAGACCAACATTCATTTGGTACACCATTGGGTTGATGTCTCTTGTTTGCTGGGTAGCGGCAGAAGCGCTAAGAAGCAATACTGTCAAATGGTCGTTTTTTTTACATTTTTTTGCGATCCACAGCATCAAATGGATGAATATTATATAGTTAGCTTCAAAATACATACCACAGCTGAATTTCACCTTTGAAACCCCTTATATACTATTTTCGACAAAACGTTGCATCAGTGTTCCGTAGCGGTCCTTTACCTGGATATGAATTGTTCTACAGTCATCCGAAGATGAATGATTTTCAGATGTAGTATGATTGATAAGCTAAAAATCATTTCAATTACTGCATACAGAGAGATATTTCTTAATCCTTTCACTACTGGCAGTGATGATCCCCCAGTACTGGGCTCAAATTTATGACCTCATATAATTAGGCCATTGTGGCGACGACCCACATATTTCAGGGTACACCATTTAGGCCACTGAAAGGGTAAATGTTGTGAAAGTAAAATGTGATAGGAGATCATATACTTTTTGTTGAATGGTTTGGTTGATTCTAGCTTATTTAAAGTGCTTATTTTCTTATTATTTTTCGATATTAACTTGTTCATTTAGTTTGCTTCAACTTGCCTATATCATAGCCTTGCAATGAAAGTATTTATTATGTGAGACTTTAATTTTGAAGTATGCCTACTTCAAAATAAAGTGCATAATTTTGTTTATGTATGTATGTGACTTTAAATTATTGCTGATGTAATTTTATTCCCATGTTATATTGTGATTTTGGGTTTAACTTATCTCAAGAGCCATTGTGTAAAGTTCCAAAATGATATGTAGTAATTTTGCTTGAATGTTTTTTTATCTTCAAGCAGATTCCTTATGATTTACACTTATTTTGTCAAGTTTGTTTGATGGTGTATCATTCTCCTATAGTCTGTTTTATTAAGCAGAGATGAGGTAGTTAGTTTAGATATTGTTATTTTAATACTAATCACATACTTTTCATGTTTTGCTAGTTTCATGCCATATCCTCACACAATGTGCAGTCACAGCAAGCACAAGCCGTTGACCCAATGTTGTTTCAATGTTGGGTCAGCTTTGCAGATGGTGCGCCAACATTAAAACAACATTGAGTCATGCAGCACAGTTTAACTGTAATTTTGGTCACATATAACAATGAACTAGAGCTTTTCTGACATCACTGACACTGATAACTTACAGGGTATAAATGATCAGAATAGTTTCTTTCCAAAGCTTAATTTATTCTTCGAGACACGTATTCTCGTACAAGTTACGATATATAGTAGGCTTTGGATATGACGAGATGGCCATCTCAACCAATCCTAAGATGGTAACTTCTATGAGAATACAATATTTCTAGGTTTTGCATTGGTTGAGACCAATCCGAAGCCTACAATATATCATAACTTGTTCGAGAATACAGGCCCTGATTCACAAACTTTGTAGTAGTGTCAATTATCTGATAAGCTGATATAGTGTTGTCTTATTTTAGCATCAACATATTTATAACAGATAGCTGCACATCTGGATGTTACATATACATAGTATTTGTGATTGATACAAGTATGTAAATCTTAAAACCAGTTTTACCTAATAACAGTTTCACTGGGTATTGTTTCTGTGTATTCACAGCCACTCACAAACGTTTGAGATCGTTAGCCTATTGATGTGTCACAAGCACTATGAATGTGCTGATACATGTAGATTGTGATTTACTTGATGTGAACGTATACACAATTTTTGAGGTGATTTATGTAATTATCAGTAGAATCATGTATGCTATGCACATGGTTTCTTAGAGAAGTGTCCATGTTTGAAAGATGTAAATAATAGATTTTGAATGATGTTGATTTGTTTAACAATGCTGTATGAATGCAAATAACAGTATATAGTCCACTTGCTAGAAAGTTTTTAGCAGTATAAAAAAAATATTTGCCAATATCATCTGTGTATTCAAGAAGGGCCATACAATTACAAATCTCTTGAGATGTTTCAATTTGAATATTGGGCACTTTAAACTTAAAGCTTTATACTAATAAAATTCAAATTTTTAGTCACTCAAAGTTGTGTTTAGTCACCACGATCCACAACTTCCAAGTGACTGAAAATTTAGGGGATTTAGGTGACAATCTATCAGTATAGCAAATTTAGCACACATTTTAACTGGTTGCACAGGTACTAATGCCAACTAAATAATATTATAATCGACATTAGCGCACTGGGGGTTAAGGGTAAACGTGTAGCACATATCGTCGCCTCGGAGCTAAATGATCCTATCTGCCACTCTAACGAGTGTCAGATAGGATCCTTTAGCTCCGAGGCGACGATATGACCCTTTGATTACAGAGTCTTGTTATTTGTCTTAGTAATGAGGACATATTCATTCTTCCAAGTGAGTGAAAATTGACAAGCCTTGTCTAAACACTCATTTCATTCCCATAACACTGATTTGATCAGCTAATTATACGAATTCAAAAGAGCTGTAGTCGTGCTTAGTGATTTAAGGGTAATATTTTGTCTGAACTTTAATATCAGTAAGCATGTGTCACCTTGGAATTAAAATTTCATAAGTTGCACATAAGAAATGTTTAGCAGTATTGCAGACCAAATCGCTGTGTAAGTATTATACAATACATTCTACCCTAAGGCAAGTCCTTTCCATTTATGGGAGATGTGCAATCAAGAAATTTACTCTGACCGACTGGTAATTCACAATCAAAACAATTGAAATTGTATTACCCGGTTTGCATACATTCTCCACGCATAGACATGGATTTAAACACTTGAATATTTGAACAGTAGACTATTATTTGTCTTACATGAAACTTGAGACTATTTAAAACACAATATCACACGTTTGCACTGTGACAATAGAAATCGAGGCACTGTTCTTTGTATCTACACGGCAGGGTGATATTGTATGATTCAATGGGATTGTTATGTATGTATTTTGCATGCAATAAACTATGATGGAAATGTTATAGGTATTTTGCAGACATTTATAATTTAGTTAAAACGCCACCACCATCAACGCCACCATGATCATCACCACCACACCAATACAACCACCATCATCACCATCATCACCACCATCATCATCACCACCAACACAATCACCATCAACACCAACAACACTACTGCCATCATCGTCAATAACAACAACACCACCATCATCACCAACACCATCATCACCACGATCAACACCATCATCACAACCACCATCATCACCACCATCATCACTACCATCAACATCATCAACACAAACACCACCAACAACACTACCACCATCATATCCATCATCACCAACATCATCATCACCACCAACACAACCACCATCACCACAATCATCATCTCCCAACAACACTACCACCATCATCAACAACATGATCACCAATACCACCAACACCATCACCACCACCATCATCACAATCAACACCAACAACACTACCACCCTCATCACAATAATCACTACCACCGACACCATTATCATTACCACCACCATCATCACCACAACCACACTATCAACACCAACAACACTACCACCATCATCACCATAATCACTACAACCAACACCACCATCACAACCACTACCACCGACACCATCATCATTAACACCACCATCATCACCACCAACACAATCAACAACACTACTAGAATCATCACTACAACCACACTATCAACACCACCACCATCACTACATTACCACCACAACCACCCTACCAACACTGCCTGGGTAAATCCCCCAGACATGCCCAGAACCCCTTATCGGGCGAGCGAAGAAAAACGCTCTCAATAGCCCACCATGTCTTATCATCCCCACCCTCACATCATCATCTGTACATCATTCATCTCGTCTACAACGTTCTTATTGTATTACAATGTCACTTAAACATTACCATCACTGACACTACCAACACAACCATCATCACCACACTACCACCACCAACAACACAATCACCATCAGCTCTACCACAACCACCACCATCATCACCACTACACAACCATCATCATCATCACTACTACACAACCACCATGGCCATCATCACCAACACAGCCACCACCAACATAACCATCGTCAACACAACCACCATCAACAACACTACAACCATCATCACCACCAACACAATCACCATCAACAAAACTACCACCATCATCACCACCAACACAATCACCATCAACAAAACTATCACCACTACCACCACCAACACAATCACCATCATCACTACCAACAACACCATCATCACGACCAACACAATCACCATTATCAACACCAACAACATCATCACCGACAGCACAATCACTACCACCATCAGCAACACTACCACCACAAAGATGAGCACCATCATCACCATCACAGACAGAACCACCATCAACACTACCACCATCATCATCAAAACTAACTCAACCACCAACAACACTACGGTACTACCATCAATACCATCATCAACACAACCACCATCAACAACACTACCACCATCATCTCTACCAGCTACACCATCACCACCATCATCACCACCAACAACACTACCCCCACTACACCACCACTAATACCACCACTATCAACTCCAACAACACTACCACCATCATCACTACAACCATCATCATCCCCACCAACACAATCGCCATCAACAAAACTACCACCAACTTCACCACTACCACCATCATCATCCCCACCAACACACCATCAACACCGCCAAAACAATCACCAACACCATGAACACCAACAACACTATCACCATAATCATCAGCATCACTACTACCATCATCACCACGTCCAACACAATCACTATGATTACTATGCCACCAACACTACTACTACAACAACCACCATCATCACTACTACACCATCACAACCATCATCACCAACATCATCACTACTACACAACAACCATCATCATCACCAGCACAACCACCATCAGCTCCGACACAATTGCCATCATCACTACACTACCAAGACCACCATCATTATCATCTCCACCTGGTCCAACACCCACCATCACCTCCTGATCCACCACCAAGGAGATTATTATCCGTGCGGGTGTCACCTGCGGATTTGTATCAAAACCGCACCAATGGCAACAGACGACCCGTTGCGACCATGTTGGTGTAATTTTGGTCCAATGTTCTCGACGCTTGCACAACATTACTCCAGAATTGTGCTAACGTGTTTTGCTAGCTTCTCATCTGATGATAACTACGCGTCTATTGTCTTGATTATGTAACCAGGCACGAGTGATACCTTGTGCTATGTTATACTTCCTCAACCCCCCAATCCACAAATTCTTTGCTGGTACAATGTTGGTCCGGCATCGAATGGGTGAATACGCCGTGTTTGCACCTCTAAAAAAGAAGGTGTGTTCCGTGGTTCTGTGTTCACTCAGACGCAGACTTATTTATTTGACATTGTACAAAAGAAAACATACAATTTGATATAAAGTATAAAATTGTCGGGACACCCGTATCTAGACACTCTGTGTCGCTTTCATAGGGGCCACTTTGTATAAATAATTATGATAATATTAATTAAAAACGTTATTTGGCTTATGACACAATCGCCCGCTTTTAACTCGTCACCCAGTAAGCACGGGAGTCTTGGCAACCATGCGTATCCCAGCAAACACAAAGACGACGAGCCATCATCAACAACACAACCACCAACAACACTATCACCATCAACACCACCACCATCATCACCACCAACACAATCAACAACACTACCAGAATCATCACCACAACCACACTATCAACACCACCAACACAACCACCATCACTACATTACCATCACGAACACACTACCAACACTGCCTGGTAAATCCCCTAGACATGCCCAGAACCTCTTATCGGGCGAGCAAAAACAAACGCTCTCAATAAACCACCATGCCCCGTCATCCCCACCCTCGCATCATCATCTGTACATCATTCATCTCATCTAAGAACGTTCTTATTGTATTACAATGTCACTTAAATAACCATTTGTGACTAAATGTGACGTAAAACAATATTTTAGTACTACCACCACTGACACTACCAACACAACCATCATCACCACACTACCACCATTACCAACACAACCACTATTAGCTCTACCACAACCACCACCATCATCACTACTACACAACCATCATCATCATCACTACTACACATCCACCACGACCATCATCACCAACACATCCACCACCAACATAACCATCATCACCACCAACACAACCACCATCAACAACACTACCACCATCATCACCACCAACACCATCAACAAAACTACCAGCACCTTCACCACTACCACCATCATCACTACCAACAAAATCACCACCACCATCATCATCACTACCAACAACACCATCATCACCACAAACACAACACCATTATCAACACCGACAACACTACCACCATCATCACCACCATCATCACCAACACTACCACAGAACAATCACCACCACCATCAGCAACACTACCACCATCATCATCACTACCACCACAAACATCAGCACCATCATCATCATTACAGACAGAACCACCATCAACACTACATCATCAACATCACTATACTACCATCATTACCACGTCCAACACAATCACTATGACTACTATACCACCAACACTACTACGACAACCACCATCATCACTACTACACCATCACAACCATTGTCACCAACATCATCACTACTACACAACCACCATCATCATCACCAACACAACCACCACCAGCTCCGAGACAATCACCACCGCCATCATTACCACACTACCAAGAAGTTTATGGTCTTCTGTAAATTTAAAGGGACTGGCCCAGGCTAAAATCATAAAAAAATCGGTGATTTTATTTTGGCTTCTTAATATGACCATATGATGTAATCATGTCCATAGACTAGAACTCCAAATATTTTAAATTTTTCCGCTGCACATTTACCAGTTAGGCTATAGATATAGACAAAATTCCCGTATTTCTTATTTTTGACATGGTTGTCCATAATTAGAAATCAGGAATTTTGTCTCCATATCTAGCCTAACTGGTGAATGCGCAGCACAAAAATTTTATATTATGGTTATATTAAGAAGCCAAAATAAAATCACCGATTTTTTTATGATATTAGCCTGGGCCAGTCCATTTAAGGATGCGAATGAGGAAAATATTGAGTTAAAACAACATACGACATTCACATTCTTTATCCATGCAAAATAAAATCATCTTTGGATACCTCCGGTTTCGAGCCTCACTGCCTTATATATACTGTGGTCCAGTTGTGCATAAACAAGAATGACCATTTTGATTTATGCACAACTGAACCAACCCACATGTATTGTAAATTAAACAAATACAAATATGTGGGAAATTTAAAATAATAAGCACATTACAGACTCTACATATTCTGTATATCTATTCTGAAGTTTATATACTAAGCATACGTGTACCTTTTTATAATCACGGCAACTGCGAAGATGATTGGGAAAACAAAGATGTGGGTTGGTCCAGTTGTGCATGAATCAATTTTAAGATTTTGATTTATGCACAAGTGGAACAAGCCACATTTATTGTCAATTTAACAAATGTTCAGAATATTTAAATATTTTGTAGATCTAGCTGTGGAACGTCTTCAGTAAAATACTTGTAACTTTGTTAGCTTAGGTGAAATTACGAGCACTGTGAGGCCGATGGAAGAAATAGATGTGTGGGTTGGTCCAGTTGTGCATAAATCAATCCTACGATTTTACAAATGCTGTTTTTGCGTGTTAGTGAAATTTGGACATCCAGTTATTTTTTAAATAAAGGCTAGGCATAATGTCTCTCACTTGGCACACTTAACTCATTTTTCAGTTTTTGGGGGTTGGCTCAGTTGTGCATAAAGGCGTCCATATATGATAGGTCACTTTCTGAACTGATTTTGTAGAACCCTTCAAAAAGCTTGACACAATGACGCAATTTCTCCGGAGTGAAATGATTACCGGGACAAATTTGTATGCAAAGTATATTAATTAAAGTTTATGAAATGAATTCTCCCACCCCAAGTGAAGTAATAATTTTCATAAAATTTGCCCGACTGCGTAAGGTTGGAAATGTTTTGCTTATGATCACTAACATGTTTGAGCCGCCACACGAATATTATGTCACTGAAATATCAACAGCGATCCATTCGGATCGACAGTTGCATTGTCTTTTACCAAAACAAGCGTGAAACTTTCAGTAAATGAAATGTAAATCGACATAGTGTGACATATTAAGAGACCTGTTAACCTTTAATCGTGCAGCACGCCTATAGTCGTCCTAAATTATCCCAAGGCAAGGTGGACCATGGGCTGAAAGTCGAAACCCTCCCCCCCCCCCCCTGGATATTTTTGTAGACCATATTTTTTTAACCTTACTATGTACCAAGTTACTTTCAGGTGGTCTGCCGATTTTCTATGCATGGACAAGGTCACCAGAGGTCATCGAAGTATGGTAGGGGAGACCGGGGCACATTGGGACATTTGTCACATATTTGCTTATTGTGATTTAGAAAAACATGCCTTTATGATTGAATGGTGATGCTTATTATCTCTTTATATATTGGAAAAAATAACTGTTTTCAAAAGTGGGCAATTTGTAATAGTTTACTCTGTGACGCGTTTATAAATTTATTTTTTAAATGTCCCATTGTGCCCCGACTGTGGGGCACTATGGGACAGTGGCCGGGGTACATTGGGACAATCTGGCAGCTTTTTACAGCATGACCATTTCAATGTCAATATTATTTTAGCTGACGGTCTCATTGTTACATCACCTTTGGAAATGGGATGACATTAATCAGAAAATAGAATATAGAAAAAAACTACGTTGGTGTTAAATAATTGTTATTTAATGCATCACCCGGCGGGGGGAAGCACAAGTAGGCCTATTCATTAGATAGCTGCCGCTCACAATTTTCACGGTCCCATATATGGTACGCTATGCACAGGAGGGGACACTGAATTTCACACCTGGGGTTTTCACATCATTTTGTTTACTCAAAGCCATAAGAAGATAATTTTGAAATTATATTTTCTTTACAAGTGCTGTATGTGTCAAATGTATGTAATTATAAATAAATAGCTACTACAGTGCCTTAATACGGTGCTCTCGACAGCTGCTCCGGTGCTCCCATAAGCTACTGCCCCAGACAGCATCACTCCAGGTAGTGGTCAAAAAGCCACTGGTGGACCACCAGCAACATGCAGGCGGCTATCGGAAGGTGGAATTTGCCACTGATAGACCACTAGTGATACACCATCGGAAAACAATGTAGCTAGTGGGCCACCGGATATCAGCCGGACATCCCCGTGGTGGGCCACCGCTGGCATTCGGTGGTGGTCTAGCATTGCTCTCTGGGGCAGTGCTGCTGCAGTGCTCCCAACAACTGCTGTGTTGCTCCCATAAGCTGCTGCAGTGCTCCCAGCATGCAGTTGCTGTGGTGCTCCCATAAGCTGCTGTGGTGCTACCAGCAGGTGCTGCGATGCACCCATACTGCTGCAGTGATCCCAACAACTGCTGCGTTGCTCCCATAAGCTGCTGCGGTGCTCCCAGCAGTTGCTGTGGTGCTCCCAGAAGCTGCTGCGGTGCTCCCAACGGCTGCTGCGGTGCACCTAATGGCTGCTGTGGTGCTCCCCATAAGCTGCTGCAGTACTCCGAATAGCTGCTACGGTGCTCCCATAAGCTGTTACGGTGCTCCTCAGAGCTGCTCTGGTGCTCACATAAGCTTCTGCAGCACTCCGAGCGGCTGCTGTGGTGCTACTAGCAGGTCCTGAGATGTGCCTATGCTGCTGCAGAGCTCCCAACAACTGCTGCGATGCTCTCATAAGCTGCTGCGGTTCTCCCAGGGGCTAGTGCGGTGCTCCCAGCAGCTGCTGCAGTGCTCCTAACAACTGCTGTGCTGCTCCATGAGCTGCTGCGCTGCTCACAGCAGCTGCTATGGTGCTTCTAACGACTTCTGCGGGGCTAAGGTGCTGTAGTGCTCCCAGCAGCTTTTGCGGTGCTACCAGCGGCTGCTACGGTGCTCCCAATGGCTGCTGTGGTGCTCCCACAAGCTGCTGTGGTGGTCGAACCGGCTGCTGTGGTGCTACCAGCGGCTGATGCAGTGCTCCCAGCTACTGCTGTGGTGCTCTCAATAGCTTCTACAGCTGTTTTTGATATCTGCTCTCAACATGTGCTCTGCTGTGCTCCAAACAGCTGCTGCTGTACTCCCAACAACTGGTGCGGTGCTTCCAAAAGCTGCTGTGGTGCTCTCATCAGCTGCTGATGTGCTCCAATAAGCTGCTAAGCAAGGGTGGCCAAGCTGTCGAAATTCACATTTTTTGCTAACTTGATGCCTATAATTTTGCGACTAGGATATTTTTAATGGTGCATCGTGCCATCAGGTAATATTTTGCCGTTATTTTGCAACTGGCTACTTCACTTTTGCTATGTCAATTTTTTTTTACACTCCTGCTAAGGTGCTCGCAACAGCTGCTGCGGTGCTCCCATGCAGTGCTGCAGTGCTCCTATAAGCTGATTCCCATGGGTGCCTCTATAAGCTGCTGCGATGTGCTCCTAACAGCTGCTGCGGTGCTCTAATAAGCTGCTGTAGTAAATTTGTTATTGTTATTGGCAAAAACACTCTGCACTCTGCTATAAGGGGTATAAATTCATCATACTTTTTTTAAATAAAAAAAATTGCTAATTCATGCACTAAACTGTAGGTAGGCCTACATGGGTGGAGAGAAGAGTTCAATGAAACAAACGAAGCAAATATAATGTACATATTTCAATGGATTTAACTGTTATTTCCCCAATATAAGCCCAAACGGCTGTTTTTGGTGGTGATAGCCTATCACAATTATATTGTAACACTGAACATTGGGGCACATTGGGACACTGCGGGGCACATAGGGACACCTGTCCCAATGTGCCCCAGTTGTCCCATTGAGCCCCGTGATCCTTGTCCCAATGTGCCCCATGTCCCATCGTGACCTTTCATATGTGGTGCTGTGATATACTTTCACAGTAAAGTAATATACATCTTACATAAGTGGTGTACCCTAAGTGGTCTTTCAACAAGAAATGCATAAACAATGTCTACTATGTTCGCACATGCACTAGCTCAACCGAAATACAGTCGCTGAAATTTACTTTTTATATGATAAAAATTATAAAATCTCTTACATCCAAAGTACTGCATGCCACACACTAAGAAAACAATATGGCCACTGAAGTATCTCTGAGGTCATGTGACAGTATTTTTAGGATTCTCCCATTGGGGGTTTTCCAGGAAATCCCATTGTCCCATTGTGCCCCATGTCCCAATGTGCCCCGGTCTCCCCTACCCTTCACACTTAGGGTTGTATAAGAATGTGTCATATAACTAGGTCGAAACTCAAGCCAAGTACACATGGTGACATGGGTTGGTCGTGGGTTTCATAGGGGAGTTATCCCAAGGTCTTGGTAAGGTCATTTCAAGGTCATAACAAGGTCAAATCAGCTCAAAACGGTTGAGAATAGATTGTTGGACCAGCACTTAATAATTCAGTCGAAACCCAACCCAAGTACAAATGTGACATCGGTTGGTACCATAGGGGAGTTATCCCAAGGTTATGGTAAGGTCATTCCAAGGTCACAGTGAGGTCAAATCAGCTCAAAACGGTTGGAGATAACTTATTTTTGTTGTTTTTGCTAACATTTTGTTCACTTGAAATTTATATGATGGCTTGAAACATACCTAGATCCCAACACAGACCTACACCAAATCACCTCCGAGGGGTTACAGGGATAACATAAGGGTTGGAGGGTTTTTTCAAACCCCCTTCAAATCACCCTTATGTCAACACTGTCTGATATGGCAGAAATAGATCAAATAGCACACTGATATTAGATTTTGACATTGCCATGATCTTGGGATGTCCCAAGGTCATGGCAAGGTCATCTAAAGGTCACAGCAAGGTCTAATCAACTGAAAAAAAAATTGATATGACCTTGCAATGACTTTGGGGTACCAGCCCTATGAAATACAACCCTATTTCCACATGTTCACTTAGGTTGGGCCTTAACAGATGTCATCAAAGTTTATTGGCCATTGGTCAAAATATAACATCAGTGTGTTATTTGGTCCATTTCTTCCATATCACACAGTATTGAAGGGAGGGGTAAAAAACCTTCCAGCCTTATGTTATCCCTGTAACCTCTCAGGGGTGTTTTGGTGTAGGTCTGTGTTGGGATCTAGGTATGATTCAAGCCAGATAGACATTACAAGTGAACATAATGTTAGCAAAAACAACCAAAATTAGCTATTTTCAGCTGTTTTGAGCTAATTTCACCTGAGTGTGACCTTGAAATGATCTCAACATGACCTTGGGGTAACTCCCCTATGGAACCTAACACCAACCGATGTCATCATTTGTACTTGGGTTGGGTTTCGGCTGATTTATTGGAAGTGCTTGTCCAATAATGTAGTCTCAACCACTTTGAGATGATTTGACCTTGCTATGACCTTGAGATGACCTTACCATGACCTTGGGATAACTCCCCTATGAAAACCAACACATACCCATGTCACCATGTGTACTTGGCTTGGGTTTCGACATATTTATTTTTCTACCACTCTAAGGGTCAAGGGTAACCTACTTCGATGACTTCTGGTGACCTTGTCCATGCATCGAAAATCTGCAGACTACCTGAAAGTAACGTGGTACATAGTAAGGTTAAAAAAAATATTGTCTACAAAAGTACCCAGGGGGGGGAGGGGGGTAGCTGTAGGTGGGCCCAAGGTCTAAGGCAGTTGGGGCGGGTATTTTGGAGAGTACACACGCTACGAAGTCTTAATATCTGTTGGCGTCGCATACCGATCATCTTGATTTTGAATTCGGCTGGCGGCTATTTTGAATTATGGCGGCCATCTTGTATTAATAAATATAGTCTTGTGCATGAGATGGAACTCTCTGAAATTAAATATATATTATCAGGCATTCAAATCATCATTTAATCCAAAAAAGGTTAAGGTGTGCACTTTTTGCTAAAACGTAAATGTTGGATATTGTGTTTAAATGATCAGGTGACCTATGACCTTCCAATGACCCCAAAATTAATATTGTCGTCAAAATTGCATCATGGGATCTCAAAACCCAAATTTAGAGCTGAACAACACATTTGTGGGATTGCAGGGACTGTATCGATAGCCGATAACTTTTTTTGGCGGCCATTTTGAAAATATGCAAATTAGCTAATTAAATATGCAAAATATCTCGAATGGTATCTGGCAGATTTGAAATCTACGGTAAAAATACAATAGAAACCGTTGAGAAAAGTTTGACAGACACGTGTATTAGATTGCTTAGGATATATCCCTGATGTCTATCAGTGGCCATCAGGAAATATGCTAATTAATTTTAGGCCATTTCCCCTGTAATTGTTGGTAAACTTTCCCCTGTAAAATACATGTCCTCATGATTTCAAATTTACAAAAAAAACGTTAATAAATGGATTAAGTGCATCCATAAACATACATATAGTCTAGTCTACAGCAGAGCTAGGATTATGCTCCACACACTCAACTTGAACAAGTCTAGCAGCCTATAGGGCTGATATGCAAATATCAGAAGGGATTGATAATATTGTTATGTTAGGTCAACATAAAGTAGCAAAATTCTACTAGTAGCGCCCTCTCAAGTGATAATAAAATATTGAATATATTACAAGGAATGTTGCCGCAAAATTAGACTATCATGTGACAAAGTGACCATGTACACCTAACGCAAGACATTGACCCAATGTTGGGCCATAGTGGAAGACCCACCATTGGGTAAATAACTTGTGTTTGTTGGGTTGCCATCACATTAATTGTTTTGAATCAACGATGAACCTGTCAATTGAATTTTGATACATTTTATACTGGCCTAATATATCATCCTAACAACAACAGGACTTTTATGCCAATAGCTTTATTGGTTCCAGTTTTACCAACTGAAGCAAGTTTTAAATATCAACACGTGACTTGAATCCAGGCTGAGCCAGTTGATGATTTGTTGTTGTTGGAAGGGCCTTCACATACTCCAAGGAAAAATAAGAACATGTTTGAAGTATCAAACAATCTTATCAGACACATTTCATCAGATTTGGGGGTTCATACTATCAAATTTTGACTGATCAAGGCCCGTATTCTTGTACAAGATACGATATATCGTAACTATTACTTGAATACGGACCCAGACAAAATCTGATATTGTGAAACGAGCTTTATAGTTTTATCTATAAAATTCATTAAATGAAACAGCTAGATATATATTATATCACCTGTGCCAACAGTCACACTTTTCTGTAATTTTTGAGGTGCTGTTTTTTTTTACTTTTAAAACAATGATTATAGTCTGAGGCCCTTTTCCGTCGCTAACAGGCCTCGTAGAAATTTGTTGTATTTTATCAAGGTTTTTTCTATCACTGAAATTACCACAATCTTCAATTTCGAATGCATGAAAGTTACAGAGAAAGAAAATCAGATAGAGAGTTAAATCTTTATTAACAGCACAATTAACAATAATATCACATACAGGTAGCGTCAAAAAGCGCATAACAAGTGATCATACAAATATAATATACTGAATTCGATGTATAACCTGATAATCATATTGTATATATTACACGAATGCTCCCAAATAATTGAGAAATTGCATTTTCGCGGTACTTTGTAGACATTATTATTCTAAAAATCATCAATCCAAATGTAAATGTTGTGGAAAAAACTGTAAATATAATACATCAACACCGCAAAATTTATCACGTTTATATCATTATAGCAATATGTAGAAATGTTTAACTTTTTTCAGCACCAATTAGAAATTGACGCTGAAAAAGTTAATCATTTGTAGCTGTTTTTAAATTATTCTCGTCAAGTTACATTTAACCAATTGTGAGCTAAGAATAAGTAAATAAAGTAGGCTACTTTTCACCAGTTGTAATTGTTTGTGGCTTGCGGTAGCGAAATACAACTTAAGCAGGTGGGTGAAAAATGTAATTACGACATATTAAAAGTTGGCTTACAACCAGCAGAAGCAACGCGCAAAGAAAGTGTCTACATAAACAATAATAAATCAGATAGAGATATTTCTCCCAATTTGTTAGTTATTATACATAAGCATTAATAGTAAGACCCTAGATAATGCCAATAACGTGAGTTACATCGACACATCGTGGGAACATCAAGCAAATTTGCATGACATAATTAATTACGGTATTGTCGTTAGCAAAGCTAAAATTGAGCCAGTTGCGGTGCTTGCAGTACATCGTAGTGGTGCAAAAAGATACATAGCAGTCTGAGTCAACATTTTCCAGCAAACACGAGACACTGACTAATGTTGGCCCATCGTCTACGTCGTTGGCCCAACATTAAACCAACATCGTGTCAACATCTCGTATTTGCTGGGTGGCAGTAGGCCTGCAATGTATTGATCCTTGGTCTAACTAACATCCGTTTAGAAACATGGCTATTTACTAGAAACTTGATTGTCATACTATGTGTGTTTTGTTGTTTTCACCAGCTAGAAGGGTATAGGGTTTAGAGCCTACGTGCATTAGCCATCGGTCATTTCGTTTCGTGACATTATCCACCATTTTTAGAACGGGGATTTTTGTCGAGATTCTGTCAAAAGAGACAGCAAGTCTCTTTTTTTCATCGCTGTGCATGGTGAGGAAATAGTTTAATATTTTTGTATTTAGTACAAATTATATTTAGCGACACTTTAGTAGTGACATGCAAATTTAAGACCAATAGATGTTAGACCCAGTATAACAAAAAAATTATTCAAATGGGCAGCTCCTACATAAAAATGGAGAGTGGGCGCAGAGATGTGTCGAGAATTGGGGTGAGGACCGGCCGCATGTTTATGCAAAATCGACGCACAATACAGGCGTGCTTTATATACAATACCTATTAATAATATCTTAACCCTTACAGTGCGGGGATCGATTTTAGTCGTCAGAATCTGACGTCTGTAGTCGTCAGAATCTGATGTCTGTAGACGTCAGACGCTGACGACTAAAGTCTATTCGCGCGCTGTTAGAATTATAATAATTATTTGAAATGGCCGTAGGTATTCAAACGAAGAGGAAATAGCTAAATAAGACATTTATGATGATTTCAAATTAAAAGACACCCTTTGGTGTATATATTTTATAGTAAAATAATTCAGAACTTTAAAGGTTAAATATTATCGTTCTAAATCTGTTTCATTAGGCGACCAAATAAATGTTATTGAGAAAGAAATGAGTGTTTAAACAGCAAAATTTGCAAATGTTTGGTCGCAAATTAAGCATATATGAATAATTTTCAACCACATGGAAGTTGTAGGTGGCGGTTGCGGGGCACAACTTTAGGTGGGTGAAAATTTAAATTAGGAGGTAAAGAGTTAATATATCGTAATTTCAAATATTACAGTGTAATTTTTACAGCAGGTTATAGTTAATTTGAGGTTAAACGTCACCTTGTGCACAGAGTAGCAATAGCAGGACGATGCCACCATTCCTGCGGCAGTTCCAGGATCACTATTAATTTCCGAATTCTGTAAATAGTCTAAATATATGCCAAAAAATCAAGCTGTGACAATCAAAATTCCGGCACCCCCCACTCTATTCAGATGGCTCTGCCCCTTATTATCGCCTGGCCTATCCTTGTTTGTTTATTACTCGGTATAGGCTCTGTTATGAATGAGGTAAATTAAAATTATTTTTAAGCTGTGCATGCCTACATTTAAACTTTTGATAATCTTTCCGATTATCACAAATGGCTGCCCCACCACTCAGTTACAACTATTCAACTTTTTGAAATAACAATTAACTCAGACCACCTTTAAAATGTTTTTAGTGAACCCAATTATTGTGTGGAAGACGCAATATAAATATCATGCATGTTCTCTATAGTAAATCACTATCATTCTTATCAATAATTTACGCCGTACAAAAATGTTTTCATAAAAACCATAGAGAACAAGGGGTTATTTTCAATTTGATGTTATTGGTCTATAGCCATTATAAATATTTTACTATTTCAGTGCGGTAATCACAATAACCATCAGATTCTGACATCTAAAGTCGGTCTTCGTACTGAAAGGGTAATTAACTTTAAAAATTTATAAAAAATAATAATGTATAAATGTGGGCCGCAAGTTTATTACCGGGGAGTTAGCTGTGTCATAATGGATCATAATGCCTTATTGCATATAGAGCCATAACATAGGTGCGTGTGCATCTTATTACATGATAACAAGCAGACATCATTTTATTGTTGCTGATATATCGGGACACGGTCCGCCTATGACGTAGCATATATAACAACATTCGGAATGTTGAATAAGTTAGCTGAGTAAGCCTACACACCCAAACATCAATCCTTATTAATTGAGTACCGGGTATCTCTTTGTAATATCAGGTCACCCTGATTTTCTGGCTCTATGCTAATAAATAAAGCCATCTTGAATTACGGGGTCTGTGTAGGTTTGAATTGAGAACAATTAAAAATCTAACATCAAATATTACGAATTAAATTCGTTGTTTATGTTGTATAATATAACATATTGTTTGTAACATATGGGAAGGGACCTGCCCTTGTCTACACGCAATGTTTGAAATGTCAATATTGGTCCACTATCTACGACGATGGCCCTCGATTGATCCAAGAATGGGTTAATGAATGTAGTTTTCATATTATTCTTTCTTTGTACATTAGTACGAAGCAAAAACTGATCATGACGATTCAGTCGAATCTGAACACATTGTTAGACAATAACGATTATTAAGTGTTCGTGTAATAATAACTTCGCAGATTCTAAATGTCAAATGTCTTCAAGATGAACTAAAGAAATGCATTTAGCAAGATACAGGTGGAATAGCATACTACGACTAGATAACTAATTCACAACTGTGCTGGGTTACAAATAAAACTGGATAAAAAACATAAATATTGAATATATATCATTGTAAAAAGCGCATAGGCCTACAATAATTATCTATCACTAGATCTATAACCAGAAAAATGCATCAAAAACATTTCACCCAGGCATTAAAATAGGGGATAACTTGGTTGGGACTTTATTATTGAGAAACAAGAATTGTGAAAAAACAGGCGATCAGAGATGGGAGCAGCCCTCAGAACCAAAGAACTCGTTTTTTTATGGAAAATTGTAAAATAAACCACATTTACAAGCAAAAATTTCAAATGTGCGAGAGGCAGCCATCTTTTATCGCTTTCGTGCCTTTATTGAACTCTTCCACTTAACTGGACATATTGGCCAAGTTTCAAAACACTCTAATAAAAATACGAGAGTCAATTGGGCTCATGAGGGAAGGCAGACAGTGCAGCCTAATTCGCTAAGAACTGATTTACTTAACGCTTAAAATACATTCATCTTTCTTTACTGTAATATTGTTTGTCATTAGTAGGGAATATAGAAGAAACATCTTCCATATCTGTGGGCGCATGCATTATCACTTACACACGACAACAGGTTCAGACACATGTACACGGTGGATTTAGTCTCATCCCTATAAACCATTATAATTAGATAGATGATATCCTGGTTCTGTCCTGATCACCCATTTTAAGCATATCTTTTTATCCTAAAATTTAAAGATCACTTTGAGGTGGATGCTTAACCCCTGTGCCGCTGGAATTGTATATACTGTAGATCTCGTAATTTTCGATTGTTTAAATTTTCGCGATTTTTTTATTTTGGGACTTTTCACGAGGTTTAGAATTCGCGAATTTTCATTTTTTAAAACCTCACGAATATTACTAGATCTACAGTACACGATAGCAAGCATGTTTTAGATCAAATATATTAATTTGATTAAAATAGTTTAAGATCCAATACTTCAATATTCTTCATAAATATAAACATTTGCCGTCATTTGAAGCTGGACATTGTATTAGGAATTCCAGCTTCGAATGAATGAAAAATAGAAGCAAACAATTCAGCAGCACAATGGTTAATTAATTTGGGAGTGGGCCTAATCTATTCTTTGGAGATTTTTACTTGAGATACTGCCTTTTGGCTTTGTGGAGCAACTCTGCTCACAAAACTACTCTGCAAAGCCGAAAGGCAGTATCTGCTTACTTTACAAGTAAGCATATACTCTGGTTTGGATTTGCACGGCAGAGAAATTATTAGGCCAGCCATAGTGACGCTTTATTTTAGTGTGAATGACGATTTCAAGCACACTCTAACCGTGTTTGTTTTTCACAACAAAATTTAAACGTTTCGGTGCAGATCTCAAATGAATCATAAATTGTAAATTATGTAAAATTACATAAAATGTCTATGTTTTCAACATAAGTTTGTTTTTCACAATCACTTGAAACAGGGGTCGGCAAGGGTGGATGCAAATGACAGTAAAATGGCAAGCAACACAACACCGGAAGAGTAAAGACGTCCGCGATTTCAATCCAACCTATCAGCCAATCATGCACACACAAATGCTATGTCGTGCCTCATTCTCAAGGTGAAGGCATCACTTTAAGTCTATCAAAAGCAGCTTCCTCTAGCATCTGGCGATGATCAGGATGAGCGATGCGGATCAGATCGTATGCTCGCTGCCGCAGGGTCTTTCCAAATAAGTAAGCAATGCCATACTCGGTGACAATGTAATGTACGTGTGCGCGTGTAGTGACAACGCCTGAGCCTGAAATATAGACAAGAATTAGGTTTGTTACCCCAGAAAACACGAGACGTTGACGCAATGCTGGTTCAATGTTGGGCCAGCGTCGCAGACGGTGGACCAACATTGAACCAGTATTGGGTCAAAGTCTCGTGCTGGCTGGCCAGCTCCACTGATCGTAATTGCAGTGTGATTATTGATTGAACTAGTGACTGAGAACAACTACCCCCAAGAACGTCAACATAATGATTTATTTTCTCACCTGGTTTTAAAAGAGGGACTATTTTACTCTCGCCACGTGATGTAGTAGATGGCATAGCTAATATCGGTTTTCCTCTCCCATCCAAACTTAGTGCTGCTCCTCTGATGAAATCAACTTGTCCACCCACTCCTGTATCAAAGTGATATATTCATCTTATTACTAGATAAAAAAAATGTAGTGTTTAAGAGTGAGAGCACCGAGAATACAAATGTATTTATAATACATATATATTTTCAATAGAACTCAAGCCATTCTATTCATTTTGCATAACTTGTCTTTGAACTTAAGATGTGATACTGCTTTTCTAGCTGACGCCACTTAATGCATTTCGCATAATAATAATGTACAACAAGAGGCCAGCCGGCCACCACAATCCCACTCCCCTTCCACGTGATTTTTCAGGGTGCATCATTCCCTGAACATTTTGTTTTACAGTAATGGTCCAGCCATCTTCAACAATTTGCCATGTACAGAAACAGATATTAAAGTTTCACCACAAATAGCGTTAAAAAGTTTAATAGTAAGTGTTACAATCTTTTTTTTTAATGTTGCAAATTCCAACAGGCTTGGGTTTAAATATCACATTTTGATAAAAAATTATTTAAATTACATAATCATTTCTTGCTTCAAAAACATCAAAACAATGTAGTCCCTACACTGATAGTAACAAAGCATATGTTGCATTTGATAGATTGCGTGTATTGACAACTCTCAGAGAGTCTATAACAACATTGCATCTGCATGTGAAAACAGAAAAAAGCCCAATGCCTATGGACCCATTTTTATTTTGAAAGAGTATATCATGATGATAAATAATATAAGGTTTATTAACACTTTTGTCCATTTTGGATAACGCTGGGAGGCCACAATAAATGCAAGTCTATAAGAGGGGTATTATGTGTGGTGAGAAATCTATGATGGCCGCAAGTCGACCATTTTGAATTGAATCAAGTGAAAATTTTGCTGGGCATATCCAACCCTGAAACCGCACATTTTGTTTTGTAGTAATGGTTTAGCTATCTGGTACAGTTTGCCAGATATCGGGCACACTAAAGTTAGTAGTGGCTGATACTCAGCTATTTCGAATTTGATCAAGTTGAAATTTTTCAGGGCATATCCCTACCTGCAACTCCACATGGTTGGCAGATATCAGACATATTAATGTTTAAAATGGCCAATAGCCATTTAGAATTGGATCGAATTGATATTTTTCAGGGTATATCACTACCTGAAAACGCACATTTTGTTTTATAGTACTTAATGGTCTAGCCATTTGGCACTGTTTTCCAAATATCAGGCATATTAAAGTTATTATGGCTGATACTCTGCCATTTTGCATTTGAAAAGAGTTAATGTTTTTCAGGGCATTTCCCTACCTGAAATTGCACATTCTGTTTTATAGTAATGGTCTAGCTATCTGGCACGGCTTGCCAGTTATCAGCAATATTAAAATAAATAAAGCTATTTTGGCATCTAGGTATATGTGTGTGTGCAATATGAACGAAATACCCCCAGGGGTTTCCGAGGTATGCTCTAGAAATAAAAATGCGGATAGACGGTGCAACGCCATAATCCCCTGCCTCCACTTCGTTTGCGTGGAGGATAAAAAATTACCATAGGGAGTGTCTGCAATTCCAGCTCATAGTGACCAGAAAAGTTAAATTTATAAAAAACTTTATCTTTCAAATCAAATGATTTGATTGACTCAGCATCTATTGACCCAATGATGGGGAAATGTTAGCCCAGCTTCGAAAACGGTGGACCAGCATTAGCCCAGCATTGGGTCAATACCACAAACTGTTTTATCAAAGTTCAGTGGCATGCTATTTTGTCAGAAAAAACTGTATATATCACTTGATAAGAGTTAATGTTTATCACTTGAATCGCTGAAATAGTTTTATATAAACTATGGAGACCAAAGGGTTGTTCAATTTGAAATCATCATAGCTCTTACCGATTCATTTGAATACCTGTGTTATGGATCTACAGCCATTATAAATATTTTAACAGATCAGACGTATTCTGAAGTCTGAAATCAATTGCCGTGCTGTCAGGGTTGAATACAAGCATAGCAGTACAAAAATGAAAAGATGTGGACTATACTCACCAGAGTACATATAGGTTCCTATTGAGTCAGAGACAACCTGCCCGGTGATATCCACTTCAATACAGGAGTTAATTGCAGTCACCTGTGGATTCCTGGCTATAATTGCTGTGTTGTTCACATAGGCTATATCACACATAACTAGAACAAAGAAATGACAAAAAACAATACATGTATTGCATCAGTCGAGTGCCACCAATTAAGTTTGATAGATTTGGTTGAATTAAAAACATACCAATGAACGGATTGTTATCCATGAAGTCATACAGGCGTTTGGTGCCAAAAGCAAATCCCCCAACGATTTTCCCAGTGTGAACAACTTTGCGAGAATTTGTGATGGCACCTTTTTCTACCAGATTCACAACTCCGTCACTGAACATCTCTGAATGAATGCCCAGGTCTCGGTGCCCTTCAAGCTGTGATAAAACACAATCAGGAATTGATCCTATACCTGTGTAACAGAAATATTGCTATATTTGAGAAATATACTACAGTAATTAGATGGAATTGCATATTTCTCAAGTTTAGTTATAAATCATTTTACTATAATATTCATTGATATACACTTCACAAATTCAAGTAGCTTACCTATAAAGTCTAATGCTATTGCATAAATATATATATATATCATTTTTATTAATATATTGTGTCCTGCTACGACCGTATATATATGGTTTCAAGCATGTTTTAGATCAATAGGAATACATCACTAGAAATGTATCATTAAATTTGATAAAATAGTTTTGGTAGATGCTTGATTAATTCAATACTTTAATATTGAATGTCTATTTTTCATCAACATTTGAAGCTGGAAATTACAATTTCAGCTTTAAAGAATGAAAAACACGAGAGAAACAATTCAGCAGGACAAGGGTTATTTTAATTGATTCTACGGCACATTCTCAGGTAGCTAAAATGACACATGCAATAACCCTTTAACTGCCGGTGCCGCATAAATTCTGGTTTTTATTTTTTATTAGCACATTAAGTACCACCTTTTAAACATGTCAAAGATAAAATGTGACATCAATCAGCAATATTTGAAAACAGTTGACCTTCATTTTGTCAAATCTGAATAATTTTCACTCCCTTGAAGTTGTGGATCGCGTCAGCGAGACACAACTTCAAGTGGGTGAAAATTCCGATTGAATAACTTGGCGGTTAAAGGGTTAATGCAGTTTATTGATACATGCATCCAGACATCAGGGTGTAGGTTATTTTTCAGACTACTGTACTAGTATGTTAGAAAATATAAATGTGTAATCAGCTGTGCCAAAGCTATGATGTGGCAATGTTTTCTGATCACCTTTCACAGTCAACCGTGAAGTAACGCTCTGATGGGAGTAATGTCCTAAATCAAAAATGACACACCTGGCCAGCATCTCGCTTACAATAACACTAATATTCTGCGCAAATCCAAATCAGCGAGGTGGTGAGGTATTGGCAGGTACTAAGAATGTTTGATCAATATTCAGCTTCAGTCGTTGGATAATGATCCAGTTAGGATTTTAGAAATGTAAGCCTCAATCTAAGTGTGCCTTGAGGCTGTATTAGTGGTGAAGGGTGCGGTGGCACTCACATCCTACAGACAGCTGACCACAGAGTTACAAAGAGACTTTGCCTACATATATTTATAAACATTTACCAGCTAAAAAATCAGCCCTCGACAACTAGCCCTATAACAGTATAAAATAATTTGGTTCCATCAGGGAAGATAATACCGAAAGATCTATATTTACTGGAGGAAGCAAAATGTTTACAGCATTTTTTAAATAATAAAATGACTGACCCATCTGAAGTGTTGCTCCATCAGATACAAGATCTGTAGCAATCATTTTTCCAATTCTTTTCCCCACATCAGACAATTCATGGGGGCGTACAACTGGCAATTCTGTGTCCACATGCACCATTGCATCCAAATGGGACGCGTGGACCACACCATCTCCAAATGTTCTTGGTATGTTGGGGTTTACTTGTGCTGTCAATCACAGGGAAAACAGATTTTGAAAAAAACATGTATTCTGAAAGTAAAATAGGTTAGTGACAACATAGATGTAAAATTGGCATTGAGAATTCGAAATCCTCGTAAAAATTTACTGTGTACATATTTATAAACAAATAAGTAGAATTCAGCCTTTACTGAGCACCAAAGATTTATAATATTGCTAGAGCAGTTATTTTCTGACTAGTACAGTAGAACCTGCTTATGAGCAGCCACCCTTGTGACACAGGAAAAGTGGCCTTTTAACGCTGGTGACTGCACATAGGAGGTTCATTTGTATACAAAATGGCATTTTGAGGAATGACCAAGTGGCCTCCCATAGGAGGTTGGCTGCTAATAAGAGTGGCTGATCATAGTAGGTTCTACTGTACTGCACAAAAAATTATAACCAGATCTAGGCATCTACCCTTAACATATTTTACTTGCCTATGATGTACTTTGCATTTTGAATAGCCGCACGGGTGCAATCAACACTTGGTCCAAGGGTGCAAAATCCATGAGAATCGGGGGGACTGACAGATATCAAAGCCACATCAAGGTTCACCACCTTACGCCTGAATAAATGTGGAATCTCGCTCAGAAAAATAGGAGTAAAATCAGCACGTCCCTCTTGAACAGCCTGTCGACTATTACCACCAATAAAGAGCGAGTTACTACGAAATATCCCTGTAAATTACATAGAATTGAAGTGATGTAAGGAATTCATACATGTGATTTGATACAAACATTGCCATTCCAATCGTCATCTCAGTAGCCCACTATGTTTTATTTCTCTGTTTTAGGCCACACAAATTTATTAAATTGTTTCACCATTTTTTTCAGAATTGGGGGCATAGGTTGGCGAGAAAAAACCCCATACCGGGGAGAAGTTTTCAGAAAAAGGGGTGTTTCAAGTTTTTTTTATATCAACTGATCGAATTATTCGAGTTTCCGGGTGGGGGCCAATCACGAACGCTGACATACAGTATTGTCCCTAATAAATGCAACCCCCGTTTTTTGGGTAGGCTACCCTGTCTACCAGGCTTTAAAAAATCAATAAAATCTACTCTCTGGTCCCTAATAGATGAACCGGTTCGTTTGCGGCCGTTCAGCTCAGCGCTTCCAACACACGGGTTGAAGATGTCGCTCAACAACCCTGGTAACGCAAATGGTGTGCTTTGTGGAAGTAGATCTGAACAAACAACATTGAACCTATTTTTGTAAAAGTTATGACACTGGAAAAAAAAAACATTGGCCAATTTTTTGGAAAAATTAATCAGGGCGACAAAATAAAGAACTTGAGTCAGACACAGAGAACTTGAGTCAGACACAGATTGATCAGCGCTTCCAACACACGGTTTGAAGATGTCGCTCAACAACCCTGGTAACACAAATGGTGTGCTTTGTGGAAGTAGATCTGAACAAACATCATTTAACCTATTTTTGGACAAGCTATGACACTGGAAAAAAAAAACATTGGACAAATTTTTGGAAAAATTAATCAGGGCGACAAAATAAAGATCTTGACATATTTTTTAAATTAAAAAAAAAAAAACAAGCAAAAAAAACATAACTGGATAATTGAACTTTTTTTTGAAAATCAGTTACATCAAATGTGTGCTCGGGCAGAAACACATGTTTTTGGGTAATGGGCAGCCTTATTCTAATGCGCCGGCTCATGTGACCCAGAGAAAAAAACATAGTGGCCTTAAACACAAACACAACATGAAATATTATGATTTTGATTTTTCACTTAACCCTTTAACCGCCAAATGATTCAATCTGAATGTTCACCCACTTGAAGTTGTGTCTCGCTGACACGATCCACAACTTCAAGTGAGTGAAAATTATTCAGATTTGACAAAATGGAGGTCAACAAATATTGCTGATTGATGTCACATTTTATCTTTAACATGTTCAAAAAGTAGTACATAATGTGCAAAAAAAAATTAAAACCCAAATATATGGGGCACCGGCAGTTAAAAGGTTAAACAATAGCAAAGGATGTACATGTATAAACAAAATATTTCAATTTGTTGCCGAGTAATTGAAAGTGGTCACAGTGGAAATTACAAATACATACCTTCATATTCAGGCTGAGTGCATATTCCTGGTCCCTCTGTGTGTATATGGATTAATTCCACATCTCGAAGATTTGACTCCTTCCCCAGTTTAGCCAATGACTCGAGGATTACGGTTGGGGTGGCGGCACAACCGTGAACGTAAATTCTATCTCCTGGTGGATAGGAAGTGAACATTTTTTATTTCTCAACAATCTCAAATGATTGTTTTGAACAGTACTTTTTTTTATAAAACAAATTGCTCTAGATAAACTATACAATTATCTAGATGTACAATTTCCCATATGACAGTTCGAAAACTGTCGGTGAAAACTGGTAAAAATGAAAAAATAATTTTACAGAACATATGTATTACAGACAGTAAAATCAAAATAATTGCTTCATTAACCCTTTCAGTACGCGGAGTGACTTCAAAGATTAAGTATTCAAAGAGCTAACTGAGACATGTATAATGATATCCTCCGCCATTTAGGTCATGACAATTCCCCCCGCCCCTACTTCGTTGGCGGGGGATAAAAAACATGGTTTATACAAAAATATTTGAGCATTGTAAGGATTACCGTAAGATGATTAAGCAGTGTTTTATCTAGAATGGCACCACCTATCATTGGGGTCAGTTTGTCGTGCTAGGGGGCACCTAATTATTTTTTTTCAGTTCCCCACCCCCATGCTCAGATCAATTTAGTGTGGGAGGGGTTGAATGTGAAGTGACGATAGCTCTGAATAATAGAAGGGCAGCACCATGTTAGAAATGGCTAGGTAAAACACTGATAAGGATGTAAAAAATTTGACCCAATTTCAGAATGCAATCGTCGATACTTCTTATTTTAATGAAAAACAGGGTGAAATTTTAAAATTTTAAGTGGATTTAAATCGATAAAATGATGTTTCTGAAACTTGAAATATGCAATACCAATTCACAGGGTCGCGAATTCCATCTGTTTCCCGCGATCGCGGGAAATCATCGGCCCTAAATTAAAATGTTGCATATATATATATGTCAGCTATTTCGATATATTTTATATTTGATTACTAGGCCTAATTCTTGTAATCTACTTGAGTTCCCCACCAAACATTAGAGAACAAGCCAATGTTAACCATTTCAGTGTGGGACCGTCTTTATACCTCAGAATCTGACGTCTGCGGACGTCAGATGCAGAATATAATGTAACGGTCCCCGCTGTAGATGTCAGATTCTGACATATACAGACTGTGGACACACTGAAAAAGTTAAAATATTTATAATTGTTGTAGGTCTACACATACCATCTATAGGTATTGAAATGAAGCAAAAAAAGCTAACTAAGACATTTATGATGTTTTCAAATTGAAAAAACCCTTTGGTTTATACAAAAATATTTCAGCATTGTAAGGATTAACCCTTACAGTGCGGGGAGCGACTTTAGTTGACAGAATCTGACGTCAATAGACGGAAGATTTTAACGTCTAAAGTTGATCCCCGCACTGTAAGAGTAAACATATTTCTAATGGCCGAACCCATAGTATAGGTAGTAAAATGAAGAGAGTTAAAATATTTCTAATGGTCGTAGACACAAAACATCTATACATGTAGGTATTGAACATGTTGAAATGAAGCAGAAAGAAATAACTAAGACATTTATGATGTTTTCAAATTGAAAAAACCCTTGGTCTCTATAGTTTATACACAAATATTTCAGCATTGTAAGGGCTAATGAGGGACCAATATCTGCCTTGGAACATGTGAAAAGGTTGTCTTTCTGACTTGCATCGAATAGTGTTGTGTATGTTGGTTAGCCCTTACAGCGCGGGGATCGACTTTAGTCGTCAGAATCTGACGTCTGTAGATGTCCCCGCACTGTAAGAAAAAACATATTAATAATGGTCGCAGACCCTTAACATTCAAATGAATCAAAAAGAGCTAACTAAGACATTTATGATGATTTCAAATTGAAAAAAACCCTTTGGTTGCAATGTTTTCACAAATTATTTCAGCGCTTTAAGGGTTAATGTTGTCTGACTCCGAGCAGGTTGTCATTTCAATCTTCTCGGGAGCTATGAACTTTCTGGTTGAAAAACTTGTGTCGCAAATAAAGGACAGATAGAATAATCATGATAATCAGAAATAAACTGAAATCTGTGTTTCACTAGAGAAGATGTAATGTCCAACAGCCTGAGTTGGATGGTTTTTGCCAATGTTGAAAAACGTAGTTACACCTATCTGCCTACTGAAAAGGTCTTCCATCAAAAATGTATTCTGGAATTTGAGAGCACTACAACTAGGTCATACAATATGCCAATACAAGTAACCTGGTGATAGTGGCCTTCAATGGCGTATAGAAAAAATATCTGAAAAAGTGATAATAAAATGTCATTTAGAGAGCCTGAGGGTTACATAGTGGTTTCCTACATTAAATCTCTCAATCTTTGAAGAGAAAGAATACTTCAATTGTGACACAGTTGGCTATATAATCCATGTATATAAAAACAACATCCTCAGAATATAAAAAGATCACAGAATGGGTATAGGGGCCTAACACGACAAATACAAGACAGAATATCCAATCAGAAACAGCCTAAATCATGTGTGCTTTATCATGACAGATAAACAGTGCATGGTCATACAATGCCATGTACATGTAACATCAATGCTGTGTTCTTACAAGTAAGCATGAAAATGAGATCCATAACACCATATTATAAATTTAAAATAGGTGGAAGCATATTACATAATATCATACAAAATAGATATATTGATGTATATTTGCTATTCCCATTCTGTATGGCGCTATACCATATATATAGCTATACCCTGATTAGCTTTTCCAAAAATACTCATTTTAGACAATATGTTTCAGTTACCATGTATACATACAATTCATACACCCAATGATTCTGGGAGATTTCTTTATTAAAGGGACTGGCCCAGACTAAAATAAAAAAAAAATCGGTGATTTTATTTTGGCTTCTTAATATGACCGTATGATGTAAACATGTTCATAGACTAGAACTATATAAGTTTTTTAATTTTTGTGCTGCGCATTCACCAGTTAGGCTAGATATAGAGACGAAATTCCCGTATTTCATATTTTTGACATGGTTGTCAATAATTAGAAATCGGAGATTTCGTCTCTAAATCTAGTCTATCTGGTGAATGCGCAGCGCAAAAATTAAAAAAACTTGTGCAGTTCTAGTCTATGGACATGTTTACATCATATGGTCATATTAAGTAGCCAAAATAAAATCACCTATTTTTTGATGATTTTAGCCTGGGCCAGTCCCTTTAACATCTACAGCAGTCACATTAACATGATTAAGATTTAATAAAATATAAAAGATTAGTGTAGCCTATCATTTCCGTCATTTGTGTTATATATTACCGTAGTATTCTCCTATCAGACACTGCATTTCACTTCCACATTTTTAACGCAACTTGACAATAAAAGGCTATAAATTTATATAATAAAATATCAGCTTAAAAGCAAAACTGACCTGAAGTTACAACCTCAACTGCTTCGTCTGCAGATGTCCACCTCAACTTTTTGTCAGGGATAGGATGGAATGGTTCTCGAGAAAAGAAATGTGATTTTCGTCGTGGTATCTCCTGTTTTAAGTGATTAAAAGCTGGCCTGATCACTTGACCAAAAGCTCCTTTGCTATTTGATGCAAAACAGGTCGCGGCAGCTGCAAAGAATGATCTCATTGTGCAAGTCTTTGTGCTTTATGTACTTGTGAAACTTGTCTTGGAAGCTATCTGTCGCATTAATTCAGTACTTCAGCCACTCGTCAAATTGAATATGCTGATGGCATAATCTATCGGGATATAGTTGGACCCTGCAACAATAATTTCATAGTAAACTGTTATTTAATTATATCTTGATTAAGTTTGATCATACTCAGTGCTTCATCTAGCTCTTTCTAACATTGCGCAGCGCCAAGTTGCCTTTTGTGAGCGCCATGCTGCCTTTCTAAAGTGTCATGGTGCCCTTCATGTGCGCCATGTTACCCTTCTAATACTGTAGATCTGGTAATATTCGGGATGTTTAAATTTGCGAATCTTTTGTTTCACATCTGGCAAATAGATAATAAATACTGGAATGTGTAAAAAATAACTACTTTTTACTCCTTTGAAGGCCTAGTGCTGTGTTTATACTGAATGAGGGCTGTCACAAAAGTCACAGATTAAAAAGGCAGCAACATCCCTGAATTGTATTGTACACTTTGGTGCCAGACACCGCCACACTGTAATGAGTAGGCCTACTTTGATATTTTTTTCAATTTTCATGAGATTAAATCGATTAAAAAGTCTGCTTGTATTTCATGCTTTATTATCTTCAACTACATTTAAAATGACGATATCTAATTTATAAAGTGTCCTGTGAAGTCATATTTTTAAAATTTTCTTGGAGGGGGGGGGGGGCAAAACCCAAACCACCCCCCCTCCAGGAGTGACGGCGCTACGCGACGTCACAAAGACAGTGCTACCCGGTTTTTTATTACTATCGGCTTTCATTTGCATGTTTCGGAAAACCCCCTCACGTTTTTTATAGAGCAGAGGATTTTTTTTAAAGTGCGCATGCCCCCCTGATAATTGTGAAATTAGTTTTTTTTTCTAGCATTTTGTTTGTACGGCGCTGTGATAAAACAGTGCCGTGCCGCGGATGCGCGCTTTGAGGAAAGCCCTGCCCCATACACCCGTAGAAAATGACAATGGCTGCGTTCACCTGAGCTGTTGAGTTAGACTCTAACGCAGTGACTCATCTAGCCAGCCGTCCAGCCGTCTTTTTGGACAGCCAGTTTTCATGTTGGGCCATTTCGGATGGGACGGCCAGTCTGAAAACCTCTAAAAAGACGCAAATATTTCGTTACAATCCCCCAAAAATGATGGGCTTGAGAACTCAAGGCCCACAATAGTCTGTTGAATGTACAGGGGTATTCTCCAAGAAAACAAATATTGATTGGAAAAATGTAAGGTTGACTAGGGTGGGTAACCTTTAGACACTGTCACAAGGTGCCCTGAAACTTTATCTGCCACCAATTATTTCAGGCATAATTAATTGTTTCTTATTCTAGCTGCTGCATCTAGTATAACATAATTGCAGTCTCTAGCTACGAGCATAAAATAAAGCATACATGTAGTATATAAATATTGAAGTTAGATGCAAGCTGTATCAAGGTACCCCATGGTCTTAATCCAGGTCGTGTCTCAATGTGCCACGAGCATAGGGTACATCCTGATTTTTTGAGGGAATTTGTTTTGTTAAAAAAAAAAAAAAATTTATCGTCTATAGTATACCTAGCTGGATGCTTAAACATCCTTATATTGCTACACGAGTATTGCTACAAAAAAGATATTTATGAAATATTAAATATTTTGGAGGGTGGTTGGATATCTTTGTCTCAAGATGGCACAGTCTTTCCACGAGTTAATTAACATACACTGGTTGTTTCTGACTCTGCTGCTCGATAAATGGCATGTACGTAATCTGAGAAGAACAAAACAAAACATGTGACTGGATAAGCCTCAGTACGTGTCAAAGTAATTCACACCTTACGTCTAGCGTGACTGGCTAAACATGTTAAAATACAGAGTTGTGATCACGCTTGCAATCATTCTTCCCGTCATGATATTCTCCTGGTTATGTTCAATTATTTATGTTGTTTTGTGCAATTGCTAACATTTTACAGGGTTATTATAAGATTATTATAGGTTATTTTTTTGTTTAAAAGGTTATTCTGGGGTAGGCCCTACTATTCCTTGATTTCAGTTTGTGCACCATCTTGCGATTGTCTGCTGAAATACCTGATATCAGCGCGAATTTGCTCTCAAACATTGATTTATGCTATTATTTGGGCTCGCCATGGCTATTTCTTAACGATTACAGGGTTATTGTAAGTTATTATGAGGTTATTATAGGTTATTATGTGGTTATTATGGGTTATTCCGGGTTATTATGGGTTATTTCGGGTTATTATGGGGTTTTGTCGCACCCCTCCAGCCTGATACTCCAAATAGGAGGTGCTGCTGGATAATATTTCAAAGTTCAAGCCTGAATTTACCATAGTCATCTTCATCCACTACAAGCCGCGAATTGCTGTCGCAATTCTTGACTTGTAGTTTAGTTTAAACATATTTTATTGTCCAATTGAAGCAATACAGGATTGTAATACATGGCTTTGTTCGGAAAAAAAGTTAGCGATGCTTGCGGAGTCATGGAGTGAATACAATGAGGCATAGGTGTAAATCTCTTTGGCAGAGCTAGAAAATGTCATACAACAAATGCATGTAATTTAGTGGTATCATATTAATGTTATCGTGACCTCATATACTGTTGTTGTAGACCCAGTAAATACAAAACACCCGTACAACATCCATACAACGCCGGCTTAACGTCTTCGCCCCCCAAAAGTGGTGATCATGAGACCAACCAACAGGCACAGGACGTCGAATCAATGCCGGTCTAGCGCCGGTCCACCGTCTACTATGATGGTCCAACGTCAAACAAACACCAACACAACGCCCTGCGTCTGCAGAGCATAATAACTAGTTCTTTGCTAGCTAAGAAAATCGTCTAGTGGCTACAATAAAAATATCTAGCAAGGATGTAGTGTAGTGGATAAAAATGATTTGTATGGTTTAAAAAAAAAAAGAAAAATACCACATATTCATATTGGTAAACCAGTTTCATGGAAATTTTCGTTCTAAAACCTTTGGTTGTAGCAAAATTAGGTCTGTTTTCAGGGATGTAAAATGATGCTTTGATGCACCGTGAGGGCTGAAAGGGTTAATCATGTCAATCTGCATGACTTGTTTGTTATTCAACATTCTTCCTGATTATCGCTCTCTCTAAGCTTTCCAGACATCTCGCATCATTGCCACTTCGCCCCCCTTTCACCAGTGGACGCTTCGCCGTCGCATTTGAATGAGACGTCTCGCATCATAGTCATCTCGCATCATAGTTATTTTAATGAGACATCTCGCATCATAGTCATTTCGCATCATAGTCATCTCGCCCCCGTCGCATTGTAGCAGTATTAACCTTCCCACAGCTACAGGCCAATGAACATAGTAATTAGAGTGATCTTTCGCCGTGGCGTCGCATCATAGTCATTTCGCATCATAGTCACTTCCCCGTATATAAACAATGAATTAACCAGAAGCACCAGATATTAAATTATCGTTTATAGCTATGGGATAAGCCTAAGAAGGCAACTTTAATAAAAAAAACGTGAGAATGGTATTAATGTCCACATGTACGTCTGTAGGCCCCTATGTCTGTCTGTCTGTATGTCTGTCTGCTGGTTTGTGATAATTTGGTATTTACATCCCAAGATAACACAGCATTACTGCATAGTGACAAAGGCAAATGGTGGTTACATGCACTATAATAATTAAATGTGAATAAAACATGTAAAAATGTATATAATGTGTATACATATCAAATCCATATCACCCAGTTCATTATTACCTAGATACGTACTCAGCCAACACGCACGATTTAACCAATGTAGGTTTAATGTTGGTCCACCGTCTGCGACGCTGGCCCAACATTAAACCAGCATTGGTTAAACGTCTCGTGTCTGCTGTGTATTACCTAGTGAGGCGTGCACAAACACTGAAATAACACCGCTGACATCGATCGATTTTAAACCCTATAGTCTGTGCAACAGAATAAAGTAACTGGAATAGCAACTACATTAATAAACATATTTTTCCACAGGGTAGCTGGATGAGCATATTTTGTTTTCAACTATTGCCTATGTTGTCATGTCGCCATATATGTTCTTATGGGCATATATTGATACAATTTACAGTCAAAGGTAAATTATAAATACAAAAAATAATAATACTTATATAGAGCAGGGCCTAGATATTATACATTAGTATCATATTATTATATTCTGTTTCCATAAAACATATTCATGATTAACTGACCTTAACATCATTGCATACATAGAATTGAACGAAAACCGTTTTATGCTTTTATTACTGTTACATATGGCCGGTATTTAATTTAACTAACTATTTCTACAAGTAAATTGAATTTAATAATAAGTTTTACTTACGATTTTTATTTCAATCGATTTTGTACACAAGTGGTTATTTGTGGTGTAAGAAGGAGCCAATTAAACAAATATACGGTATTGTGACTACTGTATAGATGATTCGGCTATACGCCGGCGAAATAGCTATCTTTCTTTTTTGTTAGCTATTACCATCTCGCAGTAAAATTAAATTAAACAATTTGATGAAAACAATAACACTTTTTCAAAGAAAAAACTCATGAAAAATAATTACTCGTTGTGCATATAACACATTTCATAATTACAGTTGTATCGCTGTTAGTGCTTTAACTATCAATAACGTTCTCGTTTGTATTGGCAATGCGGTATGTTCGCGATAATTTTGTGAAGCACATCATGTTTCTTGACGTGTAGTGGGCTACACTGTCAAAGACTACACGGCGGCAAAATGATTGGAGCCCTTTCATTTACCATGGTTAACCCTTGAATTAGTTATATTTTATTCCTTTCCTGATTACTTTATAAAAAAGGCAGTGGCTAATCGTACGTGATTTTTTATAATGTAACTCTATGGGCAGCCTCGTTTACGAAATGACGGGCTCCCATTTCCGTATAAAAAAAACATTGTCCGTTTTCAAAACTAATTAGTTTAAAGGCATGTGCCGCATCAAAGCACAATAAACGCAGAACAATCGATAATGGTGACATAATTGTGACTGGATGTTATCTCGACACAGTTATTGTTGCTCCACTCCCAGTGACGTAACACGGCACCGCGACTAATCCTTTGCCACCCTTTGCCTCCACGGCATATGTTCAGTTTATTTTGTTATCGGCTTGAATATATACTCCAGATTGTTTTTATTGCTACTAGTTATAATAATATTTATAATATATATTAAAACGCGTAATTTGTGAGGAAGTGGTGAACTATTTACCTTACACAATAGTGCTGAGATCTCTTAATTAACAGTCGAGTAATCTGATAGTTGCCGAGAATCACTGAACGAAATATCAGAATAACGGAACGGAAAGATACAGCAATTACGTTTGATAATGACCAAGAGACTAATTCAAAGTATTATATATAACAACACGATAATGTGCGATATTAAACAATAATTACATATAGGCCTATATTATTTGTGTACTACTAGTGCTAAATGTAACTTTATTATATATACTATAATATGAAACATATTTATTATGGAATAAAAGTACTGAAGACATGAAAGACAATTCATAATAACAACAAAGTCAACAGTGTTAGCGGGATCAAAAAGTAACACTTATTCGAAGTAACACTTTTTCAAAGTCAACAGTATTGATGGGATTACTAAGTAACACTTGTTTAAAGTAACACTTTTTTAAAGTCAACAGTATTGACAGGATCAAAAAGTAACACTTGTTCAAAGTAACTCTTTTTCAAAGTCAACAGTATTGATGGGATAACTAAGTAACACTTGTTTAAAGTAACACTTTTTCAAAGTCAACAGTATTGACAGGATCAAAAAGTAACACTTGTTCAAAGTAACTCTTTTTCAAAGTCAACAGTATTGATGGGATAACTAAGTAACATCTGTTTAAAGTAACACTTTTTTAAAGTCAACAGTATTGGCAGGATCAAAAAGTAACAATTGTTCAAAGTAACACTTTTTCAAAGTCAACAGTATCGACGGGATAACTAAGTAACACTTGTTCAAAGTAACACTTTTTTAAAGTCAACAGTATTGGCAGAATCAAAAAGTAACACTTGTTCAAAGTAACACTTTTTTAAGGCCAACAGTATTGAAGGGATCACAGAGTAACACTTTTACAAAGTAGCACTTTTTCAAAGTTAACAGTACCGACAGAATCGCGAAAAACCCCACATTTTTTCATGATGGAAAAGTTTTCAGGTAGGGCTGTAAATGATGTAAATTGGTTAATGATAACATGATTTCTTAGGAATAGAGCAGTTTAAGCACTTTCCTTTTGCTACGGAGAATTACACACATTTAAAGAAAAATCTTAGCATGTTTATTAACTTGTTTATTAACACTGTACATCGATGGACAGAGAACAACATCATCACTCCTCAAGTCGTGTGCGTCGCTGTACAGTCCCAGCCCAGAAACAGACCTCGATGCATAGAAAAAATTGACTATGATGCGTGTTTCACCCTATGAACTTATATTCTATGACATTGAACTGATGCGTGTTTCACCCCATGAACTTATATTTTTTTACATTGAACTGTCATGACATTGAACCGGGCCCACAAATAAATAATGTACTATGTAAATACTAATCATTTAATAATTTTGTACAATGAGATTCATAAAATTGGTTTAATATGTGATTATATCATAATAAAGTCTGTTGTGTCACCATAGGCCTACACCTCACTAGTTAGAGAGCAGCGAAATAAAAAATTATATGAGATTAAAACAACTATATCCTGGTTATTTCTTACAGTAGCGGATTCGATATATAATCATAATGGTTCACTGGAGTGGGCCTATAGCGAATATATGATCTCTGCTAAATATATGTCTATGATGCGATAAGTAGGCCTATAGAATGATAGGGTTTGGAATAAAATAGTGATGCATCAGTGTAGGCCTATCAATAGAATAACGACGGCGAAATGACTATGATGCGAGATGACTATGATGTGAAGCGTCCAATGGCAATGGCAATTACGGGGGCGAAAAAATAGATCCCAGTATGTGAAATAATGACGGCGAAATGACTATGATGCGAAATGATTATGATGCGAAACGTCCAATGACGGGGGCGAAATGACTATGATGCGAAGTGGCAATGATGCGAGATGTCCGGAAACCCTCTCTAACTTACTTAGACAGTTAGAGAGCGATAATCAGTGATAATACAAAAAGATTTGCATATATCAGATTCTTTTGATTATGAAAAAACCAAAAATATATAAAATAATATATCTAGGCGTTATTAGCATACCTGTATATACAATACATATCATTGCCATTGGCACATATTACTAATAAATATAAACAAACCTGCGAAAATTAGGCCTGAAAAAGAAAGATGAATGAATGAATGAATCAGTCAGCTAGACAGTAGCTGTATACTGCAGCTGCAAGCCGTGGGCGCCATACGGCCTGCTTTGGCAGTGGATCGTACAGCCAGCCACAGCCTACCATCAGGATACAAATGACTTTCAGCTGTGGCGGCGCGATGCGACCCATAACTCAGCCGCTCCATGCCTATCAGTAGTTTAATTACTTATTTTAGATTAAAATATATAGTTTATAATCCCCATAAAACCATTTCTCCCCCGAGCCTCCAAAACACTGCTTGCCTATAAACCCTTTCAATGACATTAGCAACGAAATTTGTAATGTTTTCTAGTAGATCCATCCCTACCCTCACACAAAGTCTAAGACGTCTGACAGCAGCGTATTAATCCACACGAATTCACACTGCCCATAATCTAACCTCTGACAGCAGCGTATTCATCCATCTGTATGAATTCACATACACTGCTCACCCTAGACACTGCTCCTTCGCATGTTAAAATGTGCAGATGGTTGACGTCATATGGCCCCCGCTCTCAATTTCAAGTATTGTAGTGAGCTTGTGATTGGCCGGCTGTCTTGCTAAAAGTACCCTGATCGGCTGGCGAGAATATTATGGTGGCGGAGAGGTGGGTGTAGACAGACACCTGTGTGGAGCCCAGCAAACGCGAGCATTTGACCCAATGCTGTTTCAATATTGGCCCACCGCCAACGGCGCTGGACCAACATTGAAACAACGTTGGGTCGAGTCTTCGTGTTTGCTGGGAGAGCTGTCCGCATTTTGATACACGTGTGCCGTCTGTGTCTGGTCGGAACAGGCAGCACAGTGCTCTGTGTAGAATTCACACTGCCCACATCTTCCTTCTGTCCAATCATCCGGACATTCCATGCAACCTAACGTCCCAACCCCCAATCTCATGCACACATGTCCTCTTATATATGTGCATGAGGACCCACTAGCATTCATCCCTACCTCACAAGGAATCCAAGACTTCTGACAGCAGCGTATTCACCCATATGAATTCACACTGCCCACATCTTCCCCCTGTCCCATCATCCAGACATCCGATGCAACCTAACGTTCCAACCCCCAGTCTCATGCACACACTCTTCTATAGGCCTATGTGCATGAGAAACCCACTAGTATTCATCCCTACCTCACAAGGAATCTAAGATTTCTGACAGCAGCGTATCTATCCATGACTTCACACTGCCCACAATCTAACCTCTGACAGCAGCGTATTCATCCATATGATTTCACATTGCCAACAATCAAACCTCTGACAGCAGCGTATTCATTCATATGAATTCACATTGCCCACAATGTAATAGGCCTACATACTTGTTGTTTGTCGTTTGTTTGTGTTAGCTAGCCCGGAAACCAGGCTGCCCGGGCCTTCCGATAAAAATCAATTGTTCAAGATCACCACGCGATCAGAGTTTTCGTAAGATTTGTTTGTTTTGTTTTGTATATACTGAGCACAACTTCCTAGTTTGGAAGACTAACGGCTCAGGGGGCTATCGCACCACATTGTGGATTTTCTGGGGTCTCGCTAGCTGTTGACCAGGCGACTCAATCGCTCTGCTTACCCAATCAGCGCTGGGGTCATGCTGGATGGAAACTGCGCCTATGTCCATTGAGGTTCTTTTACGTCCAACTCTAGGTCAGTCAGACGAGCCATTGATTTACGTGGTTCTCTGAGCCCCACGACACGACATCGCTACACGCAACATGTATGTCCTATTGTATACTGCACCTGGCAGTCCCAGACGGTCACCCATCCAATTATGAACCGGGCGCGACGTTGCTTAACTTCACTTCAGTGATAGAGCCAACACCAATGAGCTAACGCCGTATTCCGTATCCGATACTGCGCAAGTAATGATATTGTTGACATGGTCAAAAGCCACTAATGTCAAGATCAGTGTGCTTAAAGCCGACTAAACCCTAACAAGCCAGCCCTGTCCCCTTCTCTTTTTCTCAGCGCACCTCAGTCTAAAAGACTTCTGGTCCCTATTCAGTGATAGAGCCAACACCGATGAGCTAGTGCTGTATCCCGTATCTGATGCTGCGCAAGTACCGGTAGTGATATTGTTGACATGACCAAAAGCCACAATGTCAAGATGGGTGTGCTATAAGCCAACTAAACCCTAACAAGCAAACCCGTATCCCCTTCTCTTTATTCTCAGTGCACCTCAATCTAAAACACTTCTGGTCCCTATGATGATGTAGTGAAGTGACTTGACCAAAATGAGAGATCAGCCTTCTTATGCACGAACGATGTCGAACCACACTGAACGACTGCTGCGAGAACTGCCCTAATATTGATGCTGCGCAAGTACCGGTAATCATATTGTTGACATGACCAAAAGCCACAATGTCAAGATATAAGTGAGAAATGAGAGCATTGCACTCTAGTCACGACGCCCTATAAATCCTATAGTTGGGACGTCTTGACTGTTTAGTGCTCAGTGTTACTCTGCCAGGAAGCTGTATTTCCCAGCCCCAAAGCAACTGTGTCACATGAGGCACAACACAGTCTCGGCCTCATTGCGATCGCGCCTACAATATGATAGTTGAAGTAAGGGAAATTATTCTAGATGCTTCTGAGCCCCATCTGGAGGGAACATAGCTTCACCAGAGGAGACTGAATCCTGATGCCCATCAAACGACCATCTTAGAGGATCCACCTCCGGACAGCTGCTCACTCAGCCACGCGAGTTAATTCCAACCGTTCAGCAGGTTCCTACCAATTAATGGTGACTTAGCTGCCACGTGATTGGCGACTGATGATCTAAGTCTGATTAATTGACACATGATTTGTGATCTGAGTGACATTTTGAAGCGTAGGCCTAGTCTATAGGCCTAGTCTATATATAACTAGAACTGGCCTCATTTAGAGGAAACACAGCTTCAATGGAGGAGACAGAGCAGTTAGTGGCCATCACACGACCATCTCAGAGGGTTTACCTCCGGACAGCTCACTTGGCCACGGGACTCAATTCCAATCCCAGTTAGACAGGCAGTGAGCCTATGTCTTTTTTAGGAATTTTCAGTTGTTTGCTCAGGATTTTCTTAATCACTAAGTTTTAATCGATGTTGAGTCAATGATATACATGTCGGGGGCTTATATGATGTCCTATTTATATTTCTATTGATGTTCTAAACTATATTAATATTTGAGTTTCTATGCAATCGACTTCGATTTACACTATTATGATCCTTAGCTATTGAAGTTTATTGCTACGACTTTCTTAAGAATTCTCAGTTGTTCTAGAAGCTTTATTCAGGTTTTTCTTGATCCTATGAGTCGATGTCGGTTCAAGGATGTACATGTCAGATGAATCCTCATTCTTTGTATAAGTTGACTAAATACAGGCAGTGTGTCCAGGCTGGGTCTCCGTATTGAATGCTAGATTTGATAATCAAATTGCATTTGCCTAATGATGTTTCAATCGAGACAGATGCCCACCATTAAACCAACCTTGAGTGTTTACTAGTACTTGTAATTCCATCAAACACGAAACGTTGACCCAATGCTGTTTTAAGATTGGGCCTGCATCACAAAAAATGATACAGCTTTAAACTAGCAGAGAGTCAAGTCAATCTATTTACTGGGCACACTGAGTGTGTGAATGTGTGAACGGGATGATTGACATGTGAGGCATTGCCAGTGTGTCATTTAAATTTTCATTCTTGTTATACTACAATAATAGAACATGTGTGTATGGTATTGCTATACATCTTTCCATTGATGGATCAACTTCATAATATAGACTGATGGTTGTCTGCAACAAGGTGAAATGACACTCTTCTCCATTTTCAAATGTTTCAAGAATTTGACACCTGTGCTGGTCACGTTGTGGTTTGAGACAAGTCGCCCATGTCAGAGATTTAGTTGTGGTCAATTAATCTTGTCAGATTGTTATTTGTAATAATTCAGTAATGATTTGATTGTGGTTAATTGCACTTGTCCCTTTGTTGTTTGTAACGTTCATAAATGTGCATTATTATTTGTAATGGTATTTCAATTACCACTGCCTTTTTACAGAGCAGTGCAACAACTTCACTTGTCACATTATTTCGATTATAGGCCATTTTATAGACCATTTTTTCTACTGCAAAGCACGATATAGGCAAACGTGATAATTATCAAGTTGGAACACTCTGATAGGTCATCAGATAAAACATATTGTGAGCGATAGGTTATCTAGTATAAAAACTGGAATCTACATGTGATCTTGTGATATATTTTGAATGTGATGTGAAAAATTTAAATGAATATGTGTATTCATTCTAAAGTTATGAAACATTGTATTAGGCTGGAGTTAGCTGAGATAAATGAAATGAAATGAATCGGGCTTTAGGCCACCTTTGTGCACATATAGGCTAAACTGGGCCAGGAGAACCTCCTGAGAATGGTGAGATGATTGAGATGACACTGTCCTCCAGACACAGGATTCGAAATTCGAGCCCTAGCGGTCTTAGGCCGAGCACGCTACCTCTCGGTCACGGAGGCTCCCCACAATACTGACTTTCACACGTGGATGGGGAAGAAACATTTTTGTTTCTTTCAAACCGCCGAGACCGGGAACCGAACCCCGAACTCTGGCGTGAAAGGCAGCGGTGCTAGTTAGCTGAGATAAACAGACTAATTATTGTAAAAAAGGATGATAATTTCAAAGGTTGAAAAATATCTTTAAAATCATATTTCAGCTTGGAGACATCTGGTTTGGGGTTTTAGAGCTGTTATAGAATGGCCTGGCATTGATCTCCATCTTGTACAAAAATGTAGCGAAAGTACCATCTAGACACATATCGCAGTATGACTATATATGACTCCGTATGACTGTATATTTTTTAAATAGATCAAATAAGTCAGTAGGAGGAGATTACAATAATACTATTTGATTATAGCAGTCTGAAATATTTGGTTCAACGAATAAATCTAACAATTCTACGTTTCTATGTGAGAAAAGGCAAATGTTAACGATGTCATAGGTCCCTATATTCATGATATTGGCGATATGACCTTCTATGCATAATGACCCTTGGACGCGAGCCTACACTGGTCCGATTGAGGCGCTGGTCCAATCCCGCGACGACTCTGCCCTACCATCTCCGCAACGCAAGGTTGAATGAACAAAACTAATATGCAGCTTGGGCTCCAATGCCAAAAGATCGATAGGGCCTACATAATCGGGTATAAAAGGTGGACAAGGTCATTCCAAGTTCAAAATGCAAATACCACGTCCACGAGGCTTGCATAGGTTACCTGCATAGACCTACATATGCGTGCATAAGAAATTACGGCCTCGACGCCCACATTTGTTGTTCACAGCAGTCGAATTCAATATAATTTTGTGTTTGAATGAGTTAACAACCGTTCCGACACTTTCACGTCATCAATAATGGGATATGTTAGGCCTATAGATGGATAACCGGTACGGGTGATGTGCATAGGTACATCACAAAACGTCATTTTAATGTTATTTTGGTGTTTTTTCAAGATTTTTGTGAATTTGTGAGACACTGCAATATAAAAGACATATTTTCCTCTGTTTGTTTGTTTTTTTACTCACTATTACTGGTAGAAATGAAGCCAACATTGTATAATTGACAGCATTAGTTGTAAGAGGTAAGAACAGGCATGATTTGGCCTCTCCTGATAAATTTGTATGCCATTTTTGTATTTTATTTTTTGTAAAAAAAAAATGCAAAAAAATGAAGATAAACTATTTCCACTGCCCTACGAGGAAGTTCTGGAGGCCATAATTAAAGCGGTTTGGACAGATCAATGTGAGAATATTTAAGAATTAAGATACCCAGGCAAGGCTGCAATAGATTGCCCAGGGTAAAACCTGGGTGAAGTTTGTTTGTCTGCCCTACGCTTTCTCAAGGGGCGCAACGACGGTAAAAATGGCAGTTTCGTAGCCATAAGTATGAAAATCCATCAAATTTGTTCTTCTTCCATGACTCCAAAAGATAAAGAGGGGCCGGAGGCTATGCCCTGCTGTAGGCCCTATCAAAAAACTAAAACTCTCTAGAATGCAGAGGCGTCCGCAGCTTTCCGATATGGGGGGGGGGGGGTGTGTGTCAGGAGGTAAAATGTAGAAAAATATGGGGTGTCTCCGAAAATGCCCAGAATTTTTTGAAAATCTGCAGCCCAAGGGGGGGGGGGGGGACAGAACCCCTCTGACCCTCTCCCTGTGCACGCCCCTGGAATGTTAATCTTAGTAGTTTATCCAATATAATCACTGATATGTAGCGCAATGGTATGCACAACTGAAGGTTTAAGCCACAGATTGTGCGCATACAAGATCTTGCGATATTTCTTTGGACGGTCATATCTAAGACTTGGTCTCGATTATTTAGGTCGAAAATAGGTTCATTATAATTAGTAGCATCCCAGCGACAAGATCGCATATTCAGCTTGTTTTCTGCGCAGTCATTCAAAAGTTATGGGCATTTTTCGGACTTTGGGTAGAAATCGCTCTCAGTTACCGCCATGTAGAAAACCTTGATTTTTACAATACAGCAATCCACGGCCTCGAAGTGGGCGTCACGGCTAGAGCAATGGGGGATCAGAACCAGCAGACTGCAGTTAGGCTGCCTGAACCTCGGCATGGGAAAGTGGGCCAGTGTTCAGGCCATATCAGATATTGCACGTAGGCTACACCACGCAAGGGCGGGGGCCCTAGGGTAGTGGTTAGCACCGCTGCCTTTCACGCCAGAGTTCCGGGTTCGGTTCCCGGTCTCGGCGGTTTGAAAGAAACAAAAATGTTTCTTCCCCATCCACGTGTGAAAGTTAGTATTGTTGGGAGCTTCCGTGACCGAGAGGTAGCGTGCTCGGCCTCAGACCGCCAGGGTTCGAATTTCGAATCCTGTGTCTGGAGGACAGTGTCATCTCAATCATCTCACCATCCTCAGGAGGTTCTCCTGGCCCAGTTTAGCCTATATGTGCACAAAGGTGGCCTAAAGCCCGATTCATTTCATTTCATTTCATTTACACCACGCAACTCTCAGCGACTGAAGCAATAAAAATAGAAATGTGTGGGCTTTACAAGCACGTTCTGTCGATTACAGATAGGCCTAATTGCTTGGTCTGCATCTGGGGTCTGCGTCTACAATTTTTTAACCAGAGGTCTGTGCAATGCTCTACAAAGGCAGTATCTGCTTACTTGTAAAGTAGGCTACTGGCACCAGTGACAGTCTTTTGCCTCCGGCTTTTGCCTTTGCATGGCATTGGCAGTGACAGCAGCAGCTTCCACTACCGATGTAAGCTGGATCTTGGGCTCTTGTCATCAGAGTCATATACATGTAGATGTATTTCACGCCAACTTCCCTTTCATTTCAGATGTCAGAGCCCTGTAGCCAATATATTAAGCTAGTATCTCACCAAGAAACGACTGCGTTTTTTAACGATTGCTTAACGAATTTGTCAAAATATTTAGCGATTGTGGTCTATAACCATGATAACGACTGATCTACAGATGTAGCCGAATTGCTACTTGACAGGTAGGCCTACGTGGGAATATCTTGTTCGCACAATTAGGTAGCCAAATTGCTATCTATTTTGAAGCTTCTATATTGAAGAGCAGAATAAAATCCCACAGAATTATTTACTACTGATGACTACTAACAAAGCACAGCATGTAGCTTTTATGGTCCTGTCAACATCTTCAACTAGTTATCTGCTTTTTTCTGCGGAGATATTTATTAGATAACTTTGAGGTGGTATCTTTTACAGCAGAAATTAATCATCTGTTGTGATGATCCCATCCCCAGTCGAAGTGTGGAGGGTATAATCATGCAGAGGAGCCTCTGAATGGTTAACTACAAAAAGTCCTACCTGACTGAACAGTTTGGATGTAAGAGTAGGCCTATACATAAGCAAAATGTTGTATAATAATACATGTACAATAAAATACCTATACATAAGCATAAATGTTGTATAATAATACATGTAAAATAAAGTTCATATGTCCATTGCAGTTTGGTGGCTTAGTGTTATTTAAAAATCGTTTTTAAAAGGTATGCCATGCAAGGCTGATTTTGCCTAGCCTAAACTCCGTATATATGTTCTGTGGCCTATAATCACACCATTAAATTATGGATGCAAGCCATTCCCAGCAAACGAGAGTGGTTTACATGTTGGGCCACCATCTTCAGCGCTGGCCCAACATTGAAACGATATCGGGTGAATGGCTTGTGTTTTCTGGGTTATAGTGTTCGCCCGTTATTTGGGTAATTTTTGTGGTTTTGTCAGCTATTGCAGCTACATGAGTTCTAGGGCCTATACTCACATGTGGTGTCATATACTTTGTCTGACATGATTTGAGGTTAAAAATATAATCTGCGTATCAGGAAGAGATGGCAAATTATTTTTTCATGTTGCTAATTTTATTATTTAGCAAGACTATCTGTCATCATTGACAATTGTCACATGCATGCATACATGCATTGATGCATGCATGGATACATGCAAGCATCCTATGCATGCATGCCCCCCTTCATGTTTGCATATGTCAGGCTAGCAAGTATGGATTCATGTAGGGCTATGCATATCAGGGCTTTTTTCAGCATTTTTGAGCATATGCCAGGCTGGTAAGTACGCATCTATGCATGTATACAACAACATTTGCATATTAGGCTTTTTTCAGCATTTTTGAGGATTTTTTAAAGCAGTTTAGTTTAGGCTTTCACCTCAACTGTTAAGGAATGACTAAAGTTTAGATTAGGCTTTCACTTGAACTTTTAATAAATGACCAAGAAATTCAGACTGGCTTTGAGAGCTTATGAAAGGTTAACAAACTGCTAAGCATTAATCGTCTCGAGCTTTTTGAAAGCATTTGAAGCATTTTTTATCAGTTTGATCAACATGAGCAAAATAAAAGCTTAGAAAAGCCTATGAAAGATCTAATATGGGTAAAAAGCTTTCTGAAAGCCTAATAAACTGCTAGAATAGGCAGTTACTCTGACCAGGGTGGTCTAGCTATCTAGCACGGTTTACCCGATATCAGGCCTGTCTTAGTAAATAATGGCCGATTGGCGGCCATTTTGGATTTTTTGAGTTGAAAATTTTCAGGGTGCATCCTCTCCTGAAATCTTACATTTTATTTTATAGTTATGGTCTAGCTATCTAGCACGGTTTACCCGATATCAGGCCTGTCGAAGTAAATAATAGCCGATTGTCGGTCATTTTGAAATTTTTTGAGTCAAAATTTTTCAAGGTGCATCCTCTCTTGAAATCTTACATTTTATTTTATAGTAATGGTCTATATAGCTATCTGGCACGGTTTACCCGATATCAGGCCTGTCGAAGTAAATAATGGCCGATTGTCGGCCATTTTTTATTTTTTTGAGTTGAAAATTTTCAGGGTGCATCCTCTCCTGAAACCTTACAATTTGTTTTATGGTAATGGTGTAGCTATCTAGCACGGTTTACCCGATATCAGGCCTGTCGAAGTCAATAATGGCCGATTGTCGGCCATTTTGAATTTTTTGAAGTTGAAAATTTTAAGGGTGCATCCTCTCCTGAAACCTTACCATTTGTTTTATATTAATGGTGTAGCTATCTTGAGCGGTTTTCATGATATTCTGCAAAATATTTCAGTCGGATTTATCGATGTTAATAATTAGGTCAAAGTGCTGCGTCAACTTCAAGGTCAAGGTTAAAAAACCTGAAAAGTCACAACTAGGGACCTTAGAGATCATGTAGGCCTATGTGCAATATGACTGTAATCTGCCATGTAGTTTTCGAGATCTGCTCTGGAAACGAAGTGCGTGTCAAAACATCTAGATAGGTCATAGTACTGAACCAAAAGTAGGTCAAAGTTCATATACCCCAAAGGCACAACTAGACCCCCTAGAGGTGTTGTGTGTAAAATTTGAAGACAATCAGATAAGTACATCCTGAGATATACTCCGGAAAAGAAATGTGACCCGCCACGCGAGATTAAGGTACCTAGCCGCGGCTTTATTCAAATTATTTATGACGTCATTTAAAATTTAATTTTAATAATTACATAACTAAATTTAAAAAATTAAAAATCTTATAAAACAAAAAGTTTATAAAGATTTTATAAAAATTCTATCAGTTAATGAGACAGGAAAAACATGGCTATCGAGTCACCAGAAAAAATCTATTTCGAAAAATTGGAGCTTATGGCCCTTTTCGCGTGGCGGGTCACAAATGTTCACGGACAGCCCAACAGCCCAACTGTCCAGCGCCGGAACATCGTTTCTCCTTCTGCTAAAAAATATTTTGTCCTGTCTTTTATCCCCCTACAAGTAACCCACATACCAAAATTGATATCCTAAGTTATTATGTCTCCCCTATAAAGATATATATATTTATAGGGAGATATATTGATTTACTTCTCACTGCTCATTTGTTCGTCACATCAGTTTTGTGTCTGTGCGTTCTCTCAGTCTATCATGCAGGTGGTCAAACACGAGACCAAGGCTGGGTTAATGTTGGCCCACCGTCTACGAGGCTGAGCAAACATTAGCCCAGTATTAGGTGACCTTGTCGTGTTTGACGCCACGCTGAATGTGGGCCAGCGTCACCGACGCGGGCCAACATTAACCCAGCCTTGGCTTTAAGTAGTAGTTATTGTACGGCCCGAGCCTGGCCTGGCCTAAAAGTCTGAAAAACAAACAAAAGACGGCAACAAGACATACTGGCAAATTAGAGTGCGGGTGCCCAACAAGCTTTAGTGCTGACTAACGTTGGTCCATTGTCAATAAAATTGGCTCAGAATTAGCCCAATATTGTTTCCACGTCTAGTGTTTGCTGGTAGTCTGGTGGTAGAACTCGTTATTTGACCATTTGTATGAAAAAAGTGAAGGATAATTTATTTTTCGTTTTTATGAATCAGTATGTATACACCACAGTGCCTCAGAAAACAAATCCTCATGAATATACTTCAGGAAATTTGCTTAACAGAGCTTTAAAGTTTTGGCTAAAACTTGGTTAAAAATACAATGAATCACACAAAAACACACTACTGAAAGATGATGTGTATCGCCAAAAGCTACATATACTATTAATCCGAAATGAGAGTTATATTTAAAATCGAATGGATTTTAGAAGTTAAAAAATTTCAAAATGGCGCACATTTTTGCAACACAAATCATTAGTAGGGGGGCTTAATCGAATAATCGTTCACTTCGTTGCAAAAGTCTGAAATTTTTGTCACAAGCTGACATGACCTGGCTATTTCAGAATCTGCCGACAGACAAGCGATATTTTTCCTCAAGCGGCCATATTGAGCAATTTCAAAATGGCCGCCACTGCAATGCATTACACATGCCAACTTTTTAACTAATCATCACAGAACCACATGTAATACCTCTTTTCCAGGGTATTTGAGGTCGGGGATGACGATAATGACATCAGTTTCCATCAAAACTTGAAATGTCAAAGTCAAATAACAACATCAAGGTCAAAATCGTTAAAAATTTGCATATTACTGTTTTTCTCATTGGTCGATGTTTAAAAAGCTGAATAAATTCGTATATTTCAGCATCCTGAATATTTCAGAATCTGCCGACAGACAAGCGATTTTTTTCCTCTACCGGCCATATTGGGCAATTTCAAAAATGGCCGCCACTCTAATGGATTACTCATGCTAACTTTTTAATTAATCATCAGAGAACCACATGTAATACATCTTTTCTGGGGTATTTGAGGTCGAGGATGACGATTATGACGTCATTTTCGATCAAAAGTTGAAATGTCAAGGTTAAATAACAACACCAATGTCAAAATCGTTTAAAATTTGCATATTACTGTTTTTTCTCATAGGTTGATGTTTATAAAGCTGAATAAATCCGTAGTTTTTAAATAATTTTAAAACTTTGATAATGTTATGGGTCAGAGATCTTAAGTAGCGTGTGTAGTTGGTGAGGTGATGATATAAAATACAAATAAATATGGCTCTCTTCTCTCAGTCCACTGTCCAAATACGCCACAGTAGAGAGCCTGAAACTTCCCAACCACTGTAGGCTTACATATGTATTGAATTACACAATAATACTCGTCTCAAACACCAGTCCTTATTGGCACATTCACCTCCTTGTATCGTATGATATATCCCCGTCATTGTACCCCCTCATGTTAATCTAAGCCGCATGGATTTGTTTATGCCAAACATTGAGGATGGTAATGTGGCAAGGCCTTCATATTATAGGACCCCTGGTATGAGATACGAGAAACAGTTTGGATAAAGCACGTTTTTGAACTCCGAACTAAAGAGGAGATTGATAACAACATTGTGACAACATGGTCAGGTTATCATTCTCGGCTGAAGGAATAAAGCTCCCTCGAACCTCCAGCAGAAATTGACATTTTACCTCTCTTTCCTGACAAATCCTTTCCTGCAATTTCCATCAATCCTTGGTGACGTCAAGTACTTAATTTTGATAGGCGAACTTCATATTGAAGATAAAGCTCATTTTATGTGGCTCTGGATGGGGAGTGGGTGATATCTGAGGCTGGTGTGTTCACCTCTGGCAGACCTATATCAACGCTGGATGACCACCATATTAAGCGCACTCGGTATGATCATCAAGTTTCATTGGTGGCCCTCTGTCTCCTTCAGCAAGGAGCATACCAATGGTAATACAGACTTATTTGTAGAATGATTTGACAAGCAGTCGAGGGAGGGACATATGTGTAAGTACTGTTCACTTATTATCGAGGTGGAAATTGTCATTTGTCGTTTGTGCACTTTCTGAGAGATGGTGATTTTGAGCTTAATGCCTTGGATGAATTGTGTCGCTGGTTTTTAGCATTTGACAACATACTTTTTTCCAGATGGTTACCGAACCATGTAAATGATTTAGTGATGTGTTTTTTTGCTCATTCTGATATTTTCGTTGTTCAACGGTTTATTTATAAATTGTATTTGATGGATCTGTCTCATGAACACATCAATCGGTTGTACAAGCTGGTGGTGGTTGCTTATCAGATCTGTATGATGATACTGATTCTATTGCATTGTACATGCTAGCTGCACCTGATTTTCTGACATTCATTAATGAATTTGAAAGTGTACAAAACCATCGCAACTCATCAGATGTACATCACAAAGAACCTCTATAAGCTCTAGAAGGACACTTTGTCATTGACGTCGCAAGTTTCATGAGAGTACTCATAGATCGTGCAAGTCCATTCTTGGATGCTGTCCATGTAGTAATTGGCACTGGTGATGTAATAGGAGCATGAAGTTACAGTCAAATAGATTGGACGTGATCTGCATGAATAGTGTGTGCATGAGATAATCTACTAAGCACAATTCCAATAATATAGGAATAATGATGCAAAATGCTACACTTCTTATGTTTATGTCTCACCAGTCCCGAAAAAATGGAAATATTTTTCACCATTTCTTCGTGAGCGTGGTATGCTCATGCTCAGTCCAAGTTCTCGATGTGGCTGCTTTAATTCACATCGTATGTTCAGGTCGTGTAGCAACATTTAAAGATTGCACACACATGCATCTAGTGCCCTATCTGAAGAGCCAAATAACCCCCTCTGCAAATGATGAGATGATTAAGATCACGCCGCCCTCTAGACATAGGATTCGAAATTCTAGCCCTGGCGGTCTGAGGCCGAGCACGTTACCTCTCATGGAGGCTCTAGTGCTCCACCCAATACTTACGAGTGATCTTCTTTGTTTCTCTGAAACATGAATGCCAGAGCGGGGGACGACTTTTCAATCAGACAACTTTATAACCACTGGATCAGCCTCCCCCCTGCCCAAATTGCTCCAACTGGGAGTACACCAATTCCAAAAAGAGATTAGCAAAAATGTCTGTACAAAAATAAACGAAAATAAGATACATTACTCCATATGACTCTGTGCTGTCCTACAGAACATGTACCATGTTGGATTTTCAGACACTTTAAATGAACAAATTTACTTGCACTCTAGACAAACCTAGGTCTCTCAAGTCGGGGTCTGTCAACATGAAGCGATTTGTCTCTGTGTGCTTATACATGTTATATGTATAGTAAGAGTTGTATTGTTTCATCTGTTAAAGAAGCAAGACAGCAGCACATGGACCTCACGCTCCCTTGATAGCATACCTTACACACGCAGCTCGGTTTGAGTACGTCAAAAGATCATTCCTACATGCTTTCTATTATGTGGAAGCAGGCAATCATGCCATCAGGTGGTACCAGACTTTTCCACTTGGGGATAGGAATGTGATAGAAACAGGTGGTTGTCATTCAGGACGAAACTTACCTGATGTTAGTAAGTCGGGTTTACGGTGCACCTCCATAATTATGCAAGTTTGAGGGAAGTTGTGTGAGTAACGAAACCAGTAACTAAACACATGATTGCACTGAAAACATATCCACTTTTATTTGGTCATGAAATATTATTAGTTTTTCATTTGTTTTTATTATTTCGTATTATTTCCATGACATACGATTTATACAGACAGTTTAATTTTCAGAAGGTACTGCATATCGTCGGGTGTATGCTATAAAGGGTCAGATAACTAATTTAATGAAAATCACTTTTTTGTATTATATTACAGGCGACTGTACACTAATCATTTTCTGAAATTCTAAAACTCCCTTTGTTTTTATAAATTAGTGAAAAAGTGATTTTAAATGAGGCTTTATTGTCACATTTATTTAGTTTGTTGTGTTTATTATCCCTTTGTACGTGATGTCCGTTTAGTGTTTGTTATAAGGGAAAATGTTCATGCTAAAAGAGGTTAAGTTTATGGCGCCTTATAGATAAAGTAAGATTAAGTAAACAAATGGCTTCGTTAATTAAGTGATGTTGTCATGTAATATAACTGTAGAAAGGGTCATTTCCGAAATATGTCATTTTCTGGCACTTATCCAATAAAACCCTTTCTAGCATAAAGCACTCCTTGTATTAATAGATGATACAATCTCGTAGTATAAAACGACAATGCATAATGTCACAATGACAATAATCTCATATTCCTGTGCTCAACAGATTATGCTAGAAAGGGTTATACTTATATCCTTTTAAAGCATTATCATTTATGTTACATTTCCGTCATCACATCATGCTATAAAAGGTTAGCATATACTATTGTAATACAGAGCTAAGTTATTTACTTTTCACACCTTAAAACATCCTTTTCTTCAATAAAACATGTTTCGTTGGCATTGTGTGAAGTTTGGGGGAGTTTTGTGCATTTTTAGTGAGGTAATTTTAGGATATACTACTTTATTTTTAACAGTCAATATCTCAAAACGATATTTTTATTACATAACCCTTTATAGCATACACCCGACGATATTATCTATTCTTTTTGTTATTTCATTGCTTTTGTCAATTGTCCATGGAAAAAACCTTCGAATTTAGTGGCATTTTTTATCATGTCAAGCTTTGTACTTTGTGATACTTTATCTGGTTATTTGGAAACCCTCTAACATTTCTGGCACAGTTGGATTTTAGTTTTGAACCTTCAGATTACTCATATTCTTCATACTTGACTTTAACAAAACCCTGGATCAACGAAATATGTATTGCATCTTAAAGCAAACAGAAATTTAATTCATTCCACTTGTCATAGACGTACGTTAATCTAAAATGGGTTTGATAGCATGGTAGTCTTTCAGCTTTTACCTGTGTTTTATTGATCAAATGACAATAATGCCAAATGTCTTCCGACTTAAATAGCCTAATGCTATTCAAAAAGACATGTATTTGCAAGTCATAGTTTATAGTATAGGCTAACGAAACCATATGTAAGTTATTACAAATGGCGATGGATCCATGGTTCGCTTATTTTAATTTTGTCTCGTAAATATGATTTAGGCCTACCTGATGCACGTACTCCAAATACGTATTTCCAAAAGTGTACAGGTCGTAGGTAAGACATGTACATATATACAGCTATAGGAGTTTTTATGATTTGCAAAGGGTATGGTAATTAAAGTGTCAAAATAACGACAGTAAATAAGAAAATGTATAGAAAATACTTGTAATTAGTTTTTATTTTAAAAATATGTTACTTATTGAAATGATATAACATAATTATTTCATTTTTTAAACATTTAAATGTTATTTCTTCTGATATACACCTCGTACGTTTATTCTAGATGAGTATTCGAAAAGTTTAAAGGCTTTTGTAACATTTGTAGCTCAATATTGAAATTTAAATTTTTAATATTTTCTTAGGGTATGGTGATTGAAGTGTTAATTTAATATTTTATTGAAACTTGTATATTACATTTATTTATAGTTAGTTCTGAGGTGATAATCAGTCTAGTATTTCAACTCTAGCGGAAAATGGAGCAGAAATGCTTCAATTAACTTAAGACTCGTACTTTTTTATTTTGCTCCCAAAGTAGCCGCCATCTTGGATTTGTCTTAAATCACATACTTAAAACATTGACCAGAGTATTAAACAATTCTTTTTTTATAACACTACTAAATCATTTGTATTTGTATATATTTGACAAAACTGGTTTATGACTTGTTTTATGACCATACACCTTAATTTTAATGCAGATTTAATCCAATTTCAAACCAAAATGTGAACTGCTGTAAAAAAATTGCTCAAATGGAATTGATGGGGATTTTTTTCCTGAGATACTATGGGGTATACTGACTGATTCACGAGAACTAAAAAATAATTATCCTTCACTTTTTCCCCACAAAATTCCCACTACCACCAGACTATGGGTATAATAAAGGCAGATGTCACAACATGGTTATACTTCATGCGGGTCCACTGGTGGCGACGTTGGTCCAACATTAAAACAACATAGGGTATAGTGTAAAAAGAATCATAATGCTGAGAGTCATGTAGCTTCGCAATTGGGGATGATTAGGCAGACTTATACAACCCAAGATCTAACATATTTTATGCGGGAGAATTCTGTTCATTTGAACAGATAGTCTCTTACTTGTATTTTCTTCTTCTTCTTGTAGTTTCTTAGATTTTCAAAACATTCCAAAACATTCCACAAAAGACAACATTTTTTGTGTTTACTGGGTTGAGCGCAGCCCAGCAAACACGGGGCGTTAAACCAGTGCTGGTTTGATGTTGGGCCAACGTTGCAGATTGTGGGCCAGCATATTGGACCAGTATTGGGTCAAGGTCGTGTTTGCTGGGAGTGTTGACAAGTGTTTCGCACCAAAAAGGAATAATAAATTCCGCTTAATACATAGTCTCTACCAAAAACTTTATATAAAGTTCTTGTCTCTACTGTCCACAGGGGCCATTTAATAACAATAATTACAAAGGCCATTGACACTTCACAAATTAGCTATCGATCTTTATGGTTATGCTGCTGGAGTTTTTTGTTTACAAAACTGACCCTTCTACTTTTCTCACAAAGTTATAGGCAAAAGAAGAGTTAAAAACTCGGACGGAGGCGGAATCCATAGCTCCCTCCGTCGCACCTTCGGTGACAGCGGGAGCTAAAAATACATTATACTAACTTGACAAAAAAAGGAACGCAACACTACTTTATGGATATGGGCTTACTGTTTAAAATATTTCATATCCTCCAAGAAACTGAAATACACCACTGATTACAAGGTTATTGGAAATAAGTATCTGCCAGGTTTTTTCTTGACATGGGTCATTCACAGTAGTGCATGACCCGCTTTAATTTTGAGCCAGCGTTGCAGACAATCGGCCAACATTAAATCAACATTACGTGACAATGCAGTAACTTACTGAGCTGCAATTTTTTGCAACGTCGCACAACTGTGATTTTACGGAAGCATCACGGCCGCCCGGGATCACTTCATTTTTTTATAGAAAAGTGTTTGTTGGCTGTTGAGTCTGCCAGCTTTAAAACAACATTCGCTAGACTACTCCAGTCGCTGTAAAATCAGTTAATCGTTTCATTTCAATCCAGAATCCCGAGCAGAAACTCAAGCCCGCCAAACTGTCATCAAATTTCGGCAAACAGCAGTAATAGCCTACCTTGACTCAGTATTAAAGCAGTTGCCACTGTTTGACTTTGGATCATTCTCCACACATAGATGTCGCTCAGGTCAGCCCCGCTCTCTCTCTGTAACCACACGCCATGTTTCGACAGAAAATGCTCATTTTGAGCAGTTTTGTCGATTGTATCTGCCGTTTTAAATTTTAAAGTGGCGATATGATCTTGTGTAGAAGTACTGTTTTTTGCAATGAAGGAAATATTCTACTCAGCTGCTGGTCAGATCTAATATGGATGAAGATCACATGTAATTCTAATTTGTTTATAGAGCAGTCACCACTTTGTTATTTTAATATTTTTTACACTAAGTTTTTTTCATTTATTATGCTAGTCATAAGCAAAGCTGAATTTTTATTTAACAGCTTTCCACACTGTAATGCTCATTATTCACGGAATAAAATAACACTACAAGTTATATTTTAAGGTTAGTTTTTTCTGTGTTCGCACTAAAATACACAAAAATGACCGGAAATACACGAAAAATACGTTTATTTACCTGTTTATGATTTATCTACGACAGAGAAATATTTTTTTATTGGGATAATTGGATTCTTCTTCCCCCAAAACATATGTATAGACACCAAGTTTGTGACTCTAACTGCATTAGAACTCAAGTTATGGCACAAAACGTGGTTTCCAAATTTCAATGGCGGCCATTTTGAAATGGCCTAAAATAGGTAGTCCATCCGACTTGTATTTGATGGCATCGACTTCTGATATTAGGGGATGTCTGATGAGCAAAAAAACTTGGTCTCAGACTTTTATGGGTGGGGGGGGGGGGGGTGCACAGTAACCCTATCTGGCCCATGGACTAACACAAAAAATGACCGAAAATGCACGAAAAATACGTTTGAATAGCTGTTTTTTAATTTTCCACAAGACAAAAATATTTTTTATTGGCATAATTAAATTCCTCGCCCCAAAAAACATATGTATAGACATCAATATTGTAACTCTTAACTGCCCTAGAACTCAAGTTATGACACAAAAAGTGATTTCCAAATTTCAATGGCGGCCATTTTTAAATGGCCTAAAATATGTGGTCCATCCGACTTTTATTTGATGTCATCGACTTTTAATTTTGGGGGAGGTCTAATGAGCAAAAAAAACTTGGTCTCAGACTTTCATAGGTGGAGGGTGCACAGTAACCCTCTCTGTCCCATGGACTAACACAAAAAATGTTCAAAAATGCACGAAAAATACGTTTGAATAGCTGTTTATAAATTTTCCACAAGACAGAAACATTTTTTGTTGAAAAAATTGGATTCCTCACCCCCAAAAACATATACATAGACACCAATTTTGTGACTCTAACTGCCTTAGAACTCAAGTTATGGCACAAAACGTGATTTCCAGATTTTGAAAATGGCCCAAAACAGGTAGTCCATCCCAACTTTTTTTTGATGGCATCGACTTTTGATATCGGGGGAGGTCCAAGGAGCAAAAAAAACTTGGTCTCAGACTGTCCTATGGGGGGTGCACGGTAACCCTATCTGGCCCATGGACTATTAGGGCCACTCGAGAATAGCGGGAAGTCTTAAATGAAGAATCTGTGATCCGGGAAGAGAATGTTCATGGAGAGAGATCAAGGGAAAGCCTCATGAGGATATAGCTCCACTACGTATTTCATCTGTACATCGCTCGTTATTTTACAGATTGCACTGATTTTAAAGTCAAACAAAGACACGCTTTGTTTATTGCAAAATGATACAATGAGTCAATAGCACTGAACACATTATATATTATCACATACAATAGCAAGGATCGTGAGGCAAATCAATGTAGTGTTGACAGATATATAGGTGTAACATTAATAACTATGATTTTAACAATCGGTTTACAAGACAAAAAATTACACTTTAAAAAATTATACAAATACTTTAAGACACTAATTAGGCATGTAGGCCTACATGTAAGCGTGTACATCATAAAGTGGCTGAAAATTACTCATATTTGTTGAATTTAAGCACAAAGATTTGCAGATCTTGATGGTTAGACACACATTTCATTCCCAATATCAATGATTTGATTTACTAATAAAATAGGCTAAAAACGACAATTGTCGTGATCAGCAGGATAAGGGTTAAAAAATAGTCATCTAGAAAATGTAATCCCAGCAAACAAGACACGCTGACCCTATGCTGAGCTAATGTTGGCCCAGCGTCGTAGACGCTGAGCCAACATTAGTCCAACATTGGGTCAACGTTTCGTGTTTGCTGGGGTGCTCATTTCTCCTTCAATTTTTCTTGTTTGAAGAACGAATAAAAAGGCTGAACCCAGCAAACACAAGACATTGACACAATGCTGATTTAATGTTGGCCCAGCGTCGTAGACGGTGGGCTAACATTAAAGGGACATGCCCAGGTCTAGAATCATGAAAAAATCGGTGATTTTATTTTGGCTTTATTAATATGACCATATGATGCAAACATGTCTATAGATTAAAACTGCAAATGTTTTTTTTAATTTTTGTGCTGCGCATGCACCAGTTAGGCTAGATATAGAGACGAAATTCCTGATTTCTAATTATTGACAACCATGTCAAAAATAAGAAATAGGGAATTTCGTCTCTATATCTAGCCTAACTGGTGAATGCGCAGCACGAAAATTAAAAAACTTTTGCAGCCTAGTCTATGGACATGTTTACATCATATGGTCATATTAATAAGCCAAAATAAAATCACCGATTTTTTGATGATTTCAGACCTGGGCATGTCCCTTTAAACCAGCATTGTGATAACGTCTCGTGTTTGCTGGGAAAGCGTCTATAGACATGATTAGCACATTATGTTATCCTTATAGCAGAGAACTAAAATCTCTGCTTATAGTCGGATTAACAATAACCGTGGTGAATGATTTTCGCGGATTTCTCAGACAATTCTCAACCGTTTGTCATGAAATTTTACACACACTATTTTCTATTCATGTCGTGACTACCCTAGAACTAGAAGTTTCGCAAAGTTTTGCTAAATATTTTAGAAGTTAGACCATTTGACATGTAGTAGATAAATAAAAATGTTGCTCTCTATAAACCAATTAGCTTCGTCTCAGAATTTTAGTACATGTCAAATGGTCTAACTTCTACAATACTTATCAAAATGAATGGGAAAGAGTGTGTGTGAAACTTCATCAAAATTGGTTGAGAATTGACTGAGAAATCCGCGAAATTCAATAATCCTGGTTGATGAATTTAATGTGAATCTGTGAGATACGTTACAAGGTGGCAGATTCGTCACTTTCATCCTTCAAATGCTTGTTTCGACTATTGTAGTTTTTCAACATAGTATTCTTGTTTTGAATAAAAATTCTTATGGTCGGCAAGATAACATTTTGAACAGAAATATAGGCTAGCAAACATATAATTGACTTTTATTACCCATTTGAAATTGTGGATCGCTGTAGTGAGACTAATACCTAGAGCACTGACGTGGACTACAGTAGCCATTTTGTGGTTTTATGAGCAACTGTAAAACCGAGTGTTATCAATGAAATATTATACATGTTAAATCTTGAAACACTAAATATAATTATGTTGGTACTGAAATTTTGAAAAAATCACATAAATTTTCAGTCACTTGAAGTTGTGTATCGCGGTGGCGAGACACAACTTCAAATGACAAGAGAATTTTAGTTGAATAGCTAAGAGCACTAGGGTTAATGAATGCACATTTAAATTATCACATAGGGTTTCAGGGTTTTATATGTCGAGGTGGCAATAATTATAGGCTTCATATCAGACAAGAAATTGTGTTTTGGGGACAATAATGTCTAATGTTAATAATTATATCATGGGTCAACAGGACAATATATCACAATACTTGGCACAGCGGATACAAACTAATTGGTAGACCTTCAACACGTCACCTTTCAACATCACATCTACACGTCACAGTAGCAAAGTTAATCCAGTGATACCTTGGTTCTAAGATTGCCCGACTCAGTGCCCTTTGATAACCATCTAACAGACGTAACTTGTTCAGCTGACTGATAAATATACCTTGCATACATACAAATATACATACATGTGAATTTTTTTTGCAGAAACATGTCAAATAATAAACACAAAAATTAAATGTCAGTAATTAAACAATACTGATTAATAGTTTTTTTCAAAATAAATGCAACTATATATCTTCACTTTCATGAGAGTCGTTATATGAGTTGAAATGGACATGCAAATAATCAAAAACAGTTTTATTCCATTGCCATATTTTTGGTGGTGTGTTGCACTGGTATTGAAACCATACATATCGTCGCCTCGGAGCTAAAGGATCCTATCTGCCACTCTGACGAGTGTCAGATAGGATCATTTAGCTCCGAGGCGACGATATATCCACTCCACAAGGGTTAAAATTCATATGACAATAGTAATATGAGAAATATCACAGTTAAGCAGGGAAATAAATGAGATTAATATAAACCCTTTGACCACCGATCACAACAATAATACTCTAATCCGTCAGGATCTGACGTCTATACGTATAAAGTCTGTCCCCGCACTGAATGAGTAAAATAAGTATAATGGCTCTAGACCCATAATATAGATATTAAAATAAAGCAGAAAGAGGTGACTAAGTCATTTATGATGACTTAAAAAAAACTCTGATCTCCATGCTCTATGCAAAAATATTTCACTGTTGTAATGGTTAAGTATTTTTCACTAACTAAGGATTCTCTTTGAGAAATGTGTGATTACTCAGCTGGAATTACAACTCAGCAAACACGTGACATTGACCCAATGTCAGTACATGTATAGTGTTGGTCCACCACAAATGCGTTTATTTTCAGATTGAACAAACATAGCTTAAATATTGCAGTCCCGATAGTAAGACACAACTTCAAGAGAGTATATATTTGATTTAATTGAATTAGAACTCAAAGGGTCTACTTATCTGAAGTGTTGCCAACATTCAAGGACTTTGTTGCATTTTTTAAATGTGCAGCATGCTGCCGATGATTAAAACTGTTTCAGGTGCTACATTGAAAAAAGGGACAATTTGCATCATGCGAAATTACTGATAATTGCTGACACTATATTATGGTCGCTTGTGATAAAGATGATTCCATAGAAAAAGCCGAGACATAGTTATAAATACAAATAATTATATTCTGTGGATTTGAATATAAATATCATATTATTATGTGCTACAGCACTGAAATATATACAGACTTTCCCTTTGGCAGGGAATAATTTGTCTGGTGTAGCGGTGCAGTTTGCAACACAATTTTGGGCAAATGCTACACAATAGTATGTTAGTGTAGCAGTTTTTTCGCATGGAGAATTATAGCTTCGCACATGCCAGTATGCCTGCTACACAATTTTTCTGAAGCAAATTATTCCCTGCTTTGGAGCTGAAGGTTTCTACCTGCCATTCATTAGAGTGGCAGACAGGACTCTCAAACCACTAAAAATGACTACAGTCATTTTAAATCCATTATATTAGCCGGTTTTATTTAGCCACAATTGCATTTTTGCTCCTGGATAGATATCCATTATAATGTAAACATATACATGGCCTAGAATCGTGGAAATATCTTAAATTTTGGGTTGTGTTTATCAGTGATTTCTGTATTTATTTTTTTGGACATGCATGCATGTCTGAAATTAAATCTCCTCCTTATTTGTTTTTTAACCCTCTAACCGCCGGTGCCTTGCATATTAGTTTTTCACATTTTTTATAGAACATCACATATCAGCTTTTATACAGGTTACAGATAAAAAGTGACATTAATCAGCAAGATTTGAAATTTGTTGACCTCCATTTTGTCAAATCCGAATAATTTTCTCTTACTTGAAGTTGTGGATCGCGTCAGCGAGACACAACTTCAAGTGGGTGAAAATTATTGAATAATATGGCGGTTAAAGGGTTAAATGATAAATGTGCAGCACAAAATTAAAAAAAACTTACGCAATTCTAGTCTAGAGACATGTTGACATATTATGAACATCTCAAGGAGCCGAAATAAAAATGTTGATTTTGGCCTGATTGTGTCACTTTACCCGAACAGCGCGGGGATCGACTTTAGACGTCAAGATTCTGACGTCTAAAGTCGTTCCACGCACTGTAAGAAATAAAATACATTATTTGTAAAGGTTGTAGACCCATAACATAGGTATTCAAATGCAGCGGAAAGATCTAACTAAGACATTTATGATGATTTCAAATTGTAAAATCCCTTTGGTCTCCATGGTTTGTATAAAATTATATCAGGGCTTTGAGGGTTAAAGGGACTAGAACTGCAAAAGTTTTTAAATTTTTCTGCTGCGCATTCACCAGTATTTTCTATTTTTGACATGGTTGTCAATAATTAGAAATCGGGAATTTCGTCTCTATTTCTAGCCTAACTGGTAAATGCGCGGCACAAAAATTAAAAAACTTTTGCAGTCTATGGACATGTTTACATCATATGGTCATATTAAGAAGCCAAAATAAAATCACCGACTTTTTTTATGATTTTAGCGTGGGCCAGTACCTTTAAACAATTCAAGTTGATATACGGCACAATCACAGACTGTAATCATGTATAATACATGTATATATCAGACACTAAGCTAACATAATTAGCCATCACTTGGTAATTCTAATGAAGCCACATTGCACCATTGAGCTACTCATTATCTTTTACAGTAAGACCTATGAGCAGCCACCTATGGGATACAAGAGAAGTGACCGTTACAGACCGGTGGCCTCCCCGAGGGGGTTGGCTGCCCATAGAGTGGTGGCACATATATACGGTTTAACGCAAGAAAGGAAAATGTCACTGAAATTAATAGAATAGTTTGTGGTGTCTTGTGCTTATAGTTAAATATCAAATGGATAAATTTGGGAGATGCCTATTTTTCACAAATAAAAATATTTTTCGTCATTTAAAGCTGGAAATTGTTTCAGCAATGTTTGGTGTCAAATTAAACAAATACGAGTAATTTTCAACCACTTGAAGTTGTGGGTCATGGGTTTACACTACACATTATATATTCACGTCCCATTAAATTTTGCGACTTTCGCGATTGGGCATTTTACAGCTAATATGGGCGCTAATTACTAGCTCCTGCTATAAAATAACTTGCTCTCAGACTTGCGTTCGTTAAATTGTATGGAGGCTAAAATCGCCTTGGAACAATTTCGCGAAATTTTTTTGATACCGACATAAGCATGTATACAGTATTATGAACTAGTAAATAGGTTCATGATAAAATAGTCAGACACTAATATACATTATAACTTTACATTTTGAAATAGATCGTTTTCCATAGAAAACAAATGAATAGAACTACAGCTATGTTCACATTGATTTTTTTAGGCAGTATAAATGTGGGGTATAAATGTGTAATGCAATCGATTTTCAACATTTTTTTCATTAAATAAAAACTAATTTTACCAGGTGAACGGAAGCTCCAACAATAATGTTGATCTTTTTTTCTACACACCATTTAATATGCATAGCTATAAGTTTCATCTAGCTATTTATATCATGCCGCAGAACCATGTGTTTTCACACCTATAACATGATGTACCACAGTACCTACACAGCAAACACGAAACATCTACCCAATGTTTGACCAATGTTGGGCCAACGTAGACGGTGGGTCAACATTAGTCAAACATTGAGTAGATGTGTCGTGCACCCAGCAAGCACAAGATATTTGTATAACATTAACACAACGTCGGCCCAACTGTCTTCGCGGTTGGTCCAATATTGCATAAATGTTATACAAATGTTTTGTGTTTACTGGGTACATGTAGTGAACATCATTTGCATTGTACACAACTGACCGATACTTCTGAGTTCTCTTCACAACACAATTTGAGGGCTGGGGTGGGAATAGAATTTTACTCGCAGTAGATGGCACCATGGCCCTCCTGTAGCCCAGATGAAGCGCTAACATGAGAGGACCAAACAAACACAAAAGGTAAAAAATTGTACAAAATCAGATAATACCATGTCAATCAAAACTACCCGACTGTTATGAAAAATCAATGAACTGGTGAAATTGAAGAGATTCAAAATGTGATATGATTGTCAAACAATAGACAAACAATGTGAATACAAATTAGGACCAGGATCAAAAAAGAGATTATTTGACTAGCCATTCTGGAGGTATCACGCTCACAATAAGAAAAGCAACCACTCCAATAGAATAATACAATCAATAAATTCTCATCAGGCTAATACACACCTGTGGAATCTACAGATTTGCCATGCAAAGCCAAAAGACAGTATCTGCTTACTTTACAAGTAAGCAGATACTACCTTTTGACTTTGCAGAGCAGAGTTGTGAAATCACATGAAAGAAGCTGATTACTTTGAGAGGCATTTTTAATATAATTTTACATACTGTAGCTCTGGTAATATTCGTGAGGTTTTAATTTTCACAAATTTTGCAAGGAGGACGAATTCGTGAATTTAGGAATGTTGTGAAAATTATTATTATGATAGCGTTACTATCATCGAAATTGATAATTCGCAAATTCTAGGCTTCACGAAAAATACCAAAATTACAAATTTGCGAAAATCCAAACACGCAAATGACCAGATCTACAGTATTATTCTTGGTGGGATTTATTTATTTAAATCAATAAAACACTTTGAATTGTTATAATCCTTACCCAGCAAAGGTCAGCTTGAAAACACCATTTAATCAAAGTTTGTTTTAAAACCATGCAAAAGAGTGAGCCCATTGAACCCCTGAACGCTGTCCATTGGCAGAAAATAATTAAAAAAGGGTGATGTAGAAGGAACAGACCAGTTTCTTATATTGCCGGTCAGCACCATCTACATCAACTTTTTTTTAAATTTTACCGTTCAGAGGTTTTATGGGCTCACTCTTTTTCATAGTATAACAGAAGAGCAATGCTATGTTTGCCTTCAGAGCCCAGTATCGCAGCAGTGATCCTCCTGCAGTATCTGTTCTCCAGCTGGTCAATTTTTAAAGTTTGTTTTAAAACATGATTCTTAATCTCACTTGTTTGCAAACTGATTCAACATGTACCTTTCAAAATACAAACTCACAAACAATAACATGTAGTTTGTTCTGATCTCAAAGGGTGGTGTAAAAATCCAGATGCTCGACTATATAATTAGGATGAGATTACAAATGCTGGGACACATTGAGATTTATAGCTGTCTACCTAACTTAGTCGCACCCTCCCTACACCGCTCCTGTAACTGAACATCCCAGATCTGTTCTGAGGGCAATTCAACCTGCGAATAAAAAAACAAAGTGTCACAAACCTACACTACACATTCTAACACAACACTTTCAATAACCGTTCTTCAAAATAATTATGTGTTCAATCAGATTCACAAATTATGTGTTTAATCAGATTCACAAATTTTCCATTACAAATTCAACCCTTGTCCTTCCAGATCTGTATAAAAACAGTTGCAGACAAGTTAAAATTACACTGTAATTGGTATAAAATATTTTGAACACAGAGAACACAATGTATGAAAACATAAACAACATAAAAGGGTCCTGCAGGTATGTTAAATAATGATTTATAATGACTTGGAAAATGTGGCAGTTTGGGTGCGGTCATTATGTTTAATCTAAAAGTGTGAGAAGGGGGGGGGAGGGGTAAGACATACCTACAATGCGAGGGGGAAGTAGCGAAATCTAATCGATTTTTTGTTTAAATGCGAGAGGGGGGGGGCAATTTTTTCTTAATCTCTTATAGTTTTTAAATGGAAAAACCCATAAAAATTAATAACATTTTACTGATGAAAATAAGCAAATTAATATGTATGTATATCAAGACATTTTTGTAATAATTTTGTGTATACATGTATTTGAAATCATTTTCTCAAAAACCTTCAGTTATATCAAAATTTATGAGCCACACTATACAAATTAAGCTCAGTTTTTAAGGAATGTGAGATGATGCAAGCTTAATATAAAAAGTATGTCACAATTACAACAGCTGTCTGTTTTTGTAAGCATTTGAGTGATGATTACAGTAAATAATTGTAGTACTGGTACATAATAATGTCTTGTTTGTAGGGCTTACCTTGAAGTGGTCCATCCAGGCTTCTTTTAGACTCGCAAGGAATTGATCTGTCTCAGCAGCTCTGGAGAAATAAAGAACCCATTTCCCTGTGCGCTCTTCTCCTTTCTGCCCACTGCTCTCCTGTATTATAAATAGGTGTGTCAAAATTATCATAATTAAATAAATAAATTAGGCAAATTCTTTGCATTAATTCAGTCAAAATAACTTGTCAACTCTTCAGTGTTCATAACCGCGACAGTAAAGCCTTAATCAAACTCTCCTCAGACACGACAAAAACATTCCCTAGAACTTACGAAAAATCGAATGGATTAATCTTAGTCAATCAATCAATGATCAATCAATAAAACTTCTATAGCGCCTATATCCTCAGCGGACCGAACCACAGGGAGCCGGGCTGCTGAGGGACTAGGGTGGAAAAGCCAGATCAAATAGGTGAGATTTAAGTAATTTCCGGAATGTTAAAATTGTTTAGGCATTACATATTGGCACAGGCAGGGCGTTACATAAGGCTGGACCAGATATAGAGAAAGCTCTTGACCCAGTCTTAGTTATGATTATATGCCATATCTAAAGTTTCATGTCGATTATAGTGATCAAGGAAGCAGAGCATAATTTAAATTTAAGGTGTAATCTATTTTAGCTTTTATTTTTTATTTTTTTATTTTAAACTTCAAAATTAGAATTCCCAGTAGAAATTAATGAGTAGAAAAAATCACCTTACCAGAACACAATAAGTGGGGTACGATATATCCACCATCACCCCGGTGATGTCGGTGAGCGCCAGTTTGGACAAGGAACGGAAAAAGTTAGTGAGTAATTCCTCATGACAAAGTAAAAGATGACTAGTGGTGATGACAGCACAGCATGGTATACAAGCTCCAGATCCATTATTCGGCTGCAAAATGTATGCTCACTTTAGACAAATATTAAAAATGTGTATGAATTAAATAAGTACAGTAGTTATAGCGCAAATCGTTACACAGCGATATCGATTATAAAGCGGTCCGCATATGGACCCTGTTTTTTTTTCAGGGTAAAATTTGACTCATAACTAATAGTGCCTGTACTGACATGAGAGTGAATAAATTCAAATATTTTTTTTTTTTTACAAAGACGTAAGAATGGTAAATCACCTGATAAATTTGAACCCCTAGAGCACCGGGCCATTCAATTGAAATTTTCAGACACTTGAAGTTATGTCTCACTACTGCGATCTAAAACTTTATATGGTTGAAAATTACTTGGACATTTACGTGGCAGCATATCATGCCCTTGGATATGAAAGGGTGTATCTGCCACCTTACCAAGTGGCAGATACTCTTTTATATTCAAGGTGACGTCTGTAGACATCAAATTCTGACATCTAAAGTCAGTAAGAATTAAAATATTTCTACTGGCCAGACCCATAACATAGATATTCAAATAAAAGGGATACAATTTATGTAAGCATCAACCTGAGCTCCATCGGCCACTACTCTACACAGACTAGTGATCCAGTCTTTGGCCTCTTTAGGAGTGTCTGCTGACAGCTGTAAAGCCGAGCCATCTGCTTGGATAATCTCAAATGAGTTCTCACGTCCCAATGTTGTGGATCTACAGCCACCACACTCCTCACTGTGAATAGGAGACATGAAATACACATAATAAACACAGATCAGTGTAGGTACATAACAGCATCATCATCTTATATGCCACTGATGACAGGATATTATGTACTTTTGAGGTACAATGACATCGATACAATTAAGTATTTATTAAATATGTTATTCAACATTTTCACACACACACATACTTGAGAGCTATGCAGAGTTTTGGAGGACCGTCTGACTCGTTATGATTATCATACTGGTAAAATACACCATTTCTGTAAAATAAAATATGCGTTTGATAAAGACAGAGGAACTATTAAGCTTCAAATGAATACAATTTTTTAAAATAATACATGTACCACAAATATTCCAACTACAACTATACGCTTATTATGAAAGCTTCTACATAATATTTCAGGCCTATAATATAATATTTCCTTCAAAGAATTAATTAATCGTTATTTATTAATCCAATGTTGGCTTAATGAGATGCTGGCTCAATATTAAACCAGTATCAGGTCAATTCTTGCTGGGAGGGTTTTCACTCACTTGAGTACAAAAAATGCTTCCTTCCAGACAGCACCAGAGAATAGTGAATTGTAAGCTAAATAGTTGAGTACCCCTTGACGTGTAATAGGGACCATCGAAGAAGATGACTGTAAAGATCGGCTATCCTGCCAGTATGTCAAACAATATGAAACCAGTGTAACTTCTCTGGGCTGGATATACAGAAAAAAAAACAGAAAACGTAGTATTACAGATTGATGTACTCTTCAGGCCAGTTATTTGAAAATGTGGCTTACAGATCCAGCAAGCCTAAATCAATAAATGACTATTTACTCTGAACTTTTCAGCCGCAGTGTCAAATAAGCTCTAAATCAAATTGGTATGGCCTAGGTTTTAATAGAGCCTGAGGGTAACATATACTTAGCACAAAAAGAAACACAACAAGTCAAATATTTTTTTGTGTGTGTGGAATAGAGTCAAAACGGTTAGTTGATTTAAATAATGTTTGTGTGTAGTGTCACTACCCACATTTAAATTTTGACCTTAATAATACACAAAAGACCTTGAAATTGAAGAAAGTCCACTTTTGAGGTCAAGGGCCAGCTGACCATGTTCGCATTATGTGTGGCATCTGAGAATTATGTAATTATGCGGGCTGGGGTGGGGGAATAAAAAGACGTATTTTGCTATTCCTGTAAAAATTATTGTTGTAACACGTTACACATGCGTAGGAGAGCTAAATTAGCCTTTTTGCCAAACTTGTAACCTTGAGCATTTTTGTAAAATGCAAAATGGCCGCCATGGCTGCTTTAGATTTCAACTTTTCTGCAATTTCGTTTTTCTTTTCATACAATATTGTGCAATACCACCCGAAAGCCCCCAACTTGACATACACACATATATGTATATCAACCAAGCCAAAAGTTGTTAATCACCCTATATCTAATACGACAGCGGCTTGGATTCCTGGATATGCTCAATGTTGCAGGTTCAGCAACTAAACTAATTTTGGTCTCAAGGGCACATAGAAGCCATTTCTGGAAATTTATTTTACAGGAATGGCCATTGCAGGGTCATCATTTTGGCAACTAGACTATTTCAGTTAATTTGTTCAAAAATGATGGGTTGATGAAAATGCCTGGTTAGACAATTGTGCAGCTTGAGCGTGCTCTTGCATGCATTCTATGGTGGAAGGTGGTCTGGCTACGGCTCAAATGGCCAGAAAACAGGATAACAATATGGAGACTTAACACCATATTTTAATACACAATATAACCTCTCATAGACCATGACAGGGTAGATTAAGGATAAGTAATGCACTGAAGATCCAGAGGTGGTACAAAAATGTGTCTTTCTGCACAGACATTAACGTTAATGCATTGGGGCCAAGCAGCTACAAGTGAGTGGCATCAGTAAATGGATGATTGCGTGCGACATGCACATTTGGGTCAAACACGAGACTAGGTCACCCATGTCGAAAAAAGTAGCAGATAATCATCTTCAATAATGAATTATTGAGTGGTACATTTCAGTTTCTTCTCGCATATAAAATATTTGGTGTTGCGTTTCTTTTTTTGCTAAGTATATCAGAAGTCATGATCCCCATTTTTTGACATTCACATCATTATGATTACAAAATCACTATACTTGTTGCTTCAAATTAAAGAAAATCCTATATGAACCTTTTCTCAAGCCTTGCTTTTATACTCTTTGAAAAATTTCAATTGAATTCCAAATACCAGCGGAATAAAGTCTACCTCAGCATCTGTTTCTTTAGCCACCCATTTCTTCAGACTGATCTTCTGTGTGGTAGAGTCAGTGAGAGTGCTCAGGTGGGGCAGATTCAGTTCACATTCACGCACAGCAGCGTCCAGCTGCTTCATTATTATTCTGTACATGGACATATTACATAACTAATCATCTCTTCAATCTCAGTTTTTTTTTATTTAGCTCTGATGAATTTCCTGTTACTAATTTTCATTCATTTAACCCTTTAAGCCCTCACGATGCATTAAAGCATCATTTTACACCCCTGAAAACAGACTTAATTTTTCTATAACTAGGGGTTTCAGAATGAATATTTCCATGAAACTGGTTTACCAATACTTGACAATTTTCTTTACTTTATCACCCACATCAAATCATCTTCATCCACTACAAGTCGAGAATTGCGGCAGCAATTCGCGGCTTGTAGTGGATGCAGATGACAATGGTAAATTCAGGATTGAAAGGGTTAAAGCTAGCTAGATTTGCTAGCATGGTTTCCAGCGTGAAATATTTCAGTTGATAATAAATATACATCTCCCAAAGTTAATTATTGGATCAACTGAGCATTCCGCAAAATTAGCTATTTTATCAATTTCAGTGGCATTTTGTTTAAAACGCAAACTTCTCATTTCTCAAACATTCTATACAAGGGTCAATGCTGAAATTGCTGAATGATAAATACTACTAGGGTATACAGATAAAATTCACAATTAACATTTTGATTTCTTAAATTATCTCATTAATACACATTTGAAGTTGCTTCTAGTTGGAACAATTATGAATTTGAGGTGATTGGAAATTAACCCTTACAGTGCCGGGACCGACTTTAGTCGTCAGAATCTGACGTCTGTAGACGTCAGATTCTGACATCAAAAGTCGATCCCGGTGCTGTAAGAGTGAAAAGATTGCTAATGGCCGTAGACCCATAACTTAAGTATTCAAATGAATCAGAAGGAGCTAACTAAGACATTTATGATGATTTCAAATTGAAAAAAACCCTTTGGTCTCATTTTTAAACACACTATTTACAGCAAAGTGCTAATAACCAGTTAGACATGATTGGGGTTCAGAGAGCTAAATGTATAGAATATAAATAAAAAATAGAAAAGTAAGTTACATTAAACTTCTCAACAGACAATAAATTTGGCTTATTCTTAATTTGAAGTCTTTTACTAAAGGTGAAAAACAAGCAAAAACTTATAGAGCTTCTTTAAACATAAAAAAGTTGAAAAACAAGAAAATAATTATACTGATACACTAAATGAAACAATAAGATTTTATCCTGTTTAAGTAAAAAATTTATCATGGCAAGTGTTAAACATTGCTAACGATGTTCAAACCCAATAGGCTAAATAATGCTGATTACTTTGTTAATGCTTGTGAGCCTGTCGTGAGCCATGCCTGTTTCCGCCGATTGGCGCAGACGAAATTGATCACCTGGCACCCCAGACCAAGCTAGATAACAGAGACATTTTATAAAATAAAACACCGGTATACATTTTACTGATTTAAATGCCTTGTTTGTCATGTTTATTTCACTAAGCCATATAGTGATTATAAATTCTTACTCTTTCTACCTTTGTGTGATTATGATCATTATGGAAATATTCAAGCACTGTTTTTTTTCAATGATTGCAAAGTTAGACATTCAATTACATAAATCAGTGTAAATCACACAAACAATTTTTTATCCACTTAAATGTGTCTGCCAAACAACATCCTACATTAATTAATTAACCCTTGTCTTGCTGAAATGGTTGATAAAGTTTTCCTTTCATTTGAAGCTGGAATTGCTAACATAAATTCCAGTTTCAAATAGCAAACATACCCTGTACATGACAGTATTTCAATTTACAAAAAACATCTCCCAAATTCTTTTTTTTAGCTGAGACTCACCATAACATATTCAGTGGCATTTTAAAGGCTTGAATTTCGTTGAGTAGCAGGCCAGTATGCAAAAGATACATTTTTTTACAAAATCTAGGACAAAATTAAAACTGTAGAACAAATGAAATGTTGAGAAAAATTGACAAACAAAATATGAGTATTTACTGAGACATAGTCTAATTCTCTGTAGCTGATGTGTGTGTGCACATGAAACCGGCCAGCGGTGCCTTGTCCTCTTCGTTCTGTTGGGGCCATTATGTAGAGACCATGTGAAGTGAGAAGAACATTGACAGGTTCTGGGTCACCCTCTGTCCAGCCCACTGATGTCTTAAACATCTACAGTTGAAAAATAAAAAAAATCAATTTACTTTTGTAAGACCTCCTATCTGTAAATCTGCATTCCAAATCAGAAAATGTATACACCAGTTTCCTGACATAAACTGCTATCTCCAATTTTTACATTTTTCTCTAAAAATGACAGAAAAAACTGATTTAATGGGATGCTCTTAAAAATACTGTTTGCAAAATTGTATTTTATATTTTAAAGACAAGTAATGACATGCATGGTGATGTGTTAATTTAATCGCGGCGATCTGTCAACACCTGAGTTCATTGTGATATTGCTTGGAGTCATTTCAATTACAATATTCTTTCACTGTGATAAACAAATTAAGTGTATAAAAGACACAGTTGGTTTATGGTTTTCAATCAATTTTATCATATGTTACTGGTTTTTCTCATAAATAATGTCAAAATGTACAAATATTATAAAAAATAATCATGTAAATATATTTGAAATAATAAAATTATATCTGTATTGAAACATAACCGTTAAATATTAACATGTTGTTATTTTTTTAGCACAACTAATACATGAAGGCCTACTAATATAACAATATTACAATATGAATTAGATATATTTTATCCTCTGTTCCAACACTGCTTGTAGGGGGGTGGAGGACCTGCTCAGAAACTCCGTCATATTCGAAGTTCCGTCATATTTCTTGGGAACAGATGATGACGGAACATCGAGATCTCTCTGTATATATAAATTATATACATTATAATATAAACCAGTAACACACAATAAATAATCTTCACCTTGATAAACTTTTCTTCCTGATCCTGGAAAACATCAAGCATCAGCACTAACTTGGTATTGTTGTCAACTCTGAAACACCAAATGTAACCTTCAAAGACCACAGTGATTTACCACATATACTAGTAGATGAATATACAGCACTAGAATGTTACCCCCTACACTGCTGCATAAAATTTGCAGCATGTGTGGTTTCCCACTAAGTAATATCTGGCACGTTTTTTGATGAACAACGGATATTAAAAGCCATTATATTACAAAATCAGTCAGTTAGCTATATTTAAAGCGCAAATAGAAAGACTACACAAGAGGAAAATACAGCAGGTTTTTTTTTTAAGAATCTACTCGCCCACAGCAGGCTGCGCTTGGTTTATTGTCGCCCATAGCAGTATAAGGGTTACATAATTACTAATTTAATTTTATACAGCTTTTTAGGTCTCACAACTTCCCAGATATAGAGCACTTGCGACATGCGTCAATCACATCCATAATAACAAATATCTTAACTATTTAACCCTTTCAGTGCGGGGACCATCTTTAGACATCAGAATCTGACGTCTATAGACTCTAATGTCGGTCCCCGCAGTGAAAGAATTAAACAATTTACAATGGCCGTAGGTTCATATCATAAGTTTTCAAATTAAATGGAAAAAGCTGACTAAATTAAATAAAAACTTTGTTCTCGACGGTTTATACAAAAATTCAGTGTTAAACCATTATAAGAATATTATACTGTACACAGTGGCATATGCGTTAAGATACTTTTCTGAAAAAAGATCCACGGGAGGTTTTGTCATCACCTCATGTTACTGCATAAGTGTATTTAACAATACACTTTGTTGTCAACTTACTGAACAATCCATTTTAGCATTGAATCACAGTCTTCACTTTCATCTGCAGGTGGAGGTTCACTATCTGATGTATCACTGTTCATCACATCACGGTCAGGGGACAAAAATGGATCAGCAGCTTCCAGCTCATTGTGGGACTGTTTCTCAGGAACAATGGGAACATTTTCTGCAGTTTGTAGTAAAGATTCAGCATACAATGTTATGGGTGTATGACAAGATACTGATTGTGAGCAGTCTATACTGGCAGCAGCCGCTGCGTCGGGACAATCCACACTCAGTGATTCACCTAAACAAGCATCAACAGTCTCTGAGGTCCCTGAACATGCTGTATACAAGGAAGGCATATCATTGGCAGTTAATTCATTTGATGAGGGAGCTGCTGCAGCAGATTCATCTTCTGCTTCATCTGCATTAGTGGATAACACAAGCTGCTGACTGAGAGATGCACCAAAACAAGGAGCGCCATCTGGTGAGCCGCGCTGTGCTCTAGTTGTTGCTGCCACTTGCTTGACTCTCTCCGAACATCCAGATAAACTGCCAACAACTGTTCTTTCTTCTTCACCTTGGGGCATTAGTCGATCACAACTAGTCATTCTTGGTAACTCTTTAACACCACTAACTTCCAATTCGGCCTCACTGGTAGATAACGCCTCAACCACAGATCTATACCCAGATTCTGGTGTTGATGGTAAGGGTGTTACGCTTAGCTCATTAGAATCCAAATCACACTCTTTCTTTTTCTGGCCTTTTTTCTTCTTCCCTTTCTGGCTCCTCGGTTTCACATGTATAACTTCTAAATCTCCATCGTCTAGATTGAGGTTTAATGAAAGGCTTGAATCTATTGATGATAACATTGATGAATTGAAGTCGGCCACAGGTAGAGATATACTACGATGAATGCTGTGAGAGGAGGTAGGGCAGCATGGCGTGAACATGCTACTGGTCAGTGACTGCTGCCCGGATATACAAGCACTGGAAAAGCTGTCTACTGACCCACAATGAACATCTGATGACTGCAAACACAAACAAGAATGGCAAAGTTTAGATCCTAAATCTAAACAATATGAGTGACACATGTATGTACCAACTTGAAGTTGTGTCTCGCTACCATGACTCAAAATATTAACCCTTACAGTGCGGGGATCGACTTTAGTCATCAGAATCTGAGGTCTGTAGATGTCAGATTCTAATGAATAAAGTCGATCCCTGCACTGTGAGAGTAAAAATATTGCTGATGGCCATAGACCCATAACGTGGGTGTTCAAATAAATTGGAAAGAGCTAATTGAGACATGATTTTAAATTGAAAATGACCTTTTGGTCTCCATGGTTTATACAAAATAATTTAGCACTTTTAGGGTTAAGTTGGTAATAATTGCACATGTTGTCAGGAAAGGTTGGAAATGTAGATGGCTAGTTTTTGGTTGTGAATATTTCTGTTTATGGAGCGGTAATAAAAATAAGATTTATTTTAAACATACCATGACATTATGGACGCTTGTGCTGCTGACTTTTAAGACAGCAGTGAATGATACTCAAAAAATTATTTCTCTGTGACAGCAAATTATGGAGTTGGTTATGAGTAAGATGTTTCTGTGGAAATATGAATGCCACTGCATCGGTAAAGTATCAGTAGAACTAACCTTGTCCAAGCTCTCATTACTGCACAGCGAGACAGCATCTTCTGCATCTGGCACCATTGACACATCTTCACTCACACTCCGTAGTCGTAAATGACTTGATAAATCCAAGTACGGCACATCCTTGCATAACAAATTTTCAATACCTTATTTCTAATGCAGTTTGAATTTGTGACATACATGTAATACTAATAGTGATGTGAAATAGTGATAAATTTATATAATTCCGATTTGTTGAAAAGATACATGTATAAAGCTCCCAGAAAAAAACAGCACTCAGTCGTAATCACAGCAGCCGTGATCAATACTTCCATGAAACAAGCTATATAACTAAAATGAATTTAAACATTTATTAAATTAAATATCTACACAATCATACATAAATTTACAGTCTGCAATTGCAAAATATTCTGATGGAACAGCCTTACTAAATAATTTTAGAAAATTTAAAAAAACTTACCACATTCAATGCAAATTGCACATGTTCTAAACCTGATGCTAGTGTCAGTATTATCTGTAATCGCTGTGAAAAACAAGAAAAATACACAATCTGCCATTAAAAAACACAATCAATAACAAATAGCTGTCACTACAGATAACAATGCCCCTCGCTTGCAGTTTTTTGTCAGTAACACCTCCAAGCGTAGAAAAGTTTAGTACAACCTCCTCAATTTGAAAATGTGTTTTGACATACTATCCCCCCCTGAAAAAATGCATTTAAACACAATTGACCAAAATTATGGAGCAGCCCGCATTTTTGAGCTTGTCTGAGCAATAGGGAAGTAATCATTGTCCATTTATCATTCTTAGAAGCAATTGGTTGTTGTGACCTTGACCATTTGCCTGCTTATCCCAACTATAGCAATTTTTAATCTGTTTGATTGGCAGATTAAATCACTGCTATTGAAAATGAAATCGGTGTTTAAACATCAAGATTTGTAAATGTTTGGTCTCAAATTAAACAGATAAATAAAACTAATTTTCAACCACTTGAGGCTGTGGATCGCGGTAGCGAGACACAACCTCAAGTGGTTGAAAATTTAAATTATTAAAAATAGCAGGATAAGGGTTAATTATAATGGAAGAACACTCATCTTCATACTTGACCGAGCTATGAGGGGGTTAAGACACAAAAGAATTATGGAAATCGGTTAAAAATGGGCAATTTCACATTTACACCGGACGCATAAACATGCTGAAACAAATAAAAGCAATAGAGAGGGAAGAGGCACAAGGATTAGGAGAGTGGCTTTGTCATAACTACTGCCTATCATAAACCTGTTTGTCGCGCAAGTTTCAGAAAATGTTGGTACAGTACTGTGTAATTAAAACGAAATTCCTTTCATTTCCCCCACATGTTTCACACAAATTCCCCAGATGGGAATTTTGGTGAAACAGGTTTACCTCATTTTCCCCCTTTTTCCCCAATAGGGGAACTGAATTCCCCCACCAGGGAATTCTGTTTCCCTATTGGGGAAACACAATTCCCCAATTTCCCCCCAATTTCCCCTGAATTTCCCCTGAATTTTGCCCGAAATTCCCCCGATTTTCCAATGATTTCTACTGATTCCCCCTGGTTCCCCAGTTTCCTTTGCAGTTTTCAATACAACTTCACAAGTGCACATTGTCTCTGAGCATTAGGCCTTTTTTATGCATATTACATGTATCTTTGAAAATGAGCATTCCACATTATGCGAGACAAAGAATTATAAATCTAGGGAATTCTGGGGAAATTCAGGGGAGATTTGGGGAGATCGGATGAAAAGCTTTTAATGTTTTTTCACTCGTTTTCCCAGGTGTGAAATACATTGCCCTCTTGGGGGAATTTACCTCAGCTAATTTTCCAGTGACTCCCGTGAAAACTGGTGAAAACTCCTGTGAAAAAAAGTGAAAGAGAATTCACCGGGAAGCGTGAATTCCCTTTCCTTTTCATATAATTTCCCCTCCCCCCCGACACGTTTCAATTGCACAGTACTGTACATCATTGTTTTGATGTTGTGTCCTTGACCAAATCACTCTACCCTCACATGTTTCATTTCACTCATGTGTAAATGAGTACCTGATAGTACAGAGCTGGCAATGTGTAGAATAAATTCTCAGTGCCAAAATAATTGCAGTGCTGCATGCTCCTTAGGGAGTTGAAAGGTACATGAATGAACAGGTCCAGTGACCAGGGGTAATGTGTGAATCACACAGAGTATTGTAGGCTATATAAGACTCACGTTATTATTATACAATAATAAATTATAATCAATGTGCAATTCGATGATGCACAAATGCAACAGGGGACAGTCATCATATCATTTAAGTGCTGAGCACCTTTTCAATTCATTTTAGTAGCACTTCAATCATTGGATGAAAATTTAAATAAGATAACTTGGCAGGAAAAAGGTTAAATGATGCAAACATTTATCAGTACATAAAGAAACCTCTTTTAACCCTAAAGCGCTGAATTAATTTGTAAAAAAAACAGCGCAATCTAAAGGGCTTTTTTTCACTCTGAAATCATCATAAATGTCTTAGTTAGCTGTTTCCGATTCATTTGAATACCTATGTTAGGGTCTACGTCTATTAGGAATATTTTTACTCTTACAGTGCGGGACCTCTACAGACGTCAGATTCTGATAACTAAAGTTGATACCTGCACTGTAACTCTTTCAGTGCAGGCAAAGCTTTTACAGTGTTTTATGTGCATGTCAACAAAAAATATTTGCCAAAATCTATCAAATGTGCATTAAATAATCTACAGGTAACCAACCCGTATATCATTTCTTTGTAGTCAAGGGGTGCTTAACTGCCAAATTGTTCAGTACTTTTTAACTCCAAGAGGACGATATACCAGAATACAGATTTTTTGAAGATAATTTCAAACCAAATACGTGTACTGGACCACATTAATTGATCAAATATCAGATGGTTAATTCTGAGATAAATTAATTCAATTTGAGAGCTGTCAACTTTTTAAATACAAATTTTTTATGTTGTATGAACAAGTTTAAAGTTGGAAATTGTGTTAGTGATTCCAGCTTCAAATGAATGAAAAATTTTAAGTGACAAGGGGGCAGGGGACGTATACTTTTTAAACATAAAAAGTCATTCCCTTTTATTTGAAGCAGGCAAGTGTCTCAGCAATGCCTGCTTTAAATGAATGAAATAATAATAGAGCACTTAACATACTTAACCCTTAGAGCGCTAAATTTTTTTATGAAAACTTCAGAAGCTAAAGGTTTAATTTAAAATCATCATAACTGTCTTCATCAACTCTTTCCGATTCATTTGAATACTAATGGCCCATTATAAATATTTTCACTCTCACAGTGCAGGGATCGACGTCAGATTCTAACAACTAAAGTCGAACCCCGAGCTGTAAGTGTCAATTAACTTTGTCATGCTATGCTCACATAGATATACACTTTCAAGCAAATTTAAACGTCATTTAATGATACCAAAAAATACAATAGATTCAGCATTCACATGATTCAGCAGGACAGGGATTAAAATGTTAGAAGTAGCTTACCTGCTGATCAAGAAGCAGTGCTTCTCTCACATAGTATTTGCTGACAAGCTTTCGACTATCACAGAGGCATCGTAGATAACTCTCCAGTAACTGATCATTTAAAGCTAAGTATAACCATGCTCGTCCTGAAACAATCCACATAATCGCTGTAAGGGTGAGTAGCTGCACCGAGCCATTGGTGAATTCTATCACATAATTATGCACTTAATTCTATTATTTATTATAGTATACATCATGTTCATGTATATATCAACACATTATATATTTATGATAAAGAACATAATAATAATAAGGAAAACTAAAAATGACTTCATATTATTCCATAAGCATTTGCGGTTAAATAAGCAGTGGCAAATCCAGGATCTGAAGAAAGGGGGGCACCAGGGCAACTTTTGCAAAATTAGTGGCTTTTCAAATAATTTGTCAAAAAATAGGGCCTGCACCCCCTGGATCTGGCGCTGATAAGAGCAAGGCACAGTCCTGACCTCAAGCTTCCTTTTGTTGGGATATTGCCACAATGTACAAGAAGTGTCATAAAGCAATATATATACATTCGAACACAAATACAGGTCTATATCACTATATAGTAAGGGGGGATCACAATTCAATTACTAGGGGGGGAGGGGGGCGCTGGAGTATTTGAACTGGACAAATTATTTATTTCACCTCTTGTCTGCAATATTTTATTTATTCCATACTCTGCCGCAAGCAAAATATTAATTTAACTTTCTTAAAAACAATTTTTCTTTTAACAAAGTGGGATGCCAAACTAGGCTTAATATTGATGTGGGGTTAATGCAGACGAGCAAAGGGAGGCTAAACAAATTTAAACCTCATTTAATGATGCCAAGCGAAGCAAGGATAATTTTTGTGAGGGCCAATAACTACCCGGTATTTATTTACAGCATGTATCATTCTTCTTTTTCTTTGTGTAGCAGAGTATAACTTGCAATTGGAAAGCTGGTTACTCTAGATAATTGCCAGACAATTATCTATTATCTATTTCTTAAAAAATCGATCTCAAAATAATTATTTCAAAAATACTCCAGCCCTGGAGATTGAATGGTGGTCACCTAAAACTGCACTGAAAAAAATATTTCTACGGACAGACAGATGGACAGCCTGGCTACATAACAAATGTTTATGATGAAGGGTTTAACCCTTACAAGGCTGAAATAATTTTTATAGACCATGTCGACTAAAGGGTATTTTCTATTTGAACATAAATGGCTTAGTTAGCCTTTCTGCTTTATTACTAATACCTATGTTATGGGTGTGAGGGCATTATATTTTTTTTATTATTTCAGTGTGGGGATTGTCTTAAGACTTCAGAATCTGATGTCTACGATGGCCCCCACACTGGAAGGGTTAATATGTAAAGTAAACACCATGTAATGGTCACAGAAATAAGAAGACCCGCTTTTGTAGAGCTCTATATTAGATCATAAAATCATTTTTTCAGATCTCAATCTATTGAAACATTTGTCAATGTCAATAAACTTGCATAGAGACCAATTCTATTTTTTTTCTCTTGTCTCGTAGCAGATTCTAAAAAATATCTTAAAAATATGCAAGATGCCATTAAATCATCACAAATGCAGGGTAAATTTGCTTGAAAAATTGTGTAGTGATTTCCTATTTAACTAGCTCCAAAATACAGTAGATTTTTTATTTTTGTAAATATTAAAGCTATATACACACATTTAACAAAAAATTCCTCAACTTCTTTGCGTAAATTACATACCCCCGGTATTTACACTACCCGTACATGTATAAGATGTATATCATATGGCATGCCATCTTTCCACAACTGTTAATTAGAATGCAAGATGCTATTTAATCATTACAAATTCAAGGTTCAATTTGTCCAGTAATTACCCAACCAAAGGATTTCCAAATTCTGTGTGTTTTTTCCGTATTAATAATGATGAAATGTTTTGCTATTTATTTCCTGTTTTGATTATAAAAAAAACTGTGTAGCTTTTTTCCATGTGAAGCCAAACAATTTGATCGATGACGATATGCAAAAAAGAATATCAAAAGACAAACTGTTCAGTACCTCTGCCTAAGTTACTGGTAACATAGGTGAGACAATTAATCTGCTTTACAACAGAGCTGTGCGTACAGGACTCCGCCAACATCCAGTAGCCATCAGTGATATGCCGTAATCTACAAAAATACAACTAATGTTAGAATCAGACTGTTTCAAATGTGCTGATATAAACAATTAGGTGAAAAAAACATATTACAATTAAATAAAAATTAAAATGTGTATTTAGAAGAGCAGATTAAACCTTGTGTGGCTGAATTAATGTGGCTGAATTAATGAATTATTGTGGAAATTGCTAGGGCAAATAATAAAAAAGATGCTATTTATGAAAAACAGAGAACACCCAGATTGAATCATTTGATGTACTGAATACCTTCCTCAAACTATTTTACCAACCTAATTTGGATTTAATTTGGTTTTGAACTGGCTTTATACGGGCCTAGCATTACAAGGGTTAACCAAACCAAGCAAAAAAGGAATGCTGGTTCAGCCCTTGAAGCGCTGAATTTTTTTATGAAAACCTTGGAGACCGAAGGGTTTTTTTCAACTCGAAATCATCATAAATGTCTTAGTTAGCTCTTTCTGACTCATTTGAATACCTATGTTATGGGGCTACGGCCATTAGAAATATTTTTACTCTTACAGTGCAGGGATCGCCTTTAGTCGTCAGAATCTGACGTCTAGAGACGTCAGATTCTGTCGACTAAAGTCGACCCCCGCGCTGTAAGGGTTAGTATCTGTGTTATAGAAAAATTGTTGTTTATAGTGGGTTGTATTTTTATTTTTAAAACAAAATTTTGAATTAATCAATGCAGCAGAATATTTACTTTTCATCTCTTCGAAATTGAACAAATATGCAAATATTCTTCACTATTACATGTGCTTAAATTGCAGTGGAAAAAAAATTGTTCAAGGAGTTACTTTGTATGTAAATTCATGACAATTTAAGAATTTATGACAGTATTACTGGTAATTCTGTATTTTTCATTCATTTCGTGGTAACCACAAATTCAAGTGGGTGAAAAGAATAGTGATTGATATCAAAGGCAAAACATTTAAAATGTTCTCATCAAAGACACGTTTCTCATTCATTTTAACCCTTTAACCGCCAAATTAGTCAATCTGAATTTTCACCCACTTGAAGTTGTGTCTCGCTGACGCGATCCACAACTTCAAATGAGTGAAAATTATTCAGATTTGACAAAATGGCGGTGAACCCTTTTAAATTTTACTGGTTGTTGTCACATTTTATCTTTAACATATATAAAATGTGGTACTTAATGTGCTAATAAAAAATGAAAACCCGAATATATGCGACACCGGCGGTTAGAGGGTTAAGCAATTTCCAGCAAAAGATGAAAAATATGTTTATTAATAAAAAATATCTGAGCATATATTGCAAATAATGTTATCATTTTTATTGATATTTATTTGGATTGAAGCATACTTGAAATCGTTTTATATACGGGTCCAGCAGGACAAGGGTTAATTCTATTCTAACTATGTCAGATGACTTCTATATATGTGTCACTAGCATGTAAAGGGTAATTAAAGAGTACTTTAATGTGAAGACAACAAGCTATGTGTTTCTCATTGAACCTTAGTTTCCTAATTTCTGATTCATGTCAACGAGCATTTACAACATTGGTAATTTCCTTGAGATTGGGAGTTTAAGATTGTTTTTATCAAGCCTTCTGATGCTGAACCCTTGTGCCGCTGAATTGTCTGTTTGTCTTAATATATGAGATGAACAAAAATACTTATAGTAATTTATAAAAAATTGACAATAAATATTGAATTATCTGATGGGCGATTCCGTGGATGACGTACGGACATCCACAGGTTATATCTCGGCTTACGCAAATAATCTTAGGGCTAGATAAAGAAAAATTATCCAGTTTCATATAGACTCCATGTACAAATATATGTAGAAAAGAAATTTGACGGAAAATAACACAGATCGTCCTAAATCGGAGGAAACGTGAGATGTCGTACGGACGCACAAAAAACAGTAACATTTGAAAATTTATGTTTAGTTCGAAAACTCTGTGAGTTGAGCAATGATTTTTCCCCCACATCCTGATAGATCAATTTCTCAGGGTGTTCTAAAGAGTGAAAAAACATAATTTAAACAGATAATGCATTTGTAAATAGACAAGGTCACAATGAAAAAATGAAAACAACATGTCGTACGGACAGTTTGGAATATGTCGTACGGACGTCTCTGAAAAATGTCAGTTGTGGCTATGCAAAAGAGTGTTCACTCTGATTTTTCATTTGAGTATGGCAAAATAGTATACTTAGATCATTATAATGTGAATAATAATCTATAGCTGGGTTAAAATTTCAGTTTTAAACAAATTAAAAACAAAAAATATTTTAAAAATCTAATATTAGGTCTTAATTGTGGTATAGAATTTTGTTAGAGCGTCTTATTTGACATATGTGAATACTGATAATTATCATGAATATAATAATGTGCCCATCATAATAACATTTTGTAAATCTTGCAGCTTCTTCACAATTTCTGTAGGGCTTTTGAATGTCCTTTTTGGAAGGCCACACTTAATATACGGTATGTCGTACGGACAACAGAGTATAATGTTCAAAATCACACATGGCATGTATGTTTTTTCAAATTATTTTTAAAATATACGTTGAATGCTATATTTCTATGTTGCTCTATTATATGCTAATAAGGGACTAAACAAATACATTTTTTAATGTTGCAAATCATCATGACTTGTATACGGGTACTATTTTTTTCAATATATATTATATATAGAAAAAGAGACAAAAATAGGAAAATATATTGCATGATGCTGGTCATTATATGTAATATTATTTCATGCATTTGAGTTATGGCACAAAAAATGCATATGCACTGAAGACAAAAATATTATATTAATTTATTTTGTGAATCTAAATTGTTAACTGAAGTTGATCCAAAAAAAGATGAAGTTTCATCATATAAACAAGCTTGAAAAATACAAAATAGACAGACAGCCTATCTATTAAATTGGTAAAACAATGCTTGCATTGTACATGTTGTAGGGAGATGCAATTGTTTGGAACAAAATTATAGTATTTTCACAGTGAAAATATTTATTAGCAGATTATAGATATACTCATGATAGTTTAATCTTTAGTATAAGCAGAGGCAGATTCCAAAATATATATGTGGGATACCCCTAATAGCTGCAAAACTTGATATGTATTAAGATAGCTGGATACCAGTGTTTCTCACTAAAATATTTATGTATCCATCTCTGATTCAATGTCAAACAAGCCCTAGGTGCCCTCTTTTAGTCAATAGATTTGTTAGTTATGAAAAACCTTTTCAAATAAATGGTGAAGTTTTACATAAAAAACATTCACCATATTCAAAGGTGGAGATTATCAATAAAATGTACAGGAAATGCTGTCCGTACGACATTTTATATGTCGTACGGACAGCATTGAAATGCTAATTGCATAAAAACTAATGATGTGAAATATTTTAAACAGAACCAGTCAAACATTTGCTAATTAAGGAAAGAGGATTTGTAGTAACAAGATTAAGGCTGCAAAATTGAATAATTAATGTGGAAATATTATGTTTCATATGTCGTACGGACAAATTATTAAAATAGCATGGGCAAACATTTGGCACAAAACAACCAATGTGCTTCAATTATCAAATATTTTGACTTTAAATTTTGCACAAACATATTATATTATTAATTATATTGAAAAAACAATGTAAACAGTCCACTAATAGAAAAATCTTGATAAAAATAGAAGGAGACATGAAAATTAACTTCTGTGAAAAAATAAACAATAACAATGGTAATATGTTGATTTTTGGACATTTTTCAATGGAATAATTAAAAAAAAAGTTGCAACCATATTAGTTAAGGTATTTTTGTATCATATTTGCCCATAATATAAAATTTTCAAGCTGTTTTCAAAATCAAGTTTTTTTCACTTTGTGCATGGAATCGCCCTGATTAACCCTTATCTTGCTAAATTAATTAATTTAAATTTTCACTCTGACACTTGAAGTTGTGTCTCGCTATCACGACCCACACCTGCAAGTGAGTGAGAAAATTACATATTTGTTTAATTCGAGAAGAAACATTAGCAAATCTTGATCTTTTTAAAACACTTATTTCAATGCCAATATCAGTGATTTTATCCTGTATTTCATCTGCTAATAAAACGGAATAAAACAACAATACTCGTGATTAGCAGGCAAAGGGTTGGCCAGTTAACCGATCATCTACCACATACTATTCTATCAATGTCAGTAGTATTTTATCTGGTTTGAGACATGTTTGCAACCATATAAGGCTCCAGTAGCACAAGGGTTAATTATCAACATTATTAAGGAAACTACTTTGAGTACGAACATAATAAATGTAACATTGTCAAGTGTCAAGTTACAAGGTAACCCTTAACCCTTTCAAGCCTGGATTTACCATTGTCATCTGCATCCACTACAAGCCGCGAATTGCTGTCGCAATTCTCGACTTGTAGTGGATGAAGATGATTTGATGTGGTTTAAAAATTACATTAAATTTCCATGTATTGGTAAACTAGTTTCATGGAAATTTTCGTTCTAAAACCCTTAGTTGTAGGAAAATTAAGTCTGTTTTCAGGGATATAAAATGATGCTTTAATGCATCGTGGTGGCTTAAAGGGTTAAAGCGCTGAAATAATTTTGTATAAACATGAAGAACAGAGGGTTTTTTTCAATTTGAAATCATCCTAAATGTCTTAGTTAGTGCTTTCTGATTCATTTGAATACCTATGTTATGGGTCTCCAGCTATTAGAAATATTTTTACTTTTACAATGTGGGGATCAACTTCGGACGTCAGAATCTGACGTCTACAGACGGCAGATTCTGACGACTAAAGTCTATCCCCGCGCTGCAGGGGTTAATTAATGCTTTGAGAACCAATCGCAACTTTAATTGTTTTCAATTTTTTTTATCATCACATTAAATAACAGGTTTTAGAGGTGAATTATTTGGTTGCAAAGAAGGCAAAATTGAGGTTCGACGTTCACAAATTAATCATGAGTGATTTTTTACCCACTCAAACTTGCGGATTGCAAACTACTAGCTTGCAAGTCACTAGCTTGGTTAAACACAACTTCAGGTAAAATTTTGTTCATTATCGTGTGGCGAAAAGCTATGAAATTTTGGCCATTGGCTAATCAAATTTGAAATTGATCAGCAAAGTATTTATAAGCAGTATTTTATTATTTGGTGGGCTATCAAAACCTCAGTGCTTGGTAGTAACTAATTCACAGATTGTCCTGGATTATATTATGTGTAGCGTGCTCAACCAGTGTCAACTGTCCCAACACTTAAACAGGTACCTGTATTGTTAGAACAATGACTGCAGTGAAGATCTGTATGACATACTTGACAAAGATATGTTATTGTTTTCAATTCACATGAATATAATTAAAAATGTGCCTGGGCTATAAAAGCCCTGACTCATGACAATATCACTCAACCACTTAACTGTGATCATCGAATCACTAAACAATTATATTAACCCTTAAAGCGCTGAAATATTTATGTATAAACCATGGAGACCAAAGGGTTCTTTTCAATTTGAAATCATTATAAATGTCTTAGTTAGCTCTTTCTGATTCATTTAAATACCTATGTTATGGGTCTAAATGCGGCCATTATAAATATATTAATTTTTTATTAATATATTAAGATAATTATTTTTTATTTTATTCATTTTTACCCATGAAGAAATGCATGATCCAAGTGTTCTGCAAGTTTGTGGAACCGTCTATCTTCATTGTGAAGCACTGCTTTCTCTGATGGGGCAGTGTACATCTGACTGGTCTGAAGCTAGGGGGAAAAATAAAATTTATTTAAAATATGCCATTAATATTTATGATTCATCACAGAGGTCTATGTCTATGCCTATAAATAGTTTATGTGATTCTAATAATTCACTCGAAAACAAATGTATCACAGTCACACTACTTGTACTTAGTAGATCTACATGTATAGTCAGATTCACATTAAATTCATCAACCAGAATTATAGCCTATTCGATTTCTCAGTCGATTCTGAACAAATTTCAATAACATTTTAAACACATTATTTTTCATTCATCAGTTTATGTCGTGACTACCCTGAAAGTTTTGCAAAGTTTTAATAAGTATTGTAGAAGTTATACCATTTGACATGTAATAAAATTCTGAGATGAAGCCAATGGGTTTATAGCTAGGGCAACATTTTTATTTATTTACTACATTTCAAATGGTCTAACTTTTAAAATATTTATCAACTTTTCGCGAAACTTTCTGGGTAGTCATGACATGAATAAGGAATGGAAAATAGTGTGTGTGAAATTTTATGAAAATTGGTTGAGAATTGACTGACAAATCATCAATTGACTGACATTATCCAAACCCTTTTTTTGTAACTGCCCACATGCTAAAAAAAATATTTGACCACATTCCACAGTTTTCACTAAGCAAAAAAATGCTGTGCTCAAAATCTTAGCTAAATTATAAAAACATCCAAAAGTTGTGACCTCAAATGTTCAAATCGCAGGAGGGATACAGAATCCAAAACATCACCCAGACACTTGAACTTTTTTTAAACAGCTGAAGAAAACTACTGAGATGAATGTTTCTGAGAGTTTAAATTTTGAGATACATCAGGGCACCCAACGAGTGCCCCGCAATACAGTAACAGTAGCAAATATATCATATATGCACATAACAATCAGAAATTTGGGCATAGTCTCCGGCCTTAGTTTTTTTTTTTTTTAGTCCACGAGGGAGTCATGGGAGAAGAAAAATTTAGATGGATTCCTCTCATCCTTAAAGCCATGAAACTTCCATTTTTACCCTCGGTGCGCCCCATGAGGAAGTGCAGGGTAGGCAAAAAAACTTCACCTAACGCTAGGTTTTACCATGGGCAAACTGGTGCAGCCTTCCCCAGGTATCTCAATTCTTCGAGATTCCCACATTGTTCTGTCCAAACGGTCTTAATGATGTCATCCAGAACTTCCCCATAGGTTAGTGGACATAGTCTATTTTCATTATTTGCATATTTATACAAAAATTTAAAAAATGGAGAAATCCAATGAAAGAAACCCCCGGAAAAGGTGATAAAAGTGCCATTCAAAACAATTATTTTTTTAAATTCTACAATGATGGCTTCATTTCTACCAGTAATAGTGAGCAAAAAGAGCAAACAAACAGAGAAAAATATGTCTTTTATTGCAGTTTAGATATCACAAATTCACATAAATCCTGAAAAACCCCCATCATAATGACTGTTTGAATGTACCTGTGTACCTAACCATAGATAGGCCTATATTAGATGTGCCATACACTGATACAGTGCCAGTTAGTGAGTTACTGTAGGCCTAGGTCTAACCAGCTAACAGTGCCAGGGACTATTAGGCCTACCTGCTTGACTGCCTTGGAAATGTTTTCAACAATACGATCTTTCAGACGTCGTCGATCCAGTGGATTAGGCATTGTCGCCGTTTTGTCACTGGATCCTTCCATGATTTGATAGTCTCATGTTTTGCTAACTATATTTAAAAACTGCCTCCGATCATACACATAATCATATCGTATTCACAACAAATTGTAAATCTTAATTTCCTCTGTATCTGACCCGTCCCGTGACGGACTGACAGTCATAATAAATACATGCCATGATCTGATGATGCATACACATCATACTCATAGACATGACAGATAAGTTATGTCTGTAGACCTATGTGTATACACCATAGTGCATGTAGTGCAATGGCATACTGTGTACAGTGCAATACTAAGGCAAGGCGCGATCTATTATTATTGGACAGCATTTATCTGATTCCCAGAGATGTCCGTCTTAACTCATTTATTATTCGCACAAAAATGTAGGCCTAGGGCCGAAAGTTTGCTGAGCTTTATTTTTGCATTTTTCAAAACTAACGTTATCTCATAAATCTTTATTATGTTTTTTTTCAATCGTATTGTTTATAGGCCTAAATGTTAATAAAAAAAAGCAATCGGAATTCCTTATTATAGTTAAAATTAGGCCTAAAGGTAACAGTTATTTTCATCATGTATAGCTAAAACTGTATTAGCTCTAACTCTAAACCCCCTATGTGTTTTGTCTTACATAGCCCTAGGCACTATAGAAACTGTTCCCCATCATACATGTCATGGAATCCCCTGGGCACCACGAAACTTTATCATGTGACGTCATAAGGCCTTCGAGTAACTAAAGGTGCTCCAAAATAATGGGATTGCATTGTGACGTCACCAATATACAATATTGTATGTGTCTAATAGTTTATGAAGTTGGTGCCATATGCCTGTGAATGGTAGGTCTACATCGTTTCCACGAAACCGTCCGAAACCCACCGAACCCGCCCGGCAAACACGAGGCGTTGGCCTAATGTTGGGCTGATGTTGGGCCAGCGTCGTAGACAATGGGCCAACGTCAGCCCCACATTGGGCCAACGCCTCGTGTTTGCTGGGAGACCAATTAAAGGCATATTCGCCCTATAATGGGGATTGCGGAGTAATGGATGGATGTAGCACAGTCTAATAGGTATAATAGAAATACATATCAATATATTTTAAATAAAAATGATTTCAAAAGCAAGGAAAGTGGAAAATGCCTGTCGCATCAATCCAAACAATTAATTGAAGGGACTGGCCCAGGCTATAATTATAAAAAAAATCGGTGATTTTATTTCGGGTTCTTAATATGACCATATGATGTAAACATGTACATAAACTAGAACTGCAAATTTTTATAATTTTTGTGCAGCACATTCACCAATAATGCTAGATATAGGCCTAGAGACGAAATTCCTGATTTCTAATTATTGACAATTAACCATGTCAAAAATAGGAAATGCGTGAGTTTCGTCTCTATATCTAGCCTAATTGGTGAATGTGCTGCGCAAAGTATTGAAACCTCACCAGTAGGCCTAGGCCTATATATAGGCCTACAGATGGGGTAGGCCTACATGCTTTTATAACTATAAATATATAGATATACAGATATTCATTCAAATAATAAAAAATAATATATTATCTCCACTTTTTAATTGTTTTCTTATTTTTGGCTCACAGACATGCATGTCTAAAGACGCGGCAATAACGCTGTGGTTGACGTGGTTGCAAAGCTCCGTCAATAGCCGATAAACTGTCAATAGCCGATAATCATAATAAAAATGCTACAAAAAATGTTATTTATTTTGTTGATGTTTAGAAATAGGGCCTACACCTAACCAATTGTGACGAGAAAGTGCAATTGAAGATTATTACTCACGGTCCCACCTCAAATAAATCACACACCCTCGATTGTCATTACCAATTAATCACGCCTCATGAGGATCACACCATGCAGATTGCTATTAGTCCAAAAAGTTCAACTGTTTGCGTCAGCTTATACCCTACCGAATTACCCTGATTACGCTCCTCTGTGATGTTGATCACGCCATGCACACGATGCACGTACATTCTCAACAAACACGACACATCAACACAATGCTGGCCCACAGTCTACAACATTGGCCCGACATTGTAATAACAGCGGGTTGATGCATGTATCGCGTTTGCTGGCATAGGATAGTCCTGTGATCACAATAATGTTTTTTTTTCGTATGTAATTAGGCGAGAGTTTGTTGATTAATTAGTTCTCAAGACCGTCGGGTCACGATAATGGAAGATCAGTAAAAAAATAAAATTGAAATTTTGTCTTTTTTTATTTTATTATACGGCCGATCCGCTATTTATCGATAGAACTTGTTTTTTTTGTGTATAAGTTCAACGTTAAAAAAAATCTAATAAAAATGTTTTTATCATTTATTTTTTTCGACCGCCCTCTCTGAATCTTGAATAAACTTTTTTGAGAACCAATTAATAAAAAAAAACTGTGGCCTTAGTAGGCCGATCAGCGCTATATGGGACTGGGACTGAGAGGGCTTTTAAAATCCTACTTTTGGTATATAAATCCATTCATGGGTTGGCACCAGCGTACCTCTCAGAACTACCCCCTCCTATCACTTTAAGTCCTACACTGAGCTCTTTCAAACAAAACCTGAAAACCCATCTTTTTATACACGCATATATGACTTTTAAACATGCCTTACGTGGTTTTAAAACTTTTAATAAACTTTTAGTATGTAAAGCGCACTAAAAAAGACCCACGGACTGGAACTGCGCTATATATATAAGAACATTTTATTATTATTATTAACCTATCCAATCAAAGGGGTAAAAAGTCAATGGAGTGACGCTTGTCTACGTCATGGTGTTACGTCATGGTGATTACAAGTCGGGGAGGAGATCTGTGGCAATGAAAGTGACACTTAATAAGGAGGCTGGGTGACTATTTAATAAGCGATTTAATAACATTACGTTTAAAAACGCCATAAATTATAACAAATATAATACATAATTATAGGCAAATGGGCTATTTATAAAATGATGCCTAATTTATCATGTTGTTATGCTATATAAATATGTTTATTACAATGTTGTATATAGGCCTATCATAATTATTATAGTAGTAGTAGTAAAATTGTTTATTTTTGTTTCACATGTCTTAAAACATAGTATACAATTTATTTTAGCTGAAACATATGACATTGAGCCGGTGTGCGGCTTATGAGACACAGAACAAATTACTAGGTAAAATACTTTCTTTTATTATACATAGTAAAACAAGCTTGGCGAGCGCATAGGGTGTGCAGTTCATTATAAAAAAGAATCTATCATTAGCATTAAAATCAGTGAAATCAGTATTAAACTCTGCGTATTTGCTAAAAATGTCCACTCTTAAGTCATCATAAATATCACATTCAATTAAAAAGTGTACTTCATTTTATTTTGATTACAATATGTACATACCTACGTTGGTCTAAAGGTTTCACGGGCCGACACCATCTACCAGTCTCTACATGGAGAGGCAAAGTTCCCCATCTTAGCATGGATAATATGCGACGTTCGATGTCTTGGTATGTTTAACTTCACATAATCTTCCGTTACAAGTCTACTTTTTAAACATCTATATGTTTGTAATTTATTGCCATTTATTAAACTTCAGTCGTTGAATAAATCATTTTCCCATTGTTGGTTTTCTGCTGTTTTTAATATTGAGAACGATTGTTGGATTATAGCTGGGGTGAACCTGGGTTGAATAGCATTGAGAAAATCAAGATCATTTAACCTGTACATTTTAAGAACAAAATATTCCCAATTTTTCAATTGATTTTGTGCCAAATAAAAAGACCATTGAAATACATGCTTACCCACTGGGCACACGACGTTGTTACGACATTGAATCAACGTCACCACAATCTAATCACTTCTAATTTCTGACAGGTATAAATTGATATCCAGCCCATCTCGCCACGTGTAGCTATATTACTAGCAGTTTTTTGTACTCCAAAGAAAAAACGACAAGCCTTATTTTGAACGGTATTAATCACCTGCCTGTTCTCTGTTCCCCAGATGCCTGCACCGTACAACAGAACAGGTTTTACCATACTGTCAAACAATTGCTTATAACAATCAAATAATATACCACCTGTCCGTTTGAACTTGGATATGACTGCACCCAGTTTTCTTGTCGCAGATTTTGCAATATGTTTCACTGTGCCTTGTAAATCTTAAAAACTTAATAAACCACAAACCTATAAGTATTTATATTACTCGTTACATCTAAACCTATATCACCACATTTAAAATTTGATACTGTTTGCTTCGTCCTTTTGCACCTGAAATGAATAACTTTACTCTTAGTTTGGTTAATGCATGTCATTCGCCATTTATGACACCACTGGTTCAAAACATTTAGTTGTAATTGTAGGTCACCAGCAGTACCTGCAAGCAAAACGATGTCATCTGCATATAGTTATAAAGATAAGTTTAGGTTCCCAGCTGTCATTCCCACATTCAAATTCTTTATATCTAAAGCAAGGTCGTTTATATAAAAAAGGAAAAAGTGTAGGCAATAAATTACATCCCTGCTTGACACCACAATTTACAGGAAATGATTCTGTACATTGGCCGTTTACCCTAACTTTACATGTGACGTCAGTGTACAATGATTTTATGGCATTAAACATTTCTCCTTTCACACCAATATCATGCAGTTTATACCACATACAATCTCTATCTACCTTATCGAAGCTTTTTTGGCGTCTACAAAACATGCAAATGTTTCCTTATTATGCAGAAGTCGATTTTTTACCGTGGTGTATAATACATACATATGGTCTATGCAGCTGCGTAGTTTCCTGAAGCCGTTTTGCTCATCATTTAAACTATATATTGTACATGTATATCTGTAATTGTTTTAATATAGTTTAGGTCTACTGTTGTATAATTAATGTAAATATGTAATACATACATGTATTTGAAATAAATGTATAATTCTTGAATGTGTTCTTTTCTTTTTTATTAACTATATTATTTGATTACAAAACTTAATTAAAAATGAAAAACACGTTAGACTAACACGTTACATGACATATGGCAGGCTCCACGATAATGTGTACCATAACGTTAGCATTATTATGATTGCAAATTACATTTTATTGTTTTAGTATACGAAAGAGGAAATAAGTTTGCTTAAAGGTTACCATACTGATATATAGTGTACAAAATTTCTGTGATAAAGACAAATCGTGAAAACTTAAAATTAATAAAACGTAGTGAAAAACCTGTCATATCAAGAGTATAAAACCTACTTTGGCGACATGTCATGTTTTTGTACATCGTTTTTGTCAACATTCTTTAATAAATTTAGCAAGCATTATGCTGCATCATAAAAACAATTTATCAAATTATGATTTTTGAAAGTCTATTTTACCACGAGGCATTTTTTGACAAAAATATGGATGTTTAAAATTGACACTTAAAACGTGATTTTGTACATCAAAGATGTATTCATCACGTTAGCAAAATTAAAAGTGTTCGTACGTCAAAACTATTTACACCATTAATATGAACTTGAGCAGTTGACCAGGTAATTGGTTTGTCTACTAAAATATATAACACAAAATGTTAAAATAATAAATGTCTAGATATAGTGGCATCGATTTGTCAGTCACGGAATTCGCTGTCCTATTTTGCGTAACAATAGCACTACAGTTTACGCACTGTACAGCAACAGATTTGTATACTAGCTGCCCATGTGACATGGTTTTGATATCTGTGGCTATTCCCTGCACGTGTTAGTTCAGAAAAATACCGCTATGTGGTAGGCATGTTTCTAAAATGTATTGGTCAAAATTTACGTCACCATCTCTGTGATTAATGAGAAAGTAACGTTAGCATTTTGGTTTGGTAAATTTGACAATTCAAGCCTGCTAAGTGCCCAGTTTGTACCTCTGAACATGCCATTTCCATAGAAAATGAAATAATGTATCTCATTACAGCGAATGTGATGCTTTGTACCAGTCAATGCTATAATTAAACACATTTGTGTTTGTGTTGCTATCGTTTATGGATACTGGACAAACCTCACACTATCGTTATATTTCTTGGATGTTTTTCACTGTGAACGTTATGTTATTTGGATGTTTTTCACTGCTAACGTTATGCTATTTGGATGTTTTTTACTGTGAACGTTATGTTAATTGGATGTTTTTCACTGTTAACGTTATGTTATTTGAATGTTTATCACTGTTAACGTTATGTTAATCGGATGTTTTTCACTGTTAACGTAATGGTAGTTGGATGTTTCTCACTGTTAACGTTATGTTATTTGGATGTTTTTCACTGTTAACGTTATGGTAGCTGGATGTTTCTCACTGTTAACGTTATGTTATTTGGATGTTTTTCACCGTGGAAGTTATGTTATTTGGATGTTTTTCACTGTGAACGTTATGTTAATTGGATGTTTTCACTGTGAACGTTATGTTTTGTGGATGTTTTTGCCTGTGAACGTTATGATATATAGATGTTTTCACTGTTATGGCTACAAAAAAAGATGTAGGCCTATTGGTGATATTCTACTTCTTAAACATGATTAAATTGAAGTAGTTTGTATTTATTTGAGGAGCGCATGTTGAGACATTCCTTCCACCTATAGAAATTAAAGAGCACGTGAATCTTGAACACACAATTGTTCTGAAACAATCTATGGCCATGTTAATTGCAAAAAGGCCAACCTCTTTAAGCGAAAAGTTTATCAATTTTTTGTAATTATGAAAAAACAAACATCTACCACTCATAAAAATAACAGTTCAAACGAAAAGTAGCCAAATCGATCAATAGCCATACCCAGAACATACTGTTTTAGGGATGTGTGGGACGTGATGCAATGGATAAAGCGTAGAACTTTGCAATTCGCCGCTGCATGCCTGCCTTGTGAGTTTAAGGCTCGCTTGGTGCATAATTTTCAGAGAAATATCAATGTTTCTTCTCTCTACATCCTAGGACATTGATGTGTCAATTTGTGCCCCCACATGCTTTATTTCACTCAGGTGTGGATGAGTAGGATTACCTGGTGGAATAGAGATGGAAAATATATTCGATAATAAAAAAAATCAATAGCTCAAAACGTTTGCAGTGATGTATGCTCCCCGGGGAGTTGAAATGGTACATCATTTAGGCCTAACAGGTCCAATGACCAGGGATAATATAATTTAAGGCGTCATGTAGCCTGTAGGCATATGATGAGCTGGATATATAGGCCTAATTATGCGCCATATAAATATATCATATTATTATTAGACCCTATTATGTGAAGTAGGGCCTACATGTTAACGTGATTATGTACAGATGTACGTCCAAGATAGCTTAAAACGTCACGTTAGCATTTTGGTTTTTACTAAATAAACATTAAAAAAAAAATATTAAGCAAAATAAAGGTGATATTATGATACTTTGTGCTACTATATGTGATTTTCATGTATCGGTGACACATGAATTATTTGTGAGTGACTGTTATTAAAACAACAAAATTTCTCTCTATTTCCCATTGCAAGACTGCACGAATAAATGTTTTTTTAACATTATAAAATTTATAAGTTATATCGAATTTATCAAAAACATGTTGTTTGCTCATTCTACAAACAAATTGAAACTCCAAAATTTTCATTTAGACTATTTTATTTTTAGGTCCACTCAGTAGGTTGGTGGTACACATTATCGTGGAACCTGCCCTATTACACTAGATGGTCACTGTTTTTTTGTAAACTAACAGTTAGAGCCTGACGGCACTGAAGTAGAGCTTGCGTCGACCTTCAGCTATAGGGGAACTTGCCTAAGACTACCCCCTTGCCCAAAACGCCCACCCACCACTTTCTGAGAATTAGACATAATTCCACCCATGTGCGAGTGTTTAATTCATTCATGACGTCATGACTTTCCTTGCGCATAACTTGTCTTCATAGACACAGGAAAGCTTTGATGTGCCAAACTAAAATGTATTGTCTAAAGTCTACAATCCGAAGTCTGATGTACGAAGTCTGACGAAATCCAAAGTTTAATGTCCGACGTCTGTCCGAAAACTGTCTGAATTATGTCTAAAGTTTGAAGTACTATGTTACGTAGGCCTTTGTCTGTTCAAAACCTGGAGTCCAAAAACCAAAGTTTGCAGTCGAAGTATGTCCAAAGTCCAAAATCCGGGTCTGCAACCAGAGTATGAAGTCTGTCGATCAGTTGTCTGTTGTCTAAGTCTCAATCCGAAGTATAGAGTCTAAAGCCCAAAATTCGAAGTTTGAAGTTGAAAGTCTGAAATCTGAAGTCGAAAGTCTGTCTGAAGTCCGTTCAAAGTCTGAATTCCAAAAGCTGCCTATGTTCAAAGTATTATGTCCGAAGTATTATGTCCAAAGTCTGTCTGAAGTCTGACTTCTGAAGACCGAATTCTGAAGTCTAAAATTGCCACTAAAATTCAAAATGGCTGAAAAAAAGCATCAGCAAAAAAAATCAATTATATAATCTGTCATAATAAAAAAATAACACAATTGGCTAGTACAATTTAATGAAATTTTCTTCGTTAATTGCTCTAGTCCTAATTTAATTCTTCAAATAAATGTGTAAAATATCCAAAGTTAACCTGCCAATTAATGAGCGACCATAAATTAATGTGAAAAAAATCGCTCTAAAACATGATGTGGTCGGTCGCTCAGTGATCAAACCAGGCCTAACTGTTATCCCAGCAAACAAACAACATTTGTATTCCATCGAAGACGTTGGTGTGACTTGGGCCGACGTTTTATAAATGTTAGGGCCTAATATACAAATGTTTTGTGTTTGCTGTGATGTATCTATAATGCACTGCTTATCGCGACGGTCGCCGAAATAATTTGTTATCATTGATTACAAAACTTAATTAAATAGTTTCATTTGCTCTACTTCTTTTTAATTCCTACAATAAATGTGCAAAATATCCAAAATTGACCTGCACATCAGCGACCATCAACAAAAAATCGTCCCCACATTTAAAAATTACAACACCGACATCAACAAAATGAATTTCGGCGATAAAATGAAATAATAACATGGAAATCATATTCTGGGTAAATACTTATGATTTTTGCGCTGCGTGGTACCAGCCTGTAACTTATTTTATCTCATAATCGTTATATATTTAGCATGTATTTAATGTTCAAACAACGTTTATTCAATTGTAGCCCACCGTCTGCAACGCTGACCCAACATTGTGTCAACCCTGGTTGAACGGCTGTGTTTGCTGGCAATACCGTCCCGCGGCCGCCATAGGTATGTAGAAACACCTGCAACGGACACCTTTTACAGCCAAGGGCTACTGCAAAGCACGAGAGGAGTCTGTAGATTTATTTTTATTTATCATATATCAAATGGAAGCGGTCATACCTATTGAACTTGTAATAGTCATATTTAGTGGGAGACGCGTTTTTGCAGTCAAAATTATTATAACTTTGTCATACAATACCGCTAGGCCTATTATATATTGTGTGTTTGTAGATCAATTATGACAATAGCAGGGCCAATTTGACCGATAAGTATACTCCTATAATTATTTTAGGCCTAGTCAAATTATATTTCTCTGTTTTTTTTAATCAAGGTCTACTGTATTACAATCTTATCCGAAGATCATATTATCAAATATATAAATAGGTGGAATAATATTTCAGAATGAGATTATATTACATTCAATTAACACATAATATAAAATGCAAACACACGTGTATACATGTATAATTATATACAAACGATTACCTCTGATACAATTTATACTATTGATAATTTAATAATCAGAATTTAATTGGCCAACCCCTCCCCTAATGCAGCAAAATGTCGTCACCGACACCTCCCGGATAACTTGAGCCCAACAAACACGAAGTTGGAGCTGCGAGTTTCTGGGCCCAACATCGAAACAGCATTGGTTGAATGTCTTGTGTAGGTGTTTGCTTGGCCCTAGCAAAAAAAGGATATCCCACATGAACTGCTTTTCGCGCTTTGCTTTTTAACTATAGTGCAGGAACATGTGTAATCCCGTGGGAATTCAGTGGTTAAAATATGCCACCTATAGGAAAATGTTCAGAATAGACAACAGAATAGGAAAAAGTTCGCAAATGGTGTCAAAACCCTCAAAATTGCCGCCATAAAATAACTAAAGTTATCATATCTTCCGCGATAATTTAGATAGACACAAGATTATTTCACAAAACCATATATTCTCGGTATCAAGGAATACAATTAAACAAACGAAACATTCATTTGACATAAGTATCATGCAAAATTCAAAATGGCCGCTATGAAATTACTAAAGTGATCATATCGTCGTAATAATTTAGAGACAGGATTATTTCACCTAACCATATGTTTTGGCTATCAAGGCATGCAATAAAACAAACAATACATTTATTCGACATCATTATCATACAAAATTCAAAATGGCCGCCATGAAATCACTGAAGTTAGCATGTACTCGTCAATAATAGGGCTCTGTTCTTGGACCTATACTTTTTACCCTATATACTGCTCCCCTCAGTCACGTCATTGCTGAGCATGATGTAGAACACCATCTCTATGCCGATGACACACAAATTTATATATCTCTATCCGGTTCTGAAGCTTTAGAATCTCTAACTGATTTGAAATCCTGTGTTACTGATGTTTTCACTTGGATGACAAATTCGAAGCTAAAGCTATATCCAAGTCAAACAGAGTTTATCATAATCGGTTCTAAAAAACAATGAGAAAAGTTCAAAGATCTATCCCCTATATTATTACTTGACCATGACACACTTCCTAAAGCATTCGTTAGAAAGTTGGGATTCATTTTTAATTGTGATTTTAACTTCAAACGACAAATCTCACAGACTTGCAAAATATGCTTCTATCACATCCGTGACTTTTGGCGTATTAGGAAGTACCTTAGCCCAGAAGCTGCAAAATCTGTTGCATGTGCTCTAGTCATCTTGACCATTGCAATTCCCTTTTGTACAATCTTCCTGACTGAGACATTGAAAGATTGCAGCGGTTACAAAATTGTCTGGCACGTGTAGTCTGTAAAGCTTCTCGTTTTAGCAGATCTAAGCCTCTCTTAAATTTTCTTCATTGGCTACCAGTAAAATACCGCATACGCTTTAAACTCTGTATAATCACTTTTAAAGCCTTCCTTTTTCACCAACGTACGTATCTCTTTTAATTATTTAGTACCAATTCGAAATTCAAGACTGCTTAGAGCCTCCAACACAACTATGTTAACTGTTCCACGTTTTCGAACAAAATGGGGCTCAAGGGCTTTTGCAGTTGCAGCTCCCTCCACCTGGAATTCACTGCCGGTTATATAATTTGAGAACTGCGAGTACAGTCATCTCATTTAAAAAAATGCTGAAGACTTATCTATTCAATTCGGCTTCCCCCCCCCCCCCCCCCTAATTCCTCAGAGATTCGACACCCAGTTGACGACTTACGCTTTGCTCTCGACATTGAGCTGGTTTCGATTTGGATTCTGCGCCTCTGAGCTCATATCTCTGAGGATTTAGGCGCTATAGAAGTTACCGCATTGAATTGAATTGAGATAGAGACGAGTTTATTTCACCAAACGACATGTTTTCGGTACAGCTAGCATACCCCTTATATTACACCGGTCATCAACTGAAATACTGTTTCCGGAAGTCTAAAATGCATTGGTACTGGCTTGATGTTTGATTATTATCGCTAATCCCATGTTTGAGTCTCTGTAAATAAGTTACATGTTTACCTTAAATTTTGAACACATTATATGAAGCTTATGTATTTTCATGGTCATAAATGAAAAGAAGTCATCTTAGGAAAAAATTGTTTATTTTTTACAGTGATTAGCAGACCCTCAACATCTGAATAATACATTGTCAATTATCAGCAACACATAATCAGCAACACATAGCCCCAAGCTGTGGACTTCAATATAATTAAAAAATCGATTGAACAAAAATGTTTAGTATTTGGATATTGTTTAAATAACATTTATCAAGGTCAAATAATGTTGAATCTAGAAACATTTTTTCCAAAGTCTGTTTGCTTTTTTATATATAATTATATATATTACTATAATAATTTATTGTGTCACAAACAAAAACTCAAATTATCTGATATGCACATTGTGTAATAAACTAAATATACACATACAAAATTGGTTATATATTACATGAATTTATATTAAATTACATCAGTGGTCAGGTATATATAAATCTTATTTGACCTCCTATTTTCAGTTGACACGTTCGCAAACTTTCATTAGCTCAATTATATCTCTGGATAAGCTCTCATCCTGCAGCGACTCACTGGCAACAACTGCTCGCCTTCCAAATTCTTTTGCCTTTATACAACAACAAAATTTGAAAATGATTATCATTTCAATTTTTAAATTTACTGGTACATAAATATGGTATATACTGTACGTACAAGATAAATTATTATATATACAGATAACACTATCAATAAACCAGAGGGTACTCAATTTAATATTTATTATTATTTTATAATATTGCGTAGAAAGTGCAGTGTTAATTAGCAAAAACATAATTTTCTCAAATGAAAAATGTATTTTATTAGTGTGATTACAAATATTTCGGTTTTAACTAAGAGCTTTTGTCAACTTGAAGTACTGTATTGCAGCAGAGGGTTAACTTTTTATCTGGTGAATTATTTCTATTGTATTTTCATTCATTTGCTAATGCAATGTCCAGCTTCAAATGACGCAAATTACAATTTGACCCTCTGAGCATCAAACACAAACTGTTTTATCCTTTTCAGTGATGTATTATATGGTCTGAAATCTGGTTGAAACCATATAATGTATACGGCAAAGCAGGACAATGGTTAACATATTACAGTATGAGCAGCCGTAGCAGGTCTCACTTTATTGTACAGTGGAAACCAGGCGCGGATCCAAAGAGGGGGGCCCACGCCCACCCCTTTTTGTGCAAAACTCTTTAAAAAGTCCCCCAAATTGGCCAAAAAAGTCTTGGGGACGTTACCCCGATCCCCCTGCGCCCCCTTCTTTTTCAAATCCTGGATCCGGCCCTGGAACCTGTTATGGCAGACCACCCTCAAAGCGCTGGGAATGTGGTCCTTTAACCCTTTGACTTCCAGGCCGGAGTGCATGCCAGGATCCAGATATACTGGTGTAGGAGTTCTATTTTTCGTCATTTGAAGCTGGAATTGCTAACGCAATTTCCAGCTTCAAATGACGGAAAAATACATAAATGTAGTATATATTTGACGAAAATTTGTGTCATTTTATGGTTACGTTCATTGACGAATGACGATGGAAATTTCCGTCATGTATGGTAGTGAAAAGGTTAAGAGAGGTACGCTTCAATAGCAGGTTTGATTCAACCTAGGAATTCAAATGGAGTGGAAAGATCTTACTAAGACATTTATGATGAGTTTAAATTGAGAAAAACCTTCCGTCTCCATGGTTTATACAAAAATATTTCAGCGTTGTAAGGGCTTAATGGAAAAGCTAATTTGGGGGAACCAGTTGGTGGCTACCCAAAGCAGGTCAAGTCTCGGTTTCCCATAGCAGGTTACATTGTATTTTGTTGCAACATCAGAGTTTAAATAAACTTTCATGAATAGCTTTACCGAAAACCTAGTCTCACCTTGTCCCTATTGTGCAGTAAAAAGTACAGCATTGCAAGAGCATGACAGCTCTTGGCTCGTACGTGTGGCTTGTTGCTGGCCTGATTCTCTCTTAAATCGCATATTGCATTCAGTACTTGCAAGGCTTCAGCTTCCTGGGCTTCATCTAGGAAAATAATAAACAACCAATACCGGTATTTAACCCTTCAAGTGCTACTCGCAATTTTTTTTTATAACATATTATTCCCACCTCAGATAAGGTGATACATGTATGTCTCACTCTCAGGTCTGTAATAAAGATTAAGTTTTAACCCTTACAGCGCGGGGATTGACTTTAGTCGTTAGAATCTGACGTCTACAGACGTCAGATTCTAACGACTAAAGTTTATACCCGCACTGTAAGAGTAAAAATATTTCTAATGGTATTCAAATAAATCAGAAAGAGATAACTCAGACATTTATGATGATTTAAAATTGAATAAAACCCTTTGGACTCTATGATTTATTTGAAAAATATTCAGCGCTTTGAGGGTTAAAATCAAATATACAACAGTGACTAGTTTCTGCCTACTTGAAGTTGTGTCTTGCTACAGTGACACATGCTCGGGTGAGTAAAATATTTTAATATGCAATATGCCACTTTAATAAGTGTTTAATATTGGGACAAGCTTGTTTGCATGTAAATATTTGGAACTACCTCACACAACCATAAGTTCCCAGTCAAAATATATACCTCAAATATACACTAGTTACTTCTCTATTCAAGCATGCTATAAAGCTGTTATTTCTTATCATTATGAATGTTTTCCTACCACTACAGATTGTTTAGAAATACTTTTTCGACTGTACTCCAAATCAGATTTGTCAGCAAATTTTAACTTGTTGCTCATGTAATATCGCAACAATTTTGCTTATTCCTTATAATATAAGTCCACTAAACTCAAGTAAAATTTTAGGTTAGTCAAAGAGACACAATCAGGCCAAAATAATCATTTTTATTTTGCTTCTTGATATGTCCATAATATGTCAACATGTCCATAGACTAGTTTAAATTTTTTTTTTAAATTTTGGGTTGCGCATTTATCAGGTAAAAGAGAAATATGGGCGTTCAGACATACATGTAAAAAATAAGAGATACAGGAATAAACTTTTCAGTAGGTGCCTACACTTGTTATGTTGCCACAGCAACCCAAAATTAAAAAAATACTTAAGGCCATCCTAAAAAATATGTTGTTTCCGATTTCCGACTGCATGGGTGAAAATAGCGGTAAAAGATACCGCATGACCTTTTGTGTAGTAAAAGAAAACATTTCCGCCCGCACATGTCCAGATCAGCGCATTAAAAAGATTTTTTCTACAGGAAAATACAACGTTTTAATTGCGGTCAAATTTTCGATCACGCATCTGTCTCTACAATCCCAGGCCTAGCCTGACTCACGTTGAGAAAATGGCCGCCCATGCTGGCGAAAAACATGATTGTGTTATCTGTTTCTCAATTTTATGTCAAAAAACTATGCGTCATGTACAAAATAGAATTATTCGTGCAAAAATGATTTACATCACCAATTTTTTGCTGCAATCCCACATTGAATTTCTGGCATTCTAAAATAAACTTGCCTTATGGAATTTTTGGGTCTAAAAGAAAACTTTTTCCGACCTACCGCATGTACATTTTCACATCATGAAATCGGGAACAAGGATATTTTTTAGGATGGTCTAATTCTACTCTATGGACATGTTGACATATGGATATATTAAGGAGCCAAAATAAAAATGATGATTTTTTGCTTTATTGTGTCGCTTTAAGTGCATATATTTATATTTAAGTTCTTTATAGTTTTAGCAGTTACAATAGAGACTGATAGCTAACTAAATTTAAATTTGAATTATTCCACCATGAAAAATGGCACATATTCTACAGAAAATGTCTAACCTAGACTCTCCCAATCCGTCTCCTCTTCAGCAAGTGGTCCCACCCCCCTGGGTGTATTCGGTGTCTGTGTACGAAGCTTAACCAACTGAGACAAATGATCATGCCAGATGTCCATTACCTGCAAAGTAAATTATCACATACAATTTACAAAAAGAGATTTAAAAGTTTTGTAAAAAAAAAATTATATAAAAATGCAAATATTATATTAACCCTTAGATTGCTAAGTACTATAAAAATCAGTTTACATGTACTTGAAGCCAGTACTATGGAATTAATTGTCAGTATATTGGCCAGGCTGAAAATAGCATAAATTAGCCATTTATCAATAATCAATTAATGGCTAATATAATATTCGCAGATGGAAAAAGTGTTGACACATCCAACCCCCCATCAACGTACGATGCATTTCGTGCACAGACTGCGGTATTGCTTGTATTGTCAGACAATGTAAGTTCTCAGTCACCTCAGTCTAGAACAGTATATAATATACAACACATACTCAATATTTGTTCTGGGCCTGTCTTGGTAAGCTTTACATAATATATGCGCATGCACAATGTGCCGAAATATACTTCGCCCATGTTTGAGTCCCACAAGGTACACTCGGGGATGACCAATAGTCGCTGAATGATGTCACATACCGTAAACCGGGGCTATTTTGCCACCCTCAAGGCTATCTTGCCACCCCCTCAGAAAATTGTTTAAATCCTCCAGTTTTCAACAAATACCATAAGGTAATAAAAAAAACTATTATCATAGGTCAGACTATATTGTTGGAAACATTTTTATGTCTGTTCACAATTTTTAAATAAAATTTCAACACCACAAAAAATATTTTAACAAATTTTCATTTTTTAAGCGTTTTTCTAAATTTGACAAATTTGAACACTGGAATGGTATTTATCCATTTTATTAACATACATATTTTTCTTTTATGATATTTGAAGGGTCTTTATCACATAAAAAAAATTTAATTAATGAAATTTAAATATTGAGCCTGTTTGAGCACTTCAAAGTAACCGGGACTATTTTGGCACCCTAAACCGGGGCTATTTTGCCACCCCTTCAAATGGCCGCAAGAGCCTCGTTTTCGGTGGGATATGCAAATGGACTTGGCCACTAGACTTACTGACCCCTAAAAACTATATAAATATTTACATACCAGATTTGAGGCACTCATTTTAATAATTAAAGAAAATTCATGAAAAATAATGAATTTTTCACTGAATATTTCATGTTTATGTCTGTATGGTACTTTACCTGATTTATGTTATTAAATGGACTGATAAAAATGTCTACTGACTGTTCAGTTGATTTTATTTTCATTTGATTAGCTGCTCAATTATATTATTTTGAAGTAAACAATATTTATATGGCAAACTATTTTCATTTGGATTCTGACAAATGGCTTTAATTCTCAAAATATGATCAAAATTAGCTACAGTGGCAAAATAGTTTGCCGGGGCTATTTTGCCATCATACATTTTTGTTTAAAAATCTTATTAATAAAGCTTGAATACAAGCTACGTTAAGTATGCAAATACCTTACACAATCACCCTCATTTATCACACTTTATATTCCCACTTCAAAAATCCCACTTCAATACAGCAATAAAAAATATGTAAATAGGGTGGCAAAATAGCCCTGGTTTACGGTAATGGATTCCCGTAGACGACAAATGCTGCGAAAAGCACCAGTATACTGTTAACCCTTACAGCGCGGGAATAGACTTTAGATGTCAGAATCTGACTAAAGTCGATCCCAGCGCTAAAGTCGATCCCCGCAATCTGACGTCTACAGACGTCAGATTTTGACGTCTAAAGTCTATCCCCGCATTGTAAGAATAAAAATCTTTATAATTATCGTACACCCATAACACAGGTATTCAAATGAATCAGAAAGCTAACTAAGACATTTATGATGATTTCAAATTGAATAAAGCCCTTTGGTTTCCATGGTTTATTATATAAAAATATTCAGTGCTGTAGGGGTTAATGTACATACGACATATGCCGCGCAAAGAATGTATCATCATGGCAATGCTGCTATGAACAGAATAAGCGTTAATTTAACCGGAATGTTTAGAAAGAAATACTCTGCAGTGTACTAAACACCTAATTCATATTCCCTATCAATGCAAGAAAATGTATCTGTATTAGTTTACAGTGCAATACAACATAAAGATGTGAACCAGTCAGTCTGTGTACACCTTCTGCCCAATAGTCGTTAAATTTCGAGTCGATATATATGTCGAGCAAGTCTTGAATAATGCATATAAAACAGCCTCTTAGTGCTACGCCTGAGACAAGTCAATGACTTAACCTCTTCAAGAAATGTTATTCAGCGAATATTTGAAACAAAGAAGTAGCAACCTCACCTGTTCGTATAATGAATCTGCAATTGACATTTTATTTTGACGGAAGAAAACATTTGCCATGTGAAAGTAGCCTCCAGATGTGCGGATGTCATCCGTTCCATACTCTTCCGATGCATGATAGATCTAAAATACAAGTTGAAACACAAAATCAGGAAAGGTTTTCTCACCATTAACAATTATATTTACAACTAGTACAACTACAACCTTCCCACTTGAAAAAAAAGTTTTAGCAATATATAGTCAAAACAAAGATTCTCTCCGGCATTATCATTGGAGCAGCACCATTATGATTTGTAAAGCAGGTGATACTGGTACCACCCAAAGAAAAAATAACAACCTCAATTTTAAATGTGGAGAGATTGAAAAAGTAACCCAGCTTTTTAAAAAAAATCGCCCTAATGACCCTCATACATCCCTCTCCCTCAAGAAAAAAACAACTTCAAAAATGATATTAAAAACCTGCAATAATTTTAAAATTTCAAGTAAAAAATATCCTTTTTCACCTAGATCTACCTCCCCTTCTCTCCCCTCAAAACTTGTCTGAAATTGATTTATCTTTATTATCTTTGAACTTGTCTGAGATTGAAATAAGTACCCAATTTTTTATTTGCAAAAAAATGTTTGCTACAAAGGGGCTAGACTCATGTGTAATTTTTTTTTAATTGGGTAAATATTCATGAGTGTATCAAGCTTACACATTTTCCAAGCTATTTGTGAGTTACAGCCATTGAGAGCAATCAGTCAAAGTGATTATAAGCATATAGTGCTTACAATAAAGGAACAAGCAAACATAAAGAGGGTGTTTTTGATTAGTGATGAAATTTCAGTTTCCATATTTTAACTTTTACAGAATAATTAACATAGTGAAAAGAAGTAAATATGAGTTTACATCATCTGACAGTTGTCGGAGGGCCTCATCATATTGTCCCTTTGCAGCATAAAGTAGACCCAGATTACGATGCAGCTTGTGACGAATACTGTTTGGGCATTCAGGCATTTTCAACACAGTCCATTTTGCTTGCGATAAGTATTCTTCTGCTTGAGAAAGTCTGGCTAGACCTAAAAATATAAAAAAAAACATTCAAGGTTAGGAGTATACATGTTAGAAAATGAATTTTGTTTTCACTCTCTGGAGCAACAACGCCTTCCAGATATTATTTTGATTGAGACAACAGTAAACTAAGAAATAGAAATTTAAAGGTATAGTCAACTGTCAAAATACACAGGACAAGGGTGTCGCCAGAATGGAACAGTGGCCTCTGGACATTCCACAATAACATATCACATCCACAGTTATCAGCCAAGATAATAATACTATATGCGTTTCATACACATCGCCGCATTAAGAGCAAGTTCCCCAATCATATAAACTCTATATACTTGAGCGACATCTATGAGGAAATAATTCACCAATTCTTTTATGTTGGCTTTGTGTTGAGACACGGTTTTGTTAATGGTTGTGTTACCATGGGGCTCTGGAAACAGTTGACCTCCAGCATCTTGACAGTGAGAGTTTTCCAGCCAACGCGGCACACTCACCAAATGTTGGTTCAATATCGGCCAACGTCACAGACGTTGGTCTAACATTAAAACAACATTGGGCCAATTTCTCGTTGGGGTAGTATCTTGTAATCAGTTTAGTCGCTAATAATAATACCGTCAAAGTGTACTCTAAAGGCTAATGTAGGCCTACAATTGACCATCCCACGCATGCCCATTTCGCAGTTGTATGAATCTTTAATGTGTAGGCCATAACCAGGGTTAGATGTGGGTGAGGGTTGTTTATAATTGATTTAAAAGACAAAATAAACATATGTTTTTTGCCTGCATATGCAGATGCTGAGTTATCAAACCTTCTGCTGCTGAATTGTTTGTTTCTGTTTTTCATTCATTCATGTTTCTGTTTTTCATTCATTCAAAGCTGAAATTGCTAATGCTAGATGCCTGATCAAAAATCTGCCTTTTAACCCTTGAAGCGTTGAAATATTTTGATATGAACCAAAAGGGTTTTTTCTATATGATAAATCACTTATACTCGCCATCAAATTAAAAATGATCAACCTAGATCGCATGATTTTCGGCGATTTCTCCGTCAATTTTGAACCGATTTCCTTGAAATTCTGCAGAGGCCATTTCCCATTAAAATCCTAGCAGGGGTAAAAAATTCAGATTTTTTTTATTTAATATTTCAAGAGTTAGACCATTTGCGATGTAATAAAATTCTAGAATTAGTTTTATGGGTTTATAAAGGGACGTCGTAATTTCAATTTACTACATGTCAAATGGTCTAACTTTTAAAATATGCTATTTAATTTTACACAAAAAATTCGCAGAATTATATTTATTATTTCAAAAGTTAGACCATTTGTGATGTAATAAAATTCTAGAATTAGTTTAATGTGTTTATAGAGGGACGTCGTAATTTCAATTTACTACATGTCAAAAATACGCTATATAATTTTACGAAATTCTCAGGGCTGTTAGGATTTGAATAGAAAATAGCCTTTGCAAATTTTGAAGGAAATCGGTTTAGAATTGAAGGAGAAATCGCCGAAAATCATGCGATCCTGGGTAATTTGACGGCGAGTATAGTTAGCTCTTTCCGCTTTATTTGAATACCTGGTACCTACATGTATGTTATGGGTCTTTGAGCAATTATAAATATTTTAATTGTTTCAGTGCTGGGATTGACGTCTACAGATGTCAGAATCTGAGGTCTAAAGTCACAACTGAAACTGAACTGAAAGGGTTGGTTCTGAAAATGTTGAAACTTTGGAAAACTTTATTACCTCCGCCAAAGGAGGTTATGTTTTCGGTTGTGTTAGTTCGTTTGTTTGTTCGTCAGCAGGATTACAAAGTAATGAACTCATTTGCATGGCCAATAATGTTTCTAAAAACAAAATATACACAATGCTATAGGCCACATTTAACTTTATGATTCATTCTTAAATTTGAGAAAGTCAGCTCAGGGTACAGAACCAGAAAATATTTAAAAGTTATGCCCTACCGATACTGGCCTCTCCTAAAATGAGGTAAGACGGCACTAGCTCAATACTGTCTAAGCCATACACATCAATTGCAAAACGAAGTGACTGCATAGCGGCTGGCACAGCTTGATCATGCTTTCCCTCAAACAATAATTTTTGTCCAGTTGTTCTTGTCAGCTCAATCATTTGTTTCTATTGAAAAATAAAATAGTATATATCAATACAAATCAATAATATTAAAAAAATAAATTATCGAAGCACTTTATTAAAAGATATCTCAGAAATTGTACAGCCTAATTTATTGGCCAAATAACATTGCATTTGAATCCTTTTAATGCCAGTTATATTAGTAGTAGGCCCCTATAGTATATTATACCACTGTTTTACCTGTTTCAAAAAAACATTTTTGTTTTAACTAAAATATCAAAACCTGCCATCAGCACAAGATTTCACAAGCTAGATAGCAGTGTGACATTTGCAGTGATCCACAGGATAAGGGCTACTTCTATATACCCGGTACCCGAATTAAATCGAGTTTTTTATGTTCCTATGTTTAATCATCACAAGTAACAATTAAACATATAGGAACATATTACTCCCTTATCTTGTGGATCACTGCTTTAAACAGAAAACGGTTTCAAAAGTTAATTCTGATGATGTTGTCTTACCATATTAATTTTAATTTCACAAATCCATGCAATTTACTGCACGGGATAAAGCTTAACAGTTTTATATTATTTATACTGTCAAAAGCCACTGTTCCTTTACTAGATCTATTATTGTTATAATTTCACAGATTTGTGCACATGTATATAATTATAAAGTAAAATAATTATATGCTATAAAATTTGCAAGAATTTTTGTCATATCTTCATCTATTGTGATAACATACATTATATAGGTGCTAATTGAGAAGTTTGAAGGGGTAGGGGTGTTGGAGTTTTGGTTACCCGTGAGGATTAGATATACCTGTCTGTGTAACAATTGTTCTTGGCGGTGAACTCGCTCCTCTTCAGAGCTGAGGAAGGGAACTTGTGTCCGCAGAGGAATTAAGAGCTGACAAATCTTCTCATGAATGCCAATCCAGTCAGCCTTCTGATGCTCAACACAGCTGAAACATTCAAACAGGTAAAAGTATGCAAGTAACCCTTGTCCTGCTACAACCGTTACAAACGGTTTCAAACAGATTTTAAACCAAATGATAGATGTCACTAAAATGGATGATATAGTTTTGTGGTAGATGCTCAGTTAGTCTAATAATTTAGAAGATGCATATTTTCAAATAATTGAAAATAATCATTTGAAGCTGTTAATTGTGTCAGTAATTCCAGCTTCCAATGACGAAAAATTAAATAGAAACAATTCTCAGAAACTCGACAGACTTAAAGGCGTGACCTTGTGCGAAGAAAGGCAGTTTGGTCCTGATTTTTCACTATGTCAAGTATAAAAAGTAGCGACGCTAAAACACATCTCCCGAAGTAACATTATGCTTTATGTCGCTATAAACATGACAGTCTAATAGGAAAATTATCTCTTTTCATTCATATTATGTTTTTTTCACTCCGGAGAAATTGTTTGTAGGCTAAAAACGACATTTATTCAACAGGGGAGCACAACTTTTAGGATTGTTGTGTGTAAGTTGCCATGGTAGCACGTGTGACCTCGTGTGTTCAAAGCCAATCATGTTGCTGTCTTGTCTTGTGTTCAAAGCCAATCATGTTGCTGTCTTGTCTTGTCTAATATAATTTTATTATGGTTTTCATTGTTTCTATTTACGGCTAAATATATGTTAAAATACATATTGGTTTTGAAATGTTATGTTATGACGCGATTCTGGCAAAAACATGGATTTTCAAGGGGATGTCCCAACTTTCTGACATTAAATCAGTACATTGAAGTATAATCCCTTTGACAGCCCATGCGTTGTTATCACCTAGTAGCTATCCCGCAGTAAATGCTGACCTGTGATGACGTAACACGGTTTCTGAGAATAGAGAAAGGGACGTGATGCAATGGTTAGTGCGCCTGACTGCCTCGTCAGTCATGGAAGCATCCCAGGTTTGAGCCCCGCTGTTCCTGTGTGGGGTTTCAGAGAAACAGCATTGTTTCTCCTTTCTCAATGTGACCAGGCGTCACGTTAATGGCAGCCTCGTCGAGTTAAGATTGAATCCAGTGTATCGACGTTAATTTCTCGCAAGGCCCCGCACTCCTCACAGAACCAATTCAGCAGGACAAGCGTTAAGCAAAAAATATTATATCATACCAGAAACTAGTTTTTTGTAAGCTCTCATTGTAAAGTGTGACTAATTTTATCACAGAAACATCATAATTTTTTTTAAATTGTCCTATAAAATTATGCTGACCCTTTTTCATAACTTCTGACATACTAAAAGAAATATTTGACTACATTCCACTGTTTTCACCAAGAATGAAAAATTCTGTGCCAGATCAAAATCCTAAATTACAAAAACGTCTAAAAGTTGTGACCTAAATGTTGCAATTTTCATTGGGAACACAGAATCCAGAAAATCACCCAGACACACTTGAACTTTTTGAAGCCGCTGAAGAAATCTAGGGAGATGAATAATATTGAGTTTAAGTTTTTAGATATAGCAGATCACACAATCAGTGTCCCGCAATACAGTAATAGTAGAAAATATAACACATGCACATAATCAGAAATTTGGACATAGCCTCCGGCCCCTCTTTAGCTTCACAAGAGGGTCATGGAAGAAGAAAATTTTTGATGTATTTTCATTCTTATGTCTGAGAAACTTACATTTTTACTCTTGGTGCGCCCCATAAGGAAGCGTAGGGCCGGCAAACCAAACTTCACCCAGGTTTTACTCTGGGCAAACTTGTGCAGCCTTCCCTTGGTATCTCAATTCTTAAAGATTCCAGCATTGTTCTGTCCTAATGGCCTTAATGATGGCCTCCAGAACTTCCTCATAGGGCAGTGAGCATAATCTATTTTCATTATTTTACAAAAAATAAAAAAATGACACATGTGTAAAAAAAATAATGAGAAGGGACCACAGCATGCCTGTTCCACTTACCTCTTCAAGCATTTGTTGCAACTATTATGAAATTTAAGGCGAGAACTGGCATCCTTTTTTTGCGAGAAATCTAAAGTCTGTTCGACGGTGGAAGCTGGTCTAAAATGAAAGTTAGCTTTTCGGTATCTACTCAGTCAATTCTCAAGCAATTTTCATGAAATTATATAAACCCTATTTTCTCGTCATTTAGCATCGATCCTGAAAATTTTGTAAAAAGATTGTATAGTTCAAAAGTTTAACTATTTGACATGTAGTAAATATCTACTTATAAATGACGCTCCACTATAAACCCATTAACCTCATTCCGGTTTGTTCTCAGAATTGCAGCACATGTCAAATGGTCTAACTTTTGAAATACTTGATGGAATTTCGAGAAATTTTCAGGGCTGTTGCCAAATGACTAGATAATAATGGTTAAAAAATTTAGTTACAATCGCTTGAGAATTGACTGACTGGATACCGAAAAGCTAACTTTCATTTTGGACCATCCTCCACGGTCGGACAGACGATGGGAACCCCCAGTCGAAAAGAGTTTCAATTGTACCCCTTTGTCATTCAGTTATCACATTTTATCGCCCATACTGAATGACAAAACCTTTATTATCGCCCAGGGGGGGAGGGGGGGTACAAAAGAAACTCCTATTTCTACAAGTACCAGGCAGTAGGCTATACTAATAATGTCCTAGCGGCTAGCCCTAGAGTCTGTTTCACCAGAACCTGGGAGAAGCTTTTTTTCAATTTACTCAGGCGCTATTCAAATTTTTTGTGTGAAATTTTTTTTTGGTAATTTTTTCATCTCCCTCCAACACCGCTTAAATTCTCCTGTGTATTTTGTAAGTTAGACCATTTGGCATGTGGTAAAATTCTTGTTTCACAGTAATGGTGAAATGGGAGCTGTAATTTTGAAAATTTATTATGCCCATGGCATTGGTCTAACTTCCATAGACTGATACACAACATCATTCCACCAAATTTTCAGGGAAGTTAGGGGAAGGTAAAAAAATGATCCGATAAAAATTTTGCTCAAAAATTTTACACAGCGATCTAGCAAATTGAAAAAAGGCTACTCCCAGGATCTGATGAAAAAGACTGTAGACAGTGTAGTTTAGAGCCTAACTGTAACTGTAAGTGTTAAAGTGTAACGCATGTAGGCCTATAGCACTGTTAAGCTAACCCCAATGGCTGAAACAGCTGCAGCCACAGATTGACCGCATACAAAATCATGGAACATATCTGAATATATCGAGGAATAATCAGGTCGAAAATATCCATATTTTTAGAATCAGTAACATTTCAGTTCCATGCCCGCATGCTCAGCTCAGATGTTGCACAGTCATTGAAAAGTTATGGATATTTTTCGGACCTTGGGGTCGACATCGCTCTCAGTCACCGCCATGTTGAATTTTTCAGGAAAAGGAAATACATCAATCGACGGCCTCAGAGAGGACGACACGGCTAGTATTAGGCCTACAATGCTAGACTCGAGTCTAGTGTTAAAAGTCAGAACAAACAAACAGAGAAAAAGTAGTTAGAAGGATCTCACCCTCCATCATGTTTCAGGTTAGAGCGCAGCATCTGAAACGGGGGATATTCACAACGTCACAAATTGGCAAAATGGTTAAAATAACCAAAATATTTTTCGAAAGGTGTTTTGAAAATGCTCTCACCATGCTCACATGATAAATAACTGATCAAATGTTTCAAAATCAGCTGAGTAGATGCATAAATGGTCACTATGTTAAGTAAACCAATGGCAAATTAAAATGTATGTCGAGGGCGTTAATAGAGGTTAAATCGATAGCGAGCCGCCGGCGGAACGCCATCTTACAGTTCAGATATAGAATGCTTGCTAACCCGTAACACGTTGTGGAGGGTGGTGTTTGCTAACTAAGAAAAATATGCCTTTTAACTTAGTTTTATCATGTTTATTACTGCAGTGTCTCAGAAATTCACATAAATTCTGAAAAAATACGAAAAAACATCAAAATGACTTTTTGTGATGTAAACAATTTTTGTCTACCTAAGCCTAGGCTAAGCCTAAAGAGACTGTAAAGTAAGTTGTAAGGCTATCTCATTCTCACATTCTCAGACAGTCCCAGTCTCAGAGAGATTCAGACCTCAAACTCAAAGACAAAGTGTTGAAACTGAAAGTCAAATCAATCATTGAAATTTGAATCAGTGACTCACCAATAATAAGTTACTCTGCAACTTTCACATTGGACAAAAGCAGGTTTTTGACAGAGTTCACACAAATATTTAATACCCTTCGGGTTTGCTAATGGATTTAATGTCATGATTGAAATGTTGCAGATATGTTTTTGTCTTCATAAAAAATTATACAAATTGATTGTTTACATCGGTCATGTTGGTTGCTAACTTCGAAAAGAGAGGAATATAGCGTGAATACAATCAGCTACAATAACTACCCGCTCTCACGATAGTGTAACCACCCGCGAGTATTTTAGCGTTTGGGTTAGCCTTTGACGAAAAACACGTTTCCATAGACAACATTCAGACTGTCAGACATTACTCTTACAATTACAATACAAATGTACAATTTACATATTAATTACTTTTTCAGTTTTATTCAACGTTGAGCATGTTGGACGCCAGCGATTACGAGAATAGACTAGCTTGCAAAGTACATCGTGTTAGTCTACATGAGTGACAGTGACCGGCTGGTGACTGCATGGACTCGGGAGTGGGTCGAAATTCATCATGATTATTTCATGAATCATGTCATCTTACTAACTTATGTTCTTACTGAGTTACTCTACTACTACTAGTCTAGTCTTAAGCTTAGCCTAGGCTACTGTTTTAGATTTCGTCTTTTTTTGTTATTCTCCTTTAAAGAGACCCGTTGGATGAGACATTTTCAATTTTGTCAATTTTGAAAATTTAATTTATATGAAGCTATTTATAGCCTACTGAATCACTGATCTTACCTAAAAATACAAAAAAGTCAAAAAACAATTTTAAAGCACCGAAAAAGAGTGAAATAGGGGCCTTTTATTAATTATAGATTATTTCCAGGTCGTATATTGCCATGTAAACAAAGCAAGTCAGCAATCACTGAATCAGGCAATATACAGCACTTTACACCACATATTCCCACGTCTTGCCGCTAATTTGTGTCTTATTAGTGAAGACATGGAGGGATACACCTGCAACACTGATTGTCTGCCCAACGCTAGGCCGACGGCATCAACATGTGGCCCAATGCCGTAGAAACATTCAACCGTCCTTTAGGCTTTAGCAAGTGTTTAGCTTTAGGTATACAAAAAGTTTGTTCGGGTTTTAAGCGCGGATTCATAGACATAAAAATGTTGATAGAAAATATTTTTAAAAATCTAAAAACTCAGGAAAAAAATAAAATCATGATCTGGGTCTGGGAGATCAATAGTTCATTCATTACAAAACTAAAAACGAAAATTGATGTCATCCCAAGGAGCTGCTAAGTGGATTCAATTGTCTCTCACTCTCAGTCACTGGGTGACTAATTGGGCCCCAATTTTCAAAGCCTACGGTGTCCAAAAAAAACTGACGTAGCAAAAGTGAAGTAGGCCTAGTGTAGCCTGTAGGCCTATCAGTCTACTAAATTATTATTATTGGGAAGTGGGGTTAAAAATATCACACCTTCAAGTTCAATACCCTACACTAATCATGCTAATTGCCCCAAGCATAAGGCTTAGGCCTAGCATAAGCTTTTTGGGCGGCCATCTTGGAAAATGGCCATTGATGGCTCTGTGCCAAGGAATATATTGGAAAAATAGCCCAGTCAATGTGTAAAACAATTCATTGTATCTAGATAAAAAATTGACCCCCCCCCCACAAAACTTATCTAAACTTGGAAAAAACTTATCTAAACGATGTCAATTTTTTTTAATGGCTGCGTGTGGCAGCCATTTTGTTTTTAATGGCTGCATCCCAAAAGGTAATCAGATCATAAAAAATACCTAGACAGCCCTACCAAATTTGAATGCAATGAAAAAAATGCTTCATAATTTATCATGCCCACAAGCTTTTTGGGCGGCCAACAGGTCGCTTTTGAAATGTTCACCGTCGGCCATCTTGTATTTAATGCATTCACTGAGTCAAACCTTGCAGTGCACAGGTACCATACATAAATATTTATTGAATTTTACATTTTATTGTTTAAATACATACAAGATTTAAAAAATAAAATTCACCAATTTATTATTCGCTACAGCCTATTCGATTTTTTCACAACCATGACTAAAACTAAAACATTATGTGACAATTGGCTAAGAATTGGCTGAGGCCAAAGACAGTCTTTGCCAAAGTCACATTGAACCAGGTTCGCATGATTTTCACCGATTTCTCGGTCAATTCTGAACTGATTTCCTTGAAATTCAAATTCTAACAGCGGTGAAAATTTTGCAAAAATTATAGAATATTACAAAAGTTATACCATTTAACATGTAATAAAATTCTAGAATTAGTTTATTGGGTTTATAGAGGGACGTCGTAATTTCAAATGATCTAACTTTTGAAATATGCTATATAATTTTACCAAATTTTCAAGGCTGTTGGGATTCCTTTGAACAATAGTGTTTGGAAAATTTCATAAAAATCTTCAGAGAATTTACTAAGCAAAAAACATTCGATCGTGGTTGATCACTTTTAATATGACTATGGGTATAGGTAAAATCACTAAAATATACATAGGCCTACCTGATTATTCTGATTTGAGATAAATTATTCAATTAAATATTACAGGGTCACATTCTGTCAAATAATTTCTTATTTTGGGCCATATTATGCCCAGGCAAATATAAAAAACTTCAGTGTCAAAGTTCTGGATTCAAGATGAAAAAATTATAATATTAGGCCCAAAGTGCAGTGAATGTTATAACAATAATCACTAAAAATTGTCACAAGTATTACAGGTTCTCACCTGTCACTTAACCATGTGAAATGACTGTCAGATTAACCCTTTAACTACAAAGTTAAGTTAAATTGAAATTTTCCCTCACTCAAGGTTGCGTCTTGCCCACACGATTCACAACTTCAAGTAAATGTAAATTATTCAGACTCAACAAAACGGAAGTAAACAATTTTGAAATCTTGCTGATTGCATTTTATCTTTAATAACAAGTTTAATAGCTGGTATCAAATGTGATATTAAAAATAAAATAAAAAAACAAATAGTATTGTCACCGGTGGTTAAAGGCATAAAGCATTAATTAAGATATCTAATTTATTTTTTCACCCACAACTTCAAGTAGGTAAAAAAACATTTGCAAATCTTGATTTAATTTTTTAACCCTTATCCTGCTAAATTAAATAATTTAAATTAAAGGAGTGTCTCGCTACAGCCACATACAACTTCAAGTGGCTGAAAATTACTGATATTTGTTTAATTTGACACAAAAAATTTGAAAATCTTGACGTTTAAACACTCTGAACATTTCATTCCCAATAAATAGAATGAGTGTGAGTTAATCACTTAAAATAACGTAAAAATGACTATAGTCGTGATCAGCAGGCAAAGGGTTAATAAAACAGATTAAAAATGATTGTAGTCATGTTTAGCACTTTAAGGGTCAACAAAAGAGTAACAATGAGGATGTTTTATTACCATTTCCGAAGAATAAAACTTTCATCAGCTAAAAATCTATGGGAAGGACTAGTCCATATCAATTGTAAAATATTTTGCTCATTTTTTCAGATTTCCCGTCCTGAGCTGATCATGATTTTAAAGCATAGTGAGCCACACAATCTGAGGATGTTGCCCAGTGGTTTCTAAGATGAACAGGTAGAGAGAATGAGTGCACATTATGGGATGCCAAAGGGTTACACATTGGAATATAATGGCTTACAGGCACAACATAGACCAACAAGGATTAATAACTATGATCCTGGAATAGAAATATCACAAGGCAAAATATCATGTTTAGGACAGGCAGTACATTTACAAAATTCCCCCAGTCATCACAGCGCCTCATCAACACGATCTCCCTCAACAAAAAGCACTCAGTCAGCTCCTATTGACACAAGAACTTTCTTTCAGGGAGCATTCCGTTATTCGATTCCTGCTAATAATAATACTCCAGGAAATAATGACCACATTCCACAAACAAACACAGTACAGGAAGGTGCTGCTGGTTCAGCTGTGTACTGTCCATCTTCAAGTGTTGCACCAACAAATCCTAGTAATGATGTGGAAAAAATCAGGGCAGGCATTTCTCAGATGATTTGTTCGCACCGCACGCCGTCGGAAGAAAAAATCATGCACTCTCACAAAGAAAAAATCGCAACAGAAAAACACAATCATGAAAGTGAACAATTTTCGGCACATACTTCAGAAGATGATTGTGATGCGGGGGAAGAGGAGGGTCACACATCTGACTCCGCACAAGAACAACAGGCAGAAACATCAGGTAAATACAAGAGACATTACCCGTGTCCTGCTAAATAATTTTCCTTCATTTTACCCTTGAAGAGCTTGAATATTGTAGTACAAACCATGTAGAGCGAAGGTTTTTTTTCAATTTGAAGTCATCATGAATGTCTCAGTTGGCTCTTTGTGTTTCATTTGAATACCAATGTTATGGGTGGCCATTATAAATTATTTTTAATGTACCAGTAATTCTTTCAGTGCGGGGATCGACTTCACATCTAAAGTCAGTCCCCACACTGAAAGGGTTAGTCGCTAAGCACGACTGTATAGTCTTTTTAGTTTGTTTTATTATCCAATCAAATTACAGTTATTCTGAATGAAATGAGTATTTGAACATCAAGATTTGAAAATGCTTGGTTTCGCATTGAACAAATGTGAGTAATTTTCACCCACTTGGAAGGTGTGGTCGCGGTAGCGAGACACAACTTCAAGTGGGTGAAAATTTCAATTCTTTAAGTTGGATTTGCTACCGCGATTTCCAGTTTTAAAGGGTAGAAAATATTTCATTTATAAAAAAGACAAATATATCAGGATATATGAATTTCTAGTAGAAACGAGTCAATCTGCTGCTAACACTATGAATAGACAATATATCTTATGCACATGTGTAGGCCAACAAAGTTTGAACCTTAATAAATAATATCATAAGCACATAAATCAAATAAATAATTATACCATGCAGTATGTGCTCATAATACTCTTGATCACGCACGAAATCAAATAAATGGCCATACATTTATGATTAACCATTCATACCGATCCAAACCCAACTTTAGATTGTAAATGACTTAACATGTGTAAGATTTACTTTTTGTACAATCAATCTTCATATTTCATGCATATAATATATATATTGTTTGTCCAGAATCAATTAGCCACACTTCAATAATAAGACAGTGGAAAAAGAAGAAAAAAAGGAGAAGAAAAAAACAAAAAAGACTTAGCATTCACAAAGTGGTACGCCAAAATGGTTCTCCGGTGAAACTTCAACCAATAGATCTACCTGTGTTAACAAAAAAAACGTCTTTTAAATACTCATCTAAAGAAAGCAGCATACCAAACCCACCACTCTGTGCAAGAAGTATGTCTGTGCCAAAATTTGAAACCTCACCAAGAAAACTTTCAGAGTCTATCCGAATATTTTGTACTGGTAATACATCTAGAGAAACAAACTGGAACCAGCAGTTGCCTCTACCGCAACGAACCACTAAAATTTACTTGTCTGATCGCCAGTCCAATAATATGCAAGAGCTTGGTCAACAGTTTCCATGTCCACCTCCATGTACACCTGCACCAGGTAGGTTAGCATTATTCAATCCTTACAATGCTGATATATTTTTGTATAACCCATGGGTACAAAAGGGTTGTTTTCAATTTGTTATGGGTCTACGGTCATTACAATTATTTTTTCCAGTGCGGGGATCGACTTTAGACGTCAGAATCCGACGTGTATAGACATAAGATTCTGACGTATAAAGACAGTCCCCACGCTGAAAGGGATATTTATTAGAATCATCCACTTGGTATTATTGATCTCAACAGCAAAACACATCTCCCAGTTAATGATCATTTAATTTACATTATTTTTCTCTTTATAATTTGTCTCTTTGTGTAAAAATCATAAAATTATGATGTAGTAAAGTAAGTATAATTCAACCAAATACAGATTTAGAGGTGCCTCAGATTTTTAGATTAGGTAGATTATTTTGGAATTTAATTAAATTATATAGAAACAAATTGAAAATATTCAGCAAGTCAAAAAGTCGTAAGTTTCAAAAACAATGTTTCAAAGTTAGTACAATTTACGATGTTGGACCAATGTTGGGCCGATGGCCTATGCCTTTGGCTTAACATTGATCCAACATTGTAGTACAATTTACTACTCTCTTAGAAAGGTAGGTACTATACTCAGATACTAATGATATGTCTTCAGATGTGATGCTGGGAATAGAATTTGTGAACAGTATGAGTGACATTCGTGCTCAAAGAACAGTAAAGCACCGTCTGGAGGGAATGGAACGAGCGCAGCAGCAGCAACGACAAAAACAGAAAGAGCAACAGCAGCAACAGCTGAAAGTGCAGCAACAACAACAACTAGAGCAGCTGAGGCAACGTCAACGTGCAGAAGTGAGAAATGCATCATACCCTGTGGAAATATTTTTCATTGATAACGTGATCAAAACAAATAACTTGAATCCCACTGTCGATTCAATAGAGACTAATTGATAATTATAAAAAAAGAATATTAGTTAAAAAATCAGGGATATCGAGCATTTTGAAAAAATACTGAAATATTTGTATTAAATTTCCATTTTCTCACTGTAATTTCCCATTTCAGAAGATTTGACAATATTAAAATCAATAAAAGTTTTATCTTCTTTCTTTTATATTTTTCTTCAGATTTATGCTTTGAATGCAGTGATGACAGAACAAGAGAATGCAAACTTCAAAGCGTTTATCAAAGAAAATGGACTTAATATTGGCAGCAAGAAATGAATATTCCAACATAAAAACTCAAGATTAGAAAAATACCTTTCATTACAAACTTTTATGATACAGGTATATTATACAATGCGTTACACAGGTATTGAATTTATCATTTGAAATTGAATACATCTTACAAAACATGTTATATGTTGAGCTGCTCTTAACCCTTGTCCTGCTGCGTGGTCATCAGTATTTTACAATTTTATTTTAAGCTAAATCAACAATTTCCACAATATATTTGTCCAGCTTCAGTGGCATTTGTTGGTTTTAAACTTGCTTCAAATCCTATTTATGATGCCACCCCTGGGCCCACCTGCAGATTGTACAGCTTTGATTTTGTCTTTCAATACATAGTGCAGAGTTCGTAATAAACATGATAAAGGGTGTCCGAAACAACCAGAAATTGTCATGGAAAACCAAATATGGATCTTTGAAAGTTTTGCTAGTGTGTATGCACAATGAAATAAGTAACTAGTCCTAAAACACACTTCCTACGCTATGTTAATTGAGGTTTCAATGAACACCTAAAAATATGGCGGAGAACCAGATTTCTAGCCACCTTACTACAAACCTTATACAGCTTGCATGGATTTGTACGCTGAACACTCTTCTAAGAAATAAGCAAACATTAACAAAAAAAACACATTTTTTACATTAATGTTCCTGAACAGAAAACCTAAATTTGCATATCACTTGTAGACGTTTGTAGGACGTTTCTACTTATTTTTACTGCTGGATATAATACAGTGTGTGTGTGTGCTCCATTTTGTTCTCACGTTTTACCTGGATATAATCAATAATAACTTTTCTTGAGTTATCATGTTATATTTATTGTTCACATTAACCCTTGTCCTGCTGCATTGTTTGTTTCTGTTATTTATTCATTTGAAGCTGGGAATTGCTGTAGCCATTCCAAGCTTCAAATGACTGAAAAAATCTCCAAAATTGTATTACATACTGTATTGGACTAACTAAGCATCCACCAAAAACTATTTTATCAATTTTTATATTTCTATTGATCTAAAACATGCCAAGGGTTTAATACTAGCCCTGATTAATTGTCAGTTGGTATTTTTACTCACTGATGAAATATATCTGTACTTAGATCTATGAAATATAGACATCTCACAAGTGAAAACATTTGAATAACCTTTTCAGCACTGGGACCGACTTTAGATGTCAGAGATTTTAATGTCTACTTAGGTCAATTCTTGAGCTGCAAGAGTGAAATATTTTTAATGACCGTAGACCCACAAGACAGGTATTCAAATGATTCGGAAAAAGCTAACTAAAACATTTATGATGATTTCAAATTGGAAAAAAAACGCTCTGGTCTCCATGATTTATACAAAAGATTTCAGCGTTGTACGGGTCAAAAGGACATCTACCACAAGCTACATTTAATTATATACATGTAATTTCTCAATTTCAATGATATTTTTTTGGTATCACACTTTCTTGAAACTGCATAGATACAGGTGTGACAAGACAAGTTGTCTTGTCACACCTGTATCTATACAGTTTCAAGAAAGTGTGATACCAAAAAATATCATTGAAATTGAGAAATTACATGTATATAATTTTGTGGTTCACAAGGGTTCAAAGTTCTTTCTTCACATGTATAATAAGAACTGCAAACTATCTGCTTTTGAGTGACAAATTGAAGTTTGAGTCATAAAATTAAAGATATAGGCACATTCTCATTGCAGTTTGGCCTTGGGATTTATGTTTATATAGGTGCACAATTATTGAGAACGACAGTTGATAATTCACAAGTAGACGTTTTTTGTCATAACAGTGCCAAATTAATACAAATATAATTATATAAAATAAATCCGAGTAGGCCTACATGTATTACCAAAGTATCTGCTAATATAGAATATACATGACTATGTATACCCAATATATATTTTGTTCACCCAAAATCAATTTTCCTGATTGTTGAACAGTTAGTAAATAATTTTGCGGATGATAATTGATATTACTGTATAGGAATCTTGCTGTCTAAGCATACAATTGTACATCAAATCATGAAATTGCACACGAAGTGAAAACTTTGTTCTTTAAAATTAATTTGAATAATTAACTATCTGTTAATAAAAGTTTAGAGATTATTTCCTTTTAATTCATCAAATATATAAATAATGGCAACCTTGAGGAACACCACACCATTTGTGCATATCAATTACTTTTCTTAGATTTGTAATAATTGATGGATCTTCTCTAGTAGTTCTTAATAGCAGCTAGAATTATGTACCTTGTTTTGAATGTGGCTCAGCACGATCATGTTCAATAGACTGGATTATCAACTCTTTATATCCATTGTTTAAACTGGGTAATTATTTCTCTAAAAAGATTTTCAAAATCTAAGAATTTTGGATAAAAATATTATGTGACTTTAAATAACATGTAAAATGTTTTATCATCATGTTTTGTCATAAGTCTGACAATTATTTGGAAATAAGTCCTGTCAAATTCAATTAATTATCCCCAACGTGAAGTTTTTATCCGTGCAGTAGCGAGGCACAACTTTAGAATTACAATTTGCTATTTTATCAGCCTTCGATAAGGTATTGTTCTCAATCATGACCATTAACATCTCCACCGTGTTGTACTATGTTTTCCATATCAGCTCAGTCAATCACTACTACACTTGTGCATTACAGCAATAACCCTTGTGCTGCTGGAACCGTATTTATATAATTATATAAGAGCTCACGAGCTAATACCTGATATGTTTAAATTATCTATGTCATATAATGTATCAGCCTTAGCCGATTATATATCTGTAAGGCTTTCAAGAGGAATACCACCATTTATCATGTATACAGGTCTTACCCAGCAAGCTCAAGATGCTAAACCAATGTCGATTTAATGTTGGCCCAGAGTCGGAGACGATGGGCCAACATTAAATCCACATTGGTTCAGTGTCTCGTGTCTGCTGGGTAGCCATTTCACCGATGTCACATGTCATTCTGTTAACCCTTTAACCGCCGGTACCGAATTCGTTTTTTTTATTTTTTCTACTATATTAAGTACTACCTTTTATATGTGTCAAAGGTGAAATGTGACATCAATTTGCAATATTTAAAAAGAGTTGACCTCCATTTTGTGAAATCTGAATAATTTTCACTCACTTGAAGTTGTGGATCGCGTCAGCGAGACACAACTTCAAGTGGGTGAAAATTCCATTTTCATAATTTGGCGCTTGAAGGGTTAATGTTTATTCAAGTGACATAAGCCCGATTGACTGGGTACCTATTTGAATCATGAAAAATAATCTGAAATAATTATGAAATGTGAAATATGTACATGTCACTATAATAACTAAATAGAATAGATACACAAACAGACATTTTCAAACATGTTTTAGGTCAATACAAATTTCATTAAATTTAATGAAATAGCTCCTGTATTCAATAATTCAATATTGGAGATGCCTATTTTTTTCATAAATATAAATTGTTTTTGTCATTTGAAGCTGGAAATTGTGCTAGCAATTCGAATGAATGAAAAATAGTAACAAACAATTCAGCAGCATAAGGGTTAACAGGGTAGGAAGCATACTCGAATGAAGGGTGGCTTTTTATACGGAATAAATCACGTCATGCATGAGTGATTCTAACAGAAATGTGTCTGTTTTATTTAAATACAGTTTTATAAAGTCACGCTTGATTTAGAATATTCATTCTTAGTAATATAAACGTACAATAAAGCAAAAATACATACTACGGACGAAGACATAATTGATAAATTAGATATAATAGACAGAAAAACGACAGCAGTCGTGAGGGTCAGGAAAAGCGTTTGCTTCCGTACACTCATTTTTAAAATTATGCAACCTAATAACGTTGACCTGTTTCAGCAAAAAACATCTAAAAACCCGTTCTACTTTTAAATCACCAATGCATTTGGTTCTGAATTTATATTGTTTGATATTTGACTTATTATACATATTCAATCATCACCCTATACTAACTAAAATGCAATTGTATTGTTTTGATCACAGAGGAATACCAACATTGACGAATGCAATGGTTTAATACTTTCAGCCATGTGTGTAGCAAAATTGATTTGCACACCATCCTCATTATGCGCAGAAAAACATGTTTTTTATTTTTTTTTAGTGATTTAATTCAACAATTTAAGTCAACTATGGCGTATTTAATTTTTTATTTGACCAACCCAATTACGAGGGACAAAAGGGATGTATTTACAAAAAATGAACGATATTTTCTCATATTTTCGTCATTTTAGATATGATTGCTACGACCGATGTCTTAATGATGCGGCTAAGTTATAGATATATTTGTCGAGCTCCATTGAACATATATAGATATTTTTTCCACCGTGTCATTTTTTACGCATGACGAGAAGTTTAAGGGTGGTGGTCATACTTTACAATATATTTTTACATCACTTTTTGATGAAGGGAAAATAAATGCGATCACTAGAAAGTATAGTATATATTGTAATTCACTCTCAGCAATTAATTATTCAGTTTTTATAGCCATGACTGTGAAAGAATAATTTCTATGATCTTACTTATTCATTGAACATCAGTTCATGCTGCCGTCCATTAAAATAAAAACGTCCACGCATTAATACACGACACCAGCCCTTTTTAAACGGCCGGGCCCGTATGAAAACCCGCCTTTTATGCATGGTTGCGTCCTACCCTTGTTAATTACATTACAGTACTGATCTGTAAAGATAATAAGATTATCAACAAAGATGTATTTATATTTGATAGAGATATATATATTTTTGGGTGGCTTACTATGCAGTATTATCAATGCAGTATTATCAACCATGATTGCAATTGGTTACGCTACTCTAGTCACTGCCTCTGCATGTGTGTGTCTACAAATCATCACTTAAGAATTAAAGGGTCATATCTGCCACATTAACCCTTTGCCTGCTGATCACGACTGTAGTCGTTTTCAATCCGTTTTATTGGCCGATTAAATCACTCTTATTTGGAATGATACAAGTGTTTAAACATCAATATTTCCAAATAACAGTAATTTTCAGCCACTTGAAGTTGTGGATCGCGGTAGCGAGACACAAATTCAAGTGGCTGAAAATTTAAATTATTCAATTTAGCAGGATAAGGGTTAATAAGGGACAGATACAATGCGTTGACCATGTACTGTTTGAAAGTGAAGTTCCAGGCAGGAATAAAATAAATATTATCACGATACGTTGCCATGCGTTGTCTTTCAATTGCTTGTTTTTGTAGCATTATATTTATACATATCGTAAATTATTATTCTCAAGAGACCAAAATATGCCACCAGCCCTCGCCCCGCCCTGATGATGGAAATACACAAATGTTATGAAGTGTACTCAATAAATAATAATGTGTGTAAAATTCCAATTGTAATAGGTCATCAAGTAGGGTGAAGGTCATAACTCCCAAAAGGCACATCTACACCCCCTGGGTGATGTGTGTGTGAAATATGAAATGCCTCAAAAATATGATATGCCCCAGAAATATTATAAGCCCCAGAAATATGATATGCCCCAGAAAAAAAAGAATGTCATGTGGCAGACATGTTAGTCACCAAGCTATTTTGGCGGAGATGTAGGTGAAAGGTCACAACCCTAAAGAGACATCTACACACCCCAAGAGATGTGAAAGAAACACCCTGAGAGGTTTTAGAGACATGCTCCAGCCTGGTCTCGGCGGACGTTAGAGTTCTTGACGCAAATGCGATTGGTTTCTCAGTGCCATCGTCGAGTTTATGAGATATGAATAGATTGTTAGTCCACAAGCTATTTCGGTTCATAGATATCATATGGGTCAGAAAGTAGGTCAGAGGTCATAAACCCCAAAAGCCACATCTGGGTAATGTGTGTGTGCAATATGAAATAAATTCACCAAGCAGTTTCAGATATATGCTCCAGAAATAATAATGGGCACAGACAGGCAGACGGACGACATGCTGACGCCATAACCCCCTCCCCATTCTCACTGCGGTTGGGCGCGGAATATAAATGAAGCTGACAACACTGTAATTGAATGATGGAGGAAGATACATTTGTAGAACATAATATGGTGTAAGAATGAATGAATAGGACTCTACAGCCACAGGCCACTTTTATGCACAAACAAACAATCCCGAAGGGCTTGAATCATATAGTCCTCAGCAGAAAAACCTGAACCAGGTGAACCTGCTGAGGATTATATGATTCAAGCCCCTCAGAATTGTTTGAGTGAGAGGGGAAGAAACATTTAGTTTCTTTGAAACCTGAAGGGACTTGACTGAGAGTTGGGGTGAACCTCCGATATGTCTTGCCTCCCTGGCACCTCACATGGCTAACAAATCACGGATAATTAGGAATGAATGAGTGTTTAGACTTAAGATATGCAAATCTTCGTTCTCAATTTAAACAAATATGAGTTATTTTCAGTAGAAATTTGTGTATAAACCAAAAGTATAAATCTTTTTTTTTTCCATTTCAAATCATCATAAATGTCTTAAGTAGCGAGTCTTCCCGCTTCATTTGAATACATATGTTATTGGTTTATTGACATTATAAACTATTTAATTCTTTCGGTGCGGGGACCGTCTTTAGACGTTGGATTCTGATGTGTAAAGACGGTGCCAGCGCTGAAAGGGTTAATCTGACAGTAATATTACATGATTAGGTGACAGGTAGGCTACAACTCTGTAATACCAAGCCTGTGACAATTTGTAATGATTATTGTTATAACAATTTTTCAAAGTGGGCTCAATATTATATTTTTTTCCAAACAAATTGAATCCAGGACTTTGACACTGTTTTTTGTCCTTTATATGATATGACTTGACAGAATGCGCCCCTCTTCGCTGTAATTTTTAATTACATTTTAAAATTTACCGGTAGCGGTTCAACCCTTTCGTTGTGGGAACCAAATTTAAACATTAAAATTGAACCAGATTCTGACGTGTCGATCCCCGCACTGAAAGAGTGAAATATTTATAATGGCCGTAGACCCATAACATAGGGATTCAAATGAAGTGAAAAAAAGCTAACCAAGACATTTATGATTGGAAGAAATGCTTTGTTCTCTTGGTTTATATCAAAATATTCCAGTGAGTTAACCCTTTCAGACCTGAATTTACCATTGTCATCTTCATTCACTACAAGCCGCGAATTGCTGTCGCAATTCTCGACTTGTAGTGAATGAAGATGACTTGAATTGGGTGACACTTCTAAAAAATATATCGTTATTTAGAAAATTGTCGTTCTAAAACCCCTAGGTGTAGGAAATTAAGTCATTTTTTCAGAGTTGCAAAATGATGCTTTAATGCATCGTGAGGGCCTAAACGGTTAAAATTACTGGGTACTTACATTATTTTGATAAACCAATTATCATAGACTGCGGGAAGTTAATCAAGCACCACCTGCTTCAAATTTGGAATATATCACCCCCTGAAAACAAATAAAGGGGCATAATATAGACTACTATAAATGTCTCGGGTTTAAAAAAAATTATATTGAAAGAGGATTGGAACGAGCATTGAAACTCACCACTGTACCGGGGGAAAACTTCTTGCTCTGAACAAATCAGTCTTGTATGCTGGGGATAGCGTATTAACCAAAGCGCTTAATTTAATTTTACCCACCTAATGTTGTGTCTTGCTACCCCGCCCCACAAATTGAAATTGCTGAAAATTACGCATATGTGTTTAATTCGTAACCAAACATTTGTAAAATTTTATGTTTGAACACTCTTTTTATTCCAAATAACAGCGATTTGATCGGCTAATCAAACATATTTTAAAAACATCTTAGGTCGTGCTTAGCGCTTTAACCCTTACAGAGCGGGGATCGACTATCCCCGCACTTTAAGAATCAACATATTTCTAATGGCCGTAGACTCAGGCGCGGATCCAGAGGGGGGCACACGCCCACCCCTTTTTGCGCCAATTTCTTAAAAAAGTTCTCTTAATTGGCAAAAAAGCCTGTGGGCGAGCCCGAGAACCCCCTGCACCCCCTCCTTTTTCAAATCCTGGTTCCGCCCCTGAGACTAATAACATAGGTATTCAAATGAATCCGAAAGAGCTAACTAAGACATTTAAGATGATTTCAAATTGAAAAACCTCTTTGGTTACGATGTTTTTTATACAAATTAATTTAGGATTAAGGGTGAACGGATTCCACATCTACCTACAGTGCGTTTTGTTTTGCTGGAATGCCATCGCATTATCAACAGACTATTATACAAGTTATTTTCATTACAACAATCATTGTCTTGTGTGCTAACTTGAGGTTAAATTCGTTTGCTTAGGCCTACACAGTAAACCTAAAAAATTATCTGCGATGTCACTCCGTAGACAAAGAGGTCTTATATAAATGTGCTCTAGCACCATTCGCGGCAGTATTTTAATTACACAGTTGTCTCAATTGTTGGTAAAGTGATGCTTTATACAAATACTGTTGTAAATTTCACCATCCTTAATAACACAATTATATGTAATTCAACAAAAACGCTAATTTTGTGAAAAAAAAAAGTTAAATAACGAAATGATTATCATTATTGATGAGATAAGATACTTTATTCTGATAAAAAGCATGATTGCACTAAATTCATTTGTAAATCAGGATGCATACAATTATACATTATAGACCTATGTAAATGATTATCTGTTCATATAAATCCGTTGTCACATTATTTTAGCTATAACTAAAAGCCTTAAAGTCAAGGTGAATGCAAATTACCGGTACCTAATTAAAAAAAATAGCCAAGCATAGATTCCTACGTGGGTAGTTTGTGAAATCAAGTCATTTTCAAATGAAAGCTCAGAATGTCAGTATTCTGATGATCATATGATGATCTGAACAATAAATTGTACCTAAAATATCCTTTTGTAAAGTGTCAGATACACCATTTCTTATATAAGGGGACGAAATTAGATCGCGGATGAGGCCTACTCTAGATTCAACTTGTGTCACACACTATTTAAAGCTCCAGCCTTCAGGTCTGTGGAACATTTTGCTATTCGCTCACATGTCAATTTCCCAAAGTTCAGACAAATTAACAAAAGAGAATGGGTGCCTGAATTACATTTCACAGGAAATACTGTGTATAATTAACATGCACGAGGGCTGACAAAGTGCTTGATGAGGCACATGTATATAATTATGCTATGTCTACACACAAGTGAGACAAGCTACCCCTCACACTGTCACACAGATGTGAAACTAAGCGAAAACTGACTTCTAATTGTAATAGAAAGAAATAAATCTAAATATGGTAAAATACTGTTTTTCTGTTATCAGTGTACCGGTAATCAAACTCTGGTTTGTCTCTGTGTGATCAGCTTTTAGCTTTTTTTATATTTAGCAATTCTTCAGTGTAGACCTAATAGTGCAGCATGCTTGAAAAGGGATTATTATATTACACAACACTTTATTACTAGCCCATCGCTGCTTCAATGCTATAGGCCAGCTGCATCTCAGACAATATTGAGTGAGGGCTGTCTCAAAAGTTCTCACACGTCAAAACAATGCATAGAATTTCATATTGGTTCAAAGCAACAACCAACCCACACCCTTCAATCAGTCAATATGTAACGTTGAGATATGAGAAAATGTGTTTTTCCATGAAGAGATAGAGAACTTTTAAACATGTTTACTTGACAAATAGGCCTGCTCCGAAACACAACAATCAATGATCAAAAATAATACTTATCTCATAGTCAGAGGATAGCATATTCCACAAAATGTAGGTATAAATCAACAACCAAAAAATGTGAAACGTAAGTCTATGCCAACGACCATCCACCTATGCGAAATGCTATACGTATTTCTGAAGTTTGTGAACTTCTGCGACGGCCCCGTTAGACCACTCAACAAACATGAAACGTTGATCTCGCGCTGCGAAAGGTGCCCCAGACATCCTCCGATATCTGCAGACAGTATGCAGTATGCAGACAGTCTAGTCTACCATAACCGTGTCTATGTCACTCTACCCACTGTATATACTGTATCCAGTAAACACAGGAGGTTTACTATCTTTCCAGCAAAACACAAAACATTTGAATGTTGGGCCAACGTCATTGTACAAATGTTATACAAATGTTTTGTGTTCGCTGGGATTGTGTTGGGTTAACCCTTTAACCGCTAAATTATTCAATTTGAATTTTCACCCACTAAAGGTTGTGTCTCGCTGACACGATCAACAACTTCAAGTGAGTGAAAATTATTCAGATTTGACAAAATGGCGGTCAACTCTATTTAAATCTTGCTGTTTGATGTCACATGTTATCTTTATGTGGTAAGTAAAGTGCTAATAAAAATTGAAAACCCGGTACCGGCGGTTAAAGGGTTAATGTCGGACTAGCATTGCAGACGGTTGACAAATATTAAACCAAAATAGAGTAAACATTTTGTATTCCCTGAGATTGCAGATAGTAGAAAGTATGCCTTTGTAGCAGTCCTATCTGAATTCAAATTACGACTCGATCAAGCACACACTAACAAAAAAACTCAACATATCGATACATAAAATGTAATTAAGTTAAATCACATGGTTATGTGGAAAATTAAAACTACCAAGTAATGTGTTTCATACTTTTGTAATTTGCTCACAAAATAAATGAGCATTCACGTATAATTAATATTATCTACTTATTTCTATAAAATCTCTCCCTCTATATGTATAAGATATATAACTAATAAAAAGATATAAATTATATGCCACAATGTTGTTATTCAATAATTTGTGCTCCTAGTGACCCTGTGTGATGTTCTAGTCGATGTTTTCCTGTGTTTTGGAGTATCCGTGTTACCACCCAGAGTATCCAGAATATAGACGTAGCAATGAAAGCGTCGTGGAGATTTGCTGATATGAACAAGTATGTGACGGTCTATGATGACTGTGTGATTGCAGAACTGAAAACAGACAAATCATAGACATTTTCTTGAAAAAGTATGAATGTCGTCCCAGCAACAGAATGGTTGATTGACAGATAATTTGTTTTTCTTATTAACTTAGTTTGCTGTTGAGAAATCTCATTCAAGTAAACAAATGATGTTCACACAAATAACACGTCCACTCTCTAAATGCTGCGGCTACCATTAACATTTCTCATTCAATTGAAGCTGGCACTCAAACATATTTGTCAGCTTTAAATACTGTAGATCTGGCAATTTTCATGTGTTTGAATTTTTGCTAATTTCTGATTTTTGTACTTTTCACAAATTTTCAATTAAAAAAATATTTCTGCCGTAATTCGGCCGAACAAATAGTTAGAGCTGTGTAATGTCACTTTTTAATGGCGCTTACTCAGCCGTGAAAGCTATGACTCCCCTCATCCATCTGTATTCACAAGTAGGCGTAGGCCATCGTCACCACATCCTGTTACGTGATACCAATTACGGCAATCACTATACACACAGTAGGCCTTTACACAAATGTTGGTTTAACGCTGGGTCGCGGCGCGACCGCTGTGCCCTCCTCTGGATCCGCCACTGTTCATAAAGGCTGTAGTTGAAACTCACTGTAGTAGGGGCCTGTTGGTAATTTTAGATGATAGGAAGCGCTATTTCGGATACTTTTAACCCCAACAGCGCTAAGTACAACTATAGTAGTTTATAGTTTGCAGTTTAAATTACAATTATTAATCTGTTATTGGCAACGAAATTGGAATTCAAACATCAGGATTTCCAAATGTTGTCTCAAACTAAACAAAATGAGTAATTTTCACCCGCTTGAAGTTGTGGGTCGCGGTAGCGAGACATAGCTTCAAGTTGGTGAAAATTTATATTATTTAATTTCATGGTTTATGGAATCATATCTGACAATTTTCACCTTGTTGGCTAAGATTCCCTGCATAACATCTATTGATATAATTTTTGTATCTTTAGTGAAAATTTTGATGTCGCTGAATGTATGTGCCTACAATATGCGGGGTCATAAAAAAACTGCATATTATTTGATTATATCACCTCTCTCCAAGGCTCATCCAGGGGGATGTCTTTCAACCATTTCCCAGTGGTGCTATCATGCAGGTGAACGGTTGCCTTAGCAATGTCTTCTTCGTGTCTGATTGAAGTGAAAACCAAGAAATCCAGTTCATCTTCATAATCGACGGTTTGTAATGACTAGTTATAAAAAAAATAGAATGTTAAGAAATGTTGTACATGCAGTAACTAGCCTACTTGTAAGGAGTATTTCAGGTTAATTGCTGTTAAGTATAATTGATGGTTGGTTTACTACTGTGACACTGATTTCACTAATGTTTTTCTGCTGAAAGCTATAAATCATGATAGCAAAACACAAGTGATTTTAACAGTTAAATATTTTCTGAGTTGCATTTAAAAAAATAAAGCCATAAAAATCTTTTCATTTAATGATTTAATATAATAGTGCTAAATTTAATTCAATTATGGTTGCTGTGAACAATCAACAATCACATGTTATGAAAAGAATTGTGAAAACTTTCTCACTGTTGATGATCCATCCAATACATCTTCTCCGCAATAAATGCTACGCTTGATGATACGCCCTGAAGAAGTCACCCGAGTTCTGCCCATATCTTTCTGAATAATTTTTTGATGAATAAAAAATATACAAAAAAAAATGATTTCAAATTGAAAAAATACTCTGCAAGCACTCAAATACCCCTCAGCTGATGCAGTGACTCCATATATGCCAGGTTTTGAGGCATTTAATTGAAAATAAGAGTGATTTATTAGAATTGATAAAATCAAAATAGTTGACGCAGCCTCGTTTTCAATCTCACATGAAATCGGACAATACTAATAGATGCACAGACCATGAAAACCTATATATACAAGGTTTCAAAAGAATTCTGAAAAAACAAGTTGAAAAAAAAATGTTGTCGCCAGGTGGCCCCACTTATAATATCAGTGAAAAGCTAAAATTCTAATAAGGTCATCTCCATACTCATGGGTAGATTCACATGAAAAATTGGTGAGATCCAATAATTATTTTTCAAGTTATCGTGTTAACAAGGAATTTTTAAATCAAAAAATTAAGATGGACGCCATAGCCTCTTTTTCAGTTGCACACGATAGACTCGCAGACCTCGCAAACCTATATATACCAGAGTTTAAAAGAATTCTTGGCAACCATTTTGATTATTGGTTGAAAGCTGAAAATCTAATCAGGTCATCTCCATACTCATGGGTAGCTTCACGTGAAAAATTAGAAAGATTCAATAAGTATTTTCCAAGTTATCGCGTTAACAAGAATTTTCGACTTTGAACCTTTATGTAAAAACATGTGCCAGGAGGTGTTTAATGTTTGCATGTATTATGAATTTAATCTGTTGCACCATGTTGGTGTACAGTAGAACCTGCTATGAGCAGCCACTCTTATGAGCAACCAACCTCCTATAAGAGGCCCATTCCGCAAAATGACATTTAGTAAACAGATGTACCTCCTATGAGCAGCCAGCTGCGTTTAAAAGCCACTTTTTCTGTGTCGCAAAGGTGGCTGCTCATAGCAGATTCTACTGTAGTAGCCAAAAGGCTGCGTGCGGCGGTGGCACACGAATGGGAGGACAAAACCCCGGGGTAAAAACCACATTGGTCTCCTTGGCTTATACAAATATTTCAGCGTTGTAAGTATACAAATATTTCAGCGTTGTAAGGGTTTACCCTTTCAGTGTGGGGATCAACTTTTGCCATCAGAATCTGACATCAATCCCCACACTGAAAGGGTTGAGATGACTCATAAAATAAGGGGTGAAGCGGAAAGAGACAATATCAAGCGAAAAGAGCCTTTGAGTCTTCATGATGCATTAACCCTTAGCACACTGATGTCGACTACAGTAGACATTCTGTGTTTTTGTTAGCACCTGCATAACCAATTGCTAAAAGTAAAAAATGCTTTCGATCTCGAAACACCGATATATGTTGGGACTTACATATCGCAAATCACACAAATTTTCAGTCACTTGAAGTTGTGGATCGCGGTAGCGAGACACAACTTCAAGTGACTGAAAATTTTAGCTGAATAGGGCTCTAGGGGTTAAAGCATCAATTTAAATCCCTGTAAACAGATTTAATTTCCCCGCAACTAAGGGTTTTAGAATAAAAATTTCCATGAAACTGGTTCACCAATACATGGCAATTTTCTTTAATTTTTCACCCACTTCAAGTCATCTTCATCCACTACAAGTCGAGCAGCTTGTAGTGGATGAAGATGACAATGGTAAATTCAGGCCTAAAAGGGTTAATTTATGACATTTTATTAGGAAGTCACCCTTTGGCATCCATAATATTTATCACAATGGAAAACACTTATATTTAACCCTTAAAGAGCTGAAATATTTTCACATAAATAAAGAGACCAAAGTTGTTTTTTCTACCAATTTCAAATCATCATAAACATCTTAAATAGCTCTTTCCGTTTCATTTAAATACATATGTTATGGGTCTACAGCCATCATAAATATTTTACACTTTCAGTGCGGAGATCGGCTTTACCGTCTAAAGTTGGTCTCACACTGTAAGGGTTAAGTAGAAGCCCAGTAAACACTAGACATTCACCCCATGCTGGATTTGAAGCTGCATTTGCTCAAAAAAATTTGTTCGAAAATCTCCCGAATGGTATTTTCTGATTTTAATTGAGCATCTCGCACAAAATATCAATTTCAGTGTTTTTTGAGAAACTCTTATGAAAAGTATATATACTTGTATAACGGAACTGCCGTGCAAAGCAAAAAGGCTTTACAAGTGAGCAGATACTGTGTTTTGGCTTTGCAGAGCAGTCTACAGGGCTAGCAGGGTTATGTAGTTTCTGGATGTGTACAGACCTGCTGTGTAGTGTTGCCTGGGTTTATTTTGTATTCCTCTGTCAGTGTGTACCTCACATCACCAACACCACTCTGCTTCCCCCGTAATGTACCTAGTCGTAATACCCTGAAAATAAGAGAGTATCAATTACTAAAACAATTTTTGATGGTGTCGCTTTGTACATGTTTTTTCCATAATTAAAATTAGTTGAATAACATCTATTTAGTTGAATAACATCTGTTTTTTCCCTTTACTAAGATTTCTACACAAAATAAAACATTCTTGAGCGAAACACTGCTGGCAAATAGCTCCTGCAAAGCTTCTGACCTTATTTCATTTCCAGCGATGTACAGTATTCTGTTGTCATCAGCATAAAAAGAACAGCGAGCAGGTTCAATACTTAGTGATTCTGAGTCCAATACACCATTTTTGGCCTGCAAAATTGATGAATGTGGTTTATGGGTGAATGAAAAGTATTTTTCTCAGGACTCAAAACAAGAAGCATGACCGGTGTTTTCAAGCCAAACATCTATTTTTATTTGACCCTTACAGCTCTATGTATGACTATAGTCGTTTTTTAATGTGTTTATTAGCAGGTGATTGGGAATGAAATGGGTGTTTAACCCTTTAAGCCATCACGATGCATTAAAGCATCATTTTACATCCCCGAAAACAGACTTCATTTTCCTACAACTAGGGGTTTTAGAATAAATTTTCCATGAAACTGTTTTACCAATACATGGCAATTTTCGTCATTTTTCACCCACATCAAATCATCTTCATTCACTACAAGTCGAGAATTGCGACAGCAATTCGCGGCTTGTAGTGGATGAAGATGACAATAGTAAAAATCAGGATTGAAAGGGTTAAACAAGAAGATTTACAAATGATTTGTCTCAAATAAACAAATACGAGTAATTTTCACTCACTTGGAAGTTGTAGGTCGCGGTAGCGAGACACAATTTCAAGTGGGTAAAAAGTTTAATATTTTTAATGTAGCGCTTTAACCCTTACAGCGCAGGGATCAACTCTAGCCGTCAGAATCTGCTGTCTATAGATGTCAGATTCTGACGTATAAAGTTGATCCCTGCACTGTAAAAACTATTTGTAATGGCCGTAGACCATGGTAACTTTGGTATTCAAATAAATTGTAAAGACACGACTAAGTTATTTATGATGATATAAAATTGAAAAAACCCTTCGATATCCACTGCCACTTATTATGCAAAACTGAATGATGAGGATAATTTATGGCATAGTTTGCTTCATGTGACAAGCTTTTACCATTGTACTGCTGGAATTGTATATACGGTATTAAGCGTGTTTCAGATTATAGATATATCACTAAATTTGAAAAAAAAGATTTGGATAGATGCTTAGTTAATCTAATAATTTAATATTGTAGATGTCTACTTTTTCACAAAGATAAATATTTTTTGTCATTCGAAGCTGGAAATTGCGTTAGAGACAAACAATTCATCAGCACAAGGGGTAATTGCAGTCTAAAATCCCAAATAAGAATATTCTATCAGCCTGCAGATCTTCATCACAATAAATCTTATTTTTTACAATATGTCACAATCATTTGAAATTTGCGATGTTGGGATAGTCAAGCTGATGTTATCTTCTTACCAGACACTGTTGAGCTACGGAATAGACACTGAATGTATCGTATTGACCAGGAGGAGTGATAATATAATGCCACGGGATGCCGCCAATCACAAGTTGATGGGATTTGCACTGAACTTCCAACAGAACTGGAGGAGGTTCTGGTGGAAAGAGAAAGAAATATTGTTAAAGCGATGTTTGCAACAAAATAATTACAGCACTGTAAAAAAATATTTATCATAGAAAATGAGTCTAGTAGAAAGTAATGGTAATTCTGGAAATTTTGAGTGCAGTTGAGAATTGACTTACTTCAGCTTCTAAATGTGTGTTTATTGCCACAGGCTAAAATTTTATGAAAAGGTAACAATAGAAAATCTGATCAACTTAGGATTAACTTTCAGAAGGCAGCAAATTAAATTCAGTTTAACTGTAACATTATCAAAAATCTTTTCTGTAATTTTCCTAATAAGAAGTAGCTGCAACAATTGATTTCTGGATAAAGACTAGCTATGAACAAAAGGCCATCAGCCCTCGTCCTCATGATCATGATGATGATATACACAAATGTTATGAAATGTACTCAATAAATGAATGTTTGTAAATTTCTATTGATATTAAGTCAGAAAGTAGATCAGAGGTCGTAGCCCCCACAATAATAATAGCAACATATTTTTTTCATTTGCCACTCACTTCATGTCATCTTCATCCACTACAAATTGGGAATTGAGACAGCAATTTGCACCTTGTAGTGGATGAAGATTCAGAAATGAAAGGGTTAATTAGCATGTGAAAATGCGAGATTCAATGTCCCCCTGAAGCATCACTTGCTGCCTGACACTCGGCTCATGTTACATGTACAGAAGTGTGGCCCGATGTCGAACTAAGACCGGATTCAAGAATTTAGGCGTACAATGTACAAAGTGTTTTTTTTTGTTTTCTCAAAATTCTTAGAGACTAAACATTGTTAAGAAAAATGCTCAAAGTAATTTAACCCTTGTCCTGCTGAATCATTTGCTTCTATTTTTCATTCATTTGAAGCTGGAATTGCTAACGCAATTTTTAGCTGCAAAATTATATTTATATTTATGATAACATAGATGTCTCAAATATTGAACTAGGAAGAGTTGTTGGGAAACAAACACGAAAGCAGCCCTTCATTACCACCAGTCGGTCATTTAAATTTGATATAGATCAGCAAACTTTCTCAAGGTTTATTTTATATTACCGCTTTAGCTATCATGCAATATTTCCAAGATAATGAAAAAAAAAAAAAATGGCCGCCAGTCAGCTATTTCTTTTCTGCAAAATTTGTCTTGGGTTATCCTAGTGTGAGACCTTACATTTTGTTCCATATTCCACGGTCCAGTTATTTTCCTGTGTTTTTGAGTTACCGGGTATTTGAATATCACAAAATTACTGGCGACCATTTTGAAATCTTTTGCTTCCAAAAGGTAATCAGATTATTGGCTGACAGAGCTGAGTATGTTTGTTAAATTAGAAGAAGATCTGCTTTTTCCTGGAACGTGTCGACGAGTATTTCTTTGCTAGTAGCTGTAGTGATTGAAAAGCTAATTATATAGGGATCAAAATGTCACAAAACATACCTAGTGGTATGTGATGGGTTTGTGGGGTATTAGGAAGCAGAAGTTGATAGATCAGCTATCATGCAAGATTTCCAAGAGGATGAGGTAAAATATGCAAAAGTGTCATTTTGGATTTTATTCTGAAAAAATTTATTGTGAGTTTTCCTTGTGTGAGCTCTAATATTTTTTTATACTCATGGTCCAGATATTTTTCATTGTTTTTGAGTTACGTAAATATCACAAAATTAATCAAATTCAAAATGGTATATAAACTGTCATATTGAAAGTGTTTGCTGCCAAAAGTTTATCAGGTCATAGGCTGATATTGGTGAGCATATTTGCCAAATTAAAAGAAAATCTGATTTTCCTGAAATGTGCTAATGAGCATTTCTTCATTAGTGGCCTAGTAGTTAAAGGGTTAATGATATGGGGAACAAAATGTCACTAAAAAAATTCCCCAATGGTATGTGATGGCCATGTGAAGTATGGGGAGGCAAAAGTTCATAGATTAGTGGCTATTTCGAAAAACAAATAACAGCCGTGGCGGGAGATCGTTTGGAATACAGTAAGCAGCAATATTGGACTAACTGAGCATCTACCAAAAACTTATCAAATTTAGTGATATTTCTATTGATCTAAAACATGTTTGGATACATATATATATATATATATGGTTCTAGCAGCACGAGGGTTAAAAAAAATGTACCTGTGAGTTTGATATTCAAGGGAAGTCCAAATGGTTTTTCACCCAGCACACCACCGATCTCCTCACACCTACAGCCTAAACCACAGCGACAGATCCGTCCCTACAATTGTCATATAAGAAGATTCAAGAAAAAGAGCAATAAAGGCCTACCGGTGGTATGCATGTTATGTACACCTTGATTGCTGGACTATACTGCACTACTTTTTTTTCTTTTTTGAGGCCGGTGCGTTTTATATCACAGGCGTACAATCACAACGATCTCAAAGTCTAGAGATATGAGCCATTATTAGTTTGTAATACAGCCGGTTCGCAATGTTGTGGGCAATGCCGTCTGAACGTTACTCTTGCTCACTTGTGAATGAAAATGGCTCAATATAGGTCTATCAAGGATGATTAGCCATGTCATCATAAATAAGCATGTCTCAAATTCTGGATGTGTTGACTGACAGATCTACTGGAAATGTTAAATAGCATACATACTGGAGAACAAATACTGGGCAGTGTCTGTGAGTAAGACAACGACGTTGCTTTTATGGAATAAAGTTTTTTGCTTGCTTGTAAGCAAAATGGGTTATTTTACATTTGTGTAGTATTTGCTGTACACTTCTTTTCTTGTTGTCATAGGCGCATACTAAAATATTTGTGCATAGTCACGGCAGCTCTAAAGCTGCCGTAACTTTCTCACGTATTATTTACACAATTTCTTATCTTAAATATTTGTGAGAGAAGCAATTAGGAACATGGATAAAAGTCACAGAAATCCTAGCCCTTAAACTGCTAAGCACCTATAGTCGTTGTGAAATCATTTTTAATTTCCATTAAATCACAGATATTGGAAACAGAATGTGTTTGAGTAAACATCAACATTTGCAAATGTATGGTCCCAAATATAAACAAATATGAGAAATTTTCACCCACTTGAAGTTATGAGTTGTGGGGCGAGACACAACTGCAAGTGGGTAAAAATTTAGATTACTGTTTTTATTTTAATAAACGCCTGGGCCATGAATTAGAATACCCCGTGAGATTATAGGGGGATGGGCGCTTATTAGAGTAGTTTTTTAATCATCATGTAAGGTACATAATCGTAGGTTTTATTTTCAAATCAGGGGGGGTTGGCGTTTATTGGAATATGCGCATTTATCAGAATAAATACTGTATTCAATTTAGCAGTTTAAGAGTTAACTCTTGTCCTGTCAAGTTAATTTATTTACATTTTCAGCCACTTGAAGTTGTGTCTCGCTACTGCGACCCACAACTTCAAGTGGCTGAAAATTAATATTTGTTTAATTTCAGCACATATTGCAAATCTTGATGACAAACATTTCATTCCCAATAACAGTGATTTGGTTGACCAATAAAACAGATTAAAAACGACAATAGTCGTCATCTGCAGGATAAGGGTTAACCCTTTAACTGCCAAATTATTCAATTGGAATTTTCACCCACTTGAAGTTGTGTCTTGCTGACGCGATCCACAACTTCAAGTGAGTGAAAATTATTCAGATTTCACAAAATAGAGGTTAACTATTTTTAAATTCCTGCTGATATATGTCACTTTATATCTTCAACTTATTTAAAAGCTGATATGCAATATGCTAATACAAAATAAAAAAAACTAATATAATCGGTACCGGTGGTTTAAGGGTTAACTATGTCAGTCCAGCATACTTTGTATAAATCTCACTACTTGGACAGAATACTTTTCAGTTTTGGTGTATTTTTTGTGACACACAAAGCCGCTGTGAGTCACAACTGTGGTTTTTAAATTCATGAATTTTAAAACATTGCAAATTTTACCTGATTGACAGTAATTAAATTTAATACAAACCATTTATAATCATTTCTGTTGTAATTCAATTGGGTTAAAAATTCTAGCTTTAAAAGAATAAAAAATATTAACTCACAATTCAGCAACACAATTGTGATTTATCAAAAAAAAACCAAATACTTAGTTCTTAAGAAGGAGATAAAAATGGCTATTTTATTCCACGATACTCAAAGTGACATAGACTGCAACAGAAACAGACAAATAGTCAACAAAACTACTGTATTCCTTATGCAGACCTATGATTTGACTAATAGCACGGCTTCGGAGGATTTGCCGACAGAGAGCTCTTGGTGAACACTGTTAAATGTACATTTCATATTTTTTCAGAAATATGTTAGCTGTCAAAGTGCTAAATTTAATAATTTCAATTTGCACCAACTTGAAGATCAAATGGGTGAAAATTAGTCATAACGGGCATCTGTTTTAATCAAGACCATGTACAACGTTGAATTATTTTGTATAAATCATGGAGACCAAAGAGTTTTTCTATTTGAAATCACCATAAATAGCTTAGTTATCTCTTTCTGATTCATATGAATACTTATGTTATTTTAATTATTACAGTGCGGTGATCAAATTTAATCGTCATACAGATGTCAGACTAAGTTTATCCCCTCGTTGTAAGGGTTAAAGGTTAACCCTTTAGGTGCTAAGCATGACTATTCTGCTCTGCAAAGCCAAAAGGCACTATCTGCTTACTTGTAAAGCAAGCAGGTATCACCTTTTGGCTTTCCACGGCAGCATAGTTAAAACGCTGAATATTGTTTACTTATGTTACGAGTCTATGATCATAATAACTATTTGTATTGTTACAGTGTAGGGATCGACTTTGCAGACGTCAGATTTTTACGACTAAAGTCTATCCCCGCGCTGTAAGGGTCAAACAAGATTTGAAAATGTTTAGGCTCAAATTAAACAAAATATATGAGTAGTTTTCACCCGATTAATGTTTTTGGTCACGGTAGCGAGACACAACTTTAACTGGGTGAAAATACAGCGCGGGGATCAACTTTAGTCCGCTAGATGTCAGATTCTGACGACTAAAGTCGATCCCCGCACTGTAAGATTACATATATTTCTAATGACCGTAGAGCCATGAGATAGGTATTCAAATGAATCGGAAAGAGCTAACTAAGAGATTTATAATGATTTCAAATTGAAAAAAACCCTTTGGTCCCAAGAGTTTTCTTTAAAAAATTCAGCGCTTCAAGGGTTAAATAAGATAATTAGCGGATAAGGAGTTAACCCTTCAACCGCCGGTGCCGCATATATTCAAGTTTTCATTTTTTCTTAGCACATTATGTACCACGCTTTTGAACATGTTAAAACTAAAATGTGACATCAATCAGCAATATTTGAAAACAGTTGACCTCCATTTTGTCAAATCTGAATAATTTTCACACACTTGAAGTTGTGGATCGCAACAGCAAGATATAACTTAAAGTGGGTAAAAATTCAGATTAAATAATTTGGCAGTTAAAGGGTTAACGTGTTTACCTGTTCTAGTAGATGCTCCATACTGAAGAACTTGATCATTGCATTGTGGTACAAGACGAGCAAACACCCTTGTGAAACCATGGCATCTGTAACCGAACTACCAAACACCTGGAATAACATTAAACATGACATTATTTTGTTTATTTGATCTTTCTTATATCAAGGATTACATTATCACAATACAATGGTAAACTAAACAGACTGTGTGGTCTCAAATTAAACAAATATGAATATTTTTTCACCAACTTGAAGACACAAGTTCCAGTGGGTGAAATAAAATTAAGATAACTTGGTGGGAAAAGGATTAACCCCTTCACTACCATACATGACGGAAATTTCCGTCGTCATTCGTCCATGTATGTAACCATACATGACGGAAATTTCCGTCGGATTTACTATAGTTATACCAGGATCTCTGGATTCTGGTATGCACTTTGGCCTGGGAGTGAAGAGGTTAAGTATAAAATTTAATACTGTGTATTTGGTAATATCCTATAGGTTTTAATTTTCGAGTATTTTTTGATAGGGGCAAATTTAATAATCTCTTGAAAATTGTTATTATAATAGCTCTACTATCATTCATAATTCACAAATTCTAGTATTGAAGCCATGTACTGTACCTTGTACAAATTAATCACAATACAAAAGACATGTTTGCCATCCCAGGGTTTCCGCCAGGGATGTTTGGGGGGGGGGTTCCAAAAGGGGTAGTGGTCTAAATTTTAGTGCTTAAAAAGGCCTGTTTTAAATGGAAATACAGCAAAATATGGAAATTATTTTTATTTTCTGTGCCAACAAGGGGAGAGGATATCCCCCTTGTGGTGCTGAGTGGGGGGGGAGGGGTTCGAAACCTCCCTGGTAGAAACCCTGCATCCTTAATTTTTTGATTGATTTTGTTCATTATATAACCCATATCAATCCCTCCAATGAACAAAAGATACTGTGTTTCCAACTTTTTTTTTTTAATTCTGCAGGATTTTCTATTAAATATGAAGGCTAATTTTTTTTCAAAGGAATTGCATTATTTATATTTAAAGAAATATTAAATAAGCAGAAACAATGCAAAAATCATCAAATTGTTGCTTTAGCTTATGATATACAGAGTTGACTAAGTCTTAATACATGTAACACAAAATTAGGCCTGTGGTATATTTGTATTGAAGATTAAAAAATAACATCTATTATTGTAAAATATGAATGTATAGTGGCAAGATAAATTGTTTGAGATTAGGACCTATTTGAGATAGTTAGAATTAAAAATATGCTTGCAGTACCAGTAGTCTAAATCTGATTTTGGAGTGAAAAACGGTAATTTGAAATTCATTGGGTGTATAGACTACCATCTATCATCCTATGAACAAACATATTCATGTACTAACCCTTAAACCGCTAAAAGTGACAATAGTCGTTTTTAATCTGTTTGATGAGGCCAATAAATCACTGGTATTTGGAATGAGAAGAGCGCTTAAACATTGCAATTTGCAAATGCTTAGTCTCAAATTTAACAGATATCCCTAATTTTCAAACACTAGAAGTTGTGGGTCACAGTAGCGAGACACAATTTCAATAAAGTGGGTGAAAATTTAAATTATTTAACTTAGGGGTTCAAGGCTTAAGCCTATTTTCTCTCAAATATCAATTTAACAAAACAAATCTCATTGTAAATATGTTGGTTCAGAGATGGACAGTATTTTCGAATGCAATCATCTTTGCAAAATTAGATTAATATGAAAACAATAGACATTAAAGAACCACAAAGATAAACACACCTGCTTGGAGACTTGAAACATACAGACAAATTCTAATGGAAAAACTTTGAATACCGCCATAGCTTTACCTAGAGTCGGTACAATGCCAGCCTGTCAAAAAATGTAGTTCTATCAGTTCAGTATTAACCTTTTTAACATGTTTAAGCCCTCACGTCATTAAAGTATGATTTTACATCCCTGAAAACAGATTTTATTTTCCTACAACCAAGGGTTTCAGAACTAAAATTTCCATGAAACTGGTTTACCAATACATGGCAATTTTTCACCCACTTCAAATCATCTTCATCCACTACAAGTCGAGAATTGCGACAGCATTTCGCAGCTTGTAGTGGATGAAGATGACAATGGTAAATTCAGGCTTTAATGGGTTAATACACAAAGATTAAATGTTGATAATCTTAGGAATTTTCAAAATCGGGTTTCGTCAATACAGATAAGATTATAGATTAATTGCTTTTTCTGAATTTATAAAGAACCAGATATGACACAGAACGGTCCTCACATTAATTAATATTACTTGTAAAAGTAACAATTATATTCCTGGGTCTCTATTCTGGTACAAGCTACGATACATCATAGGCTTCGGACTGGTCGAGATGGCCATCTCAACCAATCTGAAGCCTAAAATATCTCATAACTTGCATGAGAATACAGCTCCTGGTTATGATTGTGGACAATGGGATGAATTTGTGCCAATTGACTAAAAAAAATTGTAAATGTATTCCAGCAACAATGTGGATATAACTGTGGTTTGATTGTGTTCTATCACAAATTACAAAACAAGTGTTCTAGACAACAACTGCTTTTGGGGTGGCAATATAAATATAAAATTTAACTTTCTTTAACCTTTCCGGGCAGGAACCGATATTAGATGTAAATCCCTGTACTGAAACAATTAAAATGTATAATGTCCGAGAACAATACCGAAGGTATTCAAATGAAGTGGAAAGAGCAATCATTAATGATGATTTCTAATTAAAAATAAACCTTTGGTCACCATGATTTACACAAATGTATTTCAGCGTTGTAAAGGTTGATTAAAAAAAACTCTTGTGTTACCTCTCTAGCAAGTACTGCCATTTTCTCATGTGTGGATGACAAAACAAATGCAGAGCCATCTGTTTCCCAATCCAGGGATCTGCAAACAAAACAACTCTGAGCTAATTCAGCAGAATAAAAAAATACTTTGTGATATAATGTGGCAATTTCTGTGCCTACAGCCTGAGAATGTTCAGATGAGAGGCGTGTCAATCAATTATCACAATCAATCAAAACATGCAGTACTATAACTTTACCCTAACGCGCGAAATCGTATAATTTAAATTTTTATCCACTTGGAAGTTGTCTCGTTAGGGGACTCATAACGTGAAGTGGGTGAAAATTACTTAGACCTTAACTTGTACAATTCAAATCAAACATATTCCAATCTATATTTTGATGCTTATATCTCCTTCAAATTTGCTTGCTTCAGGCCAAATATTTTGTTGTTGTTATTTTACCGATTCGCAGTCGAAAATATCTGAAAATGGCAAAAAATTGAAAATTAGAATAATTTTATTAATATTTTTACTGCCGTCGCAGATTTATTTACTAGGAAGTTCAAAAAAATTGAAAACTGTTTATTTTATGGTCAGATCTACTTTCACAGAGCACACATTTGTGTTGACAGGCTCGTTGAGCGATGTCTTCAAGCCATGTGTTAAAACATTTTATTTTTCTGAAAGAACCTAATGTAGCAGATGCACTGCTGCAACCTATGAGTCAGAGTTCGTGACTGGCCCACACCCAGGAAACTCGTCGCTTCCTGTATTTTCAAGGAATCAGATCAGTTGTTCTAAGAAAGGCCGTCTAAGGAAGGCCGTCGTACAACATGCTTGAAAATACAATAATAATGGCAGGCTTCATCACTGGGAAAGGGCCAGCCAGAAAGTGCTTTCTTTACGATAATAATAAAACCAGAGTGTCAATGACACAGAATCTCATCCTTAATTAGGGCAAGTTGATTACCAAATAAAATTTCTGAAATCCGTGAGGCAGTTCTATGCACATGCTTTCAAATAAACTAAACAAAATAGAAATCGGATAAGAATTGAGGGAGGAGAAACATTTATTGTGAATTGTAGACAGAGTGCCCTGATTATGTCTTAATTAGGTCATAAGTTAAATGTTAATTAAAATTTCTGAAATCCGCAAGGACGTTTAATGCACAGGCACAAGCTCTTTCAAACAAACCAAACAGAATTGAAATCAGTCAAGAATTGAGGGAGGAAAAGCATTTATTGTTCATTGTGGACAGATTGCCCTAATTAGGTCTTAATTAGGCCATAAGTTTTAAATTAATAATCTAAATTTCTGAAATCCATGAGGAAATTTAATGCACAGGCACAAGCTTTTTCAAAATTGAATAAGAATTGACGGAGGAGAAGCATTTCTTGTGAATGGGGGACAGAGTGCCCTAATTAGGTATTAATTAGGTCAAAAGTTAATTATTAATTAAACTTTCTTAAATCTGTGAGGAAATTTAATGCACAGACACAAGGTCTTTCAAACAAACCAAACAGAATTGAAATCGGATAAGAATTGAGGGAGGAGAAGCATTTTTTGTGAATTGTGGACAGAGTTCCCTAATTAGGTCTTAATTAGGCCATAAGTAAAATAATAATCTAAATTTCTAAAAACCATGAGGCAGTTTAATGCACAGGCACAAGCTCTTTCAAACAAACCAAACAGAATTGAAATTGGATAAGAGTTGATGGAGGAGAAGCATTTCTTGTGAATGGGGGGACAGAGTGCCCTAACATTAATAATTAAACTTTCTTGCATTTAATGCACAGATACAAGGTCTTTCAAACAAACCAAACAGAATTGAAATCGGATAAGAATTGAGGGAGGAGAAGCATTTATTGTGAATTGAGGGAGGAGAAGCATTTCTTGTGCATTGTGGACAGACGACAGACGCAACACGATGGCATAAGCTCATCTAAGGCCTAGAGGCCAGATGAGCTAACAAATCAGACCTTTTTCACAAAACAATCTAAGGTGTTGCACTAAATTTAGTACAAAAAGTTGAAACGCCCTTTTTTATGAAAACAAATCTAATTTTTTTTCCCACCCAAAAATAGGTAAAACAAATAAATACATTTGTGTGGCCAAAAGGTCAACTGAAAAGGCTACAAAGGCCAGTCGGCGACAGAATTAGGCCTCAGCCTCTTGATCATTGCTTAACTCATTCAAGACAGCACTTTCAGTACATACATGTTTCTGTGGACGGGTCATTTTTTAAAATGTACTTTTTATGACGTCACATAACACAAGTTATCTCGGGCCCCACCCTGTACCATCAAAGTAGCTTGCCCCAGATCTGGAATGAGTTAAAAGGGATTATCATTTGAAAATAACTTTTAACTAAAAATGCTGACTCCACTATTTCTCATGACCATTTATTTCAAATCAGTCATGTTAGAAGATATTTCAAGATATTACACATAATAAAAGTCAATAATGGCTGCATGTCGGAAATTTTGAATTTGATCGAGTTTACATTTAATACAGGATATCCCTCTGAAAAGCCGCACATTTTGTTTTTAATGGTCCAGATATAGGGCAAGGTTTTCCAGCTATTACTCATATTAAAGACAATAATGGTCGCAAGTCATCTATTTTGAATTTGATCAAGTTGAATGTTTTAGAGCATATTCCTCCCTGAAGCTGCACATTTCACACATTGCACAGTTTCACAAATCACATCAATTTTCAGTCACTTGAAGGTGTGTACCACGGTAGCACAAGTGACAGAAACATTAAATTGAACAGCTGAGAGCTCTAGCCAAGCCAGCACAATACGTTGACCCTATGTGGATCCAATGCTGGTTCACCGTCTACGACGTTGCCCAACATTGCATCACCATAGGGCCAATATATTTTGTCTGCTGGGAAGGGTTAACACAACAAGGATGGAGGGGAGTATTGTCTGATGGAATAATGTATGTTAGGGAATGGAGTGTTAGTCCTTAGCACACTGATGTCGACTACAGTTGACTATAGTATTGTTTTCTCATGTTTTAATTGTCTTGTATAACCAGGTTTTAAAAATTAAATATGTCTCAAATCTGTGATAATCATATACATTTCATTCCATCTAAGGGTTAAGATATGAAAAAGGTTCTTCAGAGAAAAGTGAGCACACATAGGGGAGTTGGAGTGGTACACGTATAACTGAGGTATGTTAGTGGTGGGTGCTTCCGCGCAAATAAAATAAATATAAGATCATAAGAGAGGAACACATTGTTGACAGGTTTCGAGTGATGAGGACAACTGTAAATCTGCATTCTGCAGCCAACCAGGTGTACACACTGGACTTTACAGTTAGAGCACGACAGATGGATGGACAGACAGACAAACAAATAAAAAAAAGCTCTCATACCTGCAAATATCTTATTTGAAATTATAATTGCAATAACTGCTAAATTATATAATTAGGTGGATCTGGGTTTACTTACTGGTATAAATTCATGTAAAAGAAATGATCTACCTGAATTTAAATCTTGGTGAAAGATAGACACGCTGTAATAGCTGTCCTGTGTCTGCATCAAGTCTTTCCAGCCAGTTATTAGCTGTCAAGGCCAAAAAACTAGGGCGACAACCTTTGTGCTGTTTGACAATTGTCTGCTGCAATACAAAATAAGCATTCTCAATTACATGTATTTTGACATAAATAAATTAAAGGTGAAATAGTGACCCTTACAGCACTGAGATATTCAATTTAAATTTTCAGTCACTTGAAGTTGTGTCTCGCTACTGCGATACACAACTTCAAGTGACTGAAAATTTGTCTGATTTGCAAAATTTAAGTCACAACATATATCAGTGTTTCAGGGATCGACACTGACTGATTTCAGGTGGTAGCCCAAAGGGCCAGTAACTTCAGATAATTACTGGCCCTTAGCCTTATTGGTCTAGTCCTTAGTGTACACAGTATCAAGGGAGTGTAATTTTTTTGTTGTCCCCAGGGCCAGTATATTAGGTGATTTACTGGCCCTTGGTGATTTTCACTGGCCTCGGGCCAACGGGCCAGTGTTAGTGTCGAGCCCTGGTGTTTAAAGCATATTTTACTTTTAAAAACTGGTCATACAGGTGCTTATAAAAGGACAGAATGTCTACTATATTCGACATCAGTGTGCCAATGGTTAACTCACCTTGCCCTCCTCTATTAACTTTTTATTTTCATTCATCTCAAGGGGAATAAAAATGTCCTTATTTTTTTAAATATGTAAGATGCAACCTCACAACATCTTTAATTGTGAAGGATTATATCATTCTTTATTTAATAATATTATTTAAAATATTCCACGTGGGGCATAAATTTGATGAGGGAGCTTAAAGGATTAAAATACATAGTAATGAGCTCAGCGGTACAATCTAACCTTTCCAGTCCATTACAAAAAAAATAAACCAAATTGGACACAGACAATGAAGGGCCAGGGGGGTCGCAACAGCGATGCGGGTCTCTGAATTAGAACATGACATTGCCATGTTGTTGAACTGGGAGCTTATTGAAAACCTAGACAATTATCACATGTATAGCCCACATTTATTATAACCCAGGCCTTCCAAGGAGTAAAAAATAGCGGGTTATACACCAAAAAATACGGTACAGTGTGCTGCATATGCTGTCTAACTCCCGGTCATAATAGGAGACCTGTTAAGCTCCAGTACTGTTAATATACACAGACGACCCTGAATGGAGTGCTCAAAGCAAACCAGCATGGATAGGCCAGGGCACTATTAAAACAGGGTGTGGGTTGTTGAGTGAGTGCAGGCCATCTACTGTCAAAGAAACATGTTCTTGTAAATTGGTCATGCAGGTTATAATTCAAAATTGGCTATACACAAAAAAATATGGTAAACAAATGCAGTCTATACCAGCAAAAAATTTCAAAATACTGTGCAAGCAATCAAACACTCCTTGGGTGATGCAGTGACTCCTAATGTCCACATATCAGACACAACTGCTTCTAATACATTATGCCAATAATAAAAGATCAAAGATAAAATCAAGATGGCTGAATCCTCGGTTCGGCTCGCACATGAAAACAGATAATGCCCATAGACTCACAGACCCTGAAATCCTTTATATGCCAGGTTCAAAGGTATTTAACTAAAAATAAGAAGGATTTATTAAAATAGATAAAACCGAAATGGCCGTCATAGCCTCGTTTTCGCTCTCACATGAAAACGGACAATGCTAATAAACTCCAGAGCCCGGAAAGTACCAGGTTTCAAAGCAATTCTGAAAAAAAAATTATTCGCCAGATGGCGGCCATTAATATCAGTGGAAAGCTAAAAATCTAATCAGGTCATCCCCATACTCATGAGTAACTTCACAAAAAAATTGGAGCGATACAATAATTATTTTTCAAGTTATTGCGTCAACAAGGAATTTTTAAATTAAAAAATCAAGTTTTTGTTCACACATGAACAGACAATGCCAACAGACTGGCAGACCCCGAAAACATATATATACCAGGTTTCAAGGGAGTTCTGAAAAAAAATTAAAAAAAATAAAAATAGGCGGCCATTTTGATTATCGGTGGAAAGCTGCAAATATAATCAGGTGATCTCCATACTCATGGGTAACTATACACAAAAAATTAGAGAGATCCAATAATTATTTTTTTAAGTTATCGCATTAATGTTTGCATAAATTATAAATGTAATCTGTTGGACCATGTTGGTGTAGTAACCAACAGAGGATGACAATACCCCTTCGGGGCCCAACGGGCCGAGGGGTAAAAACCAAAGTTGGTTATGATAAATTGAACTCACCACATGTGCTTGACAAACCAGGCCATTTTCAATTTTCTCAGATGGTGAGCAGGCATCCAGTTTATATGACATGTGTGGCTTTTTGCCAATTCCACAGCTAAAATAACAATATACATATTATCATCACATTATCTTCTTCAAAAGTAAAAAACCAAGTACCATTTTCATTCTGATAAACACTTTGGCCATTTATGAGAATACCCCTTGAGATTACAGGGGGGGTGAGCGCTTATTAGAGCAGTTTTTTTTTTTAATATAGGCGTTTAGTAGAATAAATACGGTAGCCTAAATATTTATTTATTCCAGAGTATATACCGTAAACGCCAGATTACACCGCGCTACTTGTTTTTTTAAGCGCCTGAACGGTATAGAACAAGTGTGCGATATGTGCGGCTAGAGCACTGATTAACCTGTCTGCCATCATGACATGTCTGATCGCTCAGATGAGAGCATTGAGCTGTGAAAAGTCAGTAGTTAGTCATCGCTTAGGCGCCGTTATGACCTATGTGGAGAGAGTGATCGTAGACATGTGAATGAACATGGCTCATTACGCAGGGTATAGTACGAGCAGATTAGTTACTGTAATATACTTAAATTTCGCGGGTATGAATTTTCGCGAAAACCCGATTTTTGACCATTTCACAATCTTTTAATTTCGCGTAAAAATAATTTTTAAAATTGATTTTTTGGGTCTGGAGACATGCAATTGTTATTGCGCTGTAACGACTGTTACCACCCTTCCCGACTAGTAATCACTATGACGCAACGTCGTCCGTAAACATAAAGTATGGTCACCAATTAACTGGAGGGGGGTGACTGACCATTGAGGCTAATGCACTTGACACGCGCTGCTCATTAACCATATCAATCCAACAGGTTATCATTTAATTATTATTCTGCTGCTGATTTACTACATGTGTCGTTTCAGTGAAATATGTTTATATATATATTTTTAAAAAATCTAATCGTATCTGTTTGATTGTGGGAATTTAAAATAGCTAGATCTGTGCACATATTTGTGTAATATTTGCATAAATTTGGAAGTAACTACTGTCACTTAACTCAGAAACTTAAAAAAACACATGCCAAGAAACGCGTCCATAGCTCCCTAACAACATTGAGTCTGTCCCTGGTGAGCCAAATGTGCTGATCTAGTGTTGGGAAAATGCTGGCCCACTGTCTTCGCCACTGGCCCAGTATCACGCCAGCACTGGATCAATGTCACGTGTTTGCTGGGTCACCACCCCTCAACTTGACATAGAAAAGATCAACGTTGACATCAAGACATCTATCATTAAACCCCTTCATGCCCGCTGGTTAATAGCGGTCATCGAATAAATCAAACAGAAAACATACGTATTATCAAGGCCTTTGTACAAGCAGGTTTAGAATAAAATGGGAATAAAATTAAAAATTTTGATATCAAGTTATGTTTTTTGTCATAATAAAAATATATTTCATATGTTGTCATTCAGCGTGACCATCGCACGAATGGATTACATAACCACGATCGACTGCACAGCGTCAGTCACACCCTTTAAAACCCACTCCCGAAGTTCACGAAACACTAATGTGATGAACAATATTCCGCTTGGAATATGATTTCGTGCTCACGGTCCTTGCGCGAAATGCGCGGGAATTAATTCCACGCGAAATAAAAGTATATTACAGTATATCATGTCACTTACCACTGTTACTCTCTGTCAGAAGGATTAACTGAGTACTGGAAAAAATAACTGACAAGACGCCTTTATTCTGACACAGCTCAAAATGGCGCTCTATGCCGCTCTATCATGTCTATGGGCTGCCTCGTTTACGAAATGACGGGCTCCTATTGCCTGCCATTATAACATTGCCGTACGGTTACCTATTCTTTTTTTTTATACCGGCCGTATATTTCGCCGATTCATATCCATCATTCCAATGTATCTAGATAAAACGTTCATTTTATATATTGACAATTGTCGTGCCCACATAAGAGCATTCAAAGATGATATGTGCTGGTAAATTATTTGCAGGTCAACCGCGGTCCGTGGCAGTAAAATGTCACACCTTCAAGGAAGCAATTACCTGATTACTGTCTGGCGGGTGGGGGTATGTGGACTGGCTAACCACCACTAGCAAGTTCTCAGAAATATGCGTATATTTGTGTTAATTACATCCAAGTTTCACCATAGCATGAAATTATTAATTATTATTATATTATAATAATAATATTAAAAACAATCTAGTAAATCTAGGACCCGAGCCATCACAAATCAATCTTACTAACACAGTCACACCATTAGTATCGGCGACTGCCGTGTCATGGCAATATTTAGAACTGCACGGTAAGTAAAGAGTGCGCAGTGTGTAAGAAAGGCCTATTTTGACCTTCTGCGCGGTATAGACCGTGGTGCGTGGTATAGTCCAGCAATTACGGTACATATTATGCAGAATGAATTAGTACAAATACCGTGCAAGCACCCAAACACCCCTCGGCTGATGCAGTGACACAAAATGGCCACAAATTTGACACAAAACTGCTGCCAGTAAGCTATGCCGATAATCGAAGACCAATAATAAAATCAAGATGGCCGCCATAGCTAGGTTTCCAGTCGCACATGAAAACGGGCAATGCCATTAGACTCACAGACCCCAAAAACCTATATATATGCCAGGTGTCAGGGCATTCAACTGGAAACAAGAACGAGTTCTTAAAATTGATAAAATCTAGATGGCCACCATAGCCTCGTTTTCGGTCTCACATGAAAATAGCCAATGCCAAGAGACTCCCAGACCCCGAAAACCTATGTATACCAGGTTTCGAGGCACTATTGTGAATTAAAAAAAATTAGGTCACCCCCAAAAAAATGTAGCCGTCAGCTGGCGGCCATTTTGATTATTAGTGGAAAAGTGAAAATCTAATCAGGTCATCTTTATACTCATAGGTAACTTCACATAAATAAATTGGAGAGATCCAATAATCATTTTTCAAGTTATTGCGTTAACAAGATTTTTTTTTAATCCTTGATCTTCGGCATAGATGCCATTTAATCCAATTAACCCCATCTTATGTATTAACCACTGAATGAAGCACTAAATTAAAACATTTAAAATATCACCCACTTGAAGAGCGCTATCACAAACCACGACTTCAAATGGGTGAAAATTATTCATATAATTTGTTTAATTTGAGACCAAAAATTTGCAAATTGTTATAGTTAAACACACATTTCGTTATCAATAACTGTGATTTGATCAGCTACAGTAATAAAAAAAATCTATTTTGAGCAAATTCCATTCATTTGTATTAAGCAAAACTGCATTAATATTGTATTAATCACAACTACTTACATATTAAAGCATTTTCTATAATTTGTGAAGTAAAGTTTCCCACTGAAACAAAAAAAAACAGTAAACAGGTAAATCAACATGATTAGTGTGTCATAATAATATATGAGAATAGTTTGGTACATGTAGGCCTACTTCATACTCTGGGACCCGAAATCAGAAGTTCTGCAAAACAAGGAGTTAACTAGAATACATTTTAAAGCAGAGCTGACAACATAGGAGCTAAGATTGGGAATGCCTGATCAAAGAAGTATGCCTAAGTTAAACAGTGAAAACAAATAAAATGTTTGAATTCAATAGCACACCTCAATCTATAGTGGGGCCTATCATATTGTTGGGATCTAGATGGGTTGTGAAAAACAATAAATTTACAAAGTTTCACACCTAAAAAACAAGAGCACACTCGACAATAGCCCACCGCTATTATTGAACTGAAAGTTATTGCGCCCACAACAAGGTGAAATTATTGACGTAAAATGCAAAAAATCAAATAAATCGGCCATTTTTAATTTTTTTCCAGCCGTTATTGAACTTGTCCGAGAACTGCTTATTAGTAACATGCATAACAAATTTGAGCAGAATGAATGAAAAAAAAATCATGTTATCACGTTATCGCGCCAACAAGGTCAAATTATTGATTTAAAAAGTGAAAAATCGCAATAAATCAGTTATTTTGATTTTTTTACAGCCATTATTGAACTTGACTGAAAACTGGTTATTCGCAACATGCATAACAAATTTAGGAAAGATACATGAAAAAGTTATTGCGCTCACAAGGTCAAATTATTGACGTGAAATGCAAACAATCGCAATAAATCGGCCATTTTTATTTTTTTTCAGCCATTATTGAACTTGTACGAGAACTGGTCATTAGTAACATGCATAACAAATTTCTGAAGAATACATGAAAAACTTTTCATGTTATCACGCCCACAAGGTCAAATTATTGATGTAAAATGCAAAAAATCACAATAAATCGGCCACTTTGACTTTTTTCAGCCATTATGGAACCTATCCGAGAACCTCTTATTAGTAATGCATAACAAATTTGAACAGGATACATGAAAAACTGCTCAAGTTATCGCGCCCACAAGGTCAAATTATTGACGTAAAATATGAAAAATCAACATGAATCAGCCATTTTGATTTTTTCTCAGCCATTATTGAACTTGTCCGAGAACTGGTTATTTGTAACATGCAAAACAAATTTGGGAAGGATACATGAAAAACTGTGGACGCCGACAACACCGAACTCCAATTGCAATAGGCCAATTTTTTTAATTAAAATTAAAAGGCGGGCTAGTAAACATGAATAATAATTTGAATACATTCCTTTCACAAATTAGTTTTATCTGTTAGCCTAGCTGACTTTCATACTGTCATGATTGATTGTAATTCTGACTTTAATTTCTGTTCTTTTTAATATATATACTTTAATACAGTTGAAGAAATGTGAAGGTTGTTGGGTACTTTGGGTACTCACACAGAAATATGATATTGTTTAACTGATAAATTCCAAAATGATAAAAGCTGAATTGCAGTTAAAAATACAATTACAGGTTTGCATGATTTAAAATCAGAATCAGTTCTCCACATAAGTAATCACCGTGAGAGCTGTCAATTGCTCTACTTGCATTTTGTTTTAAAAATACTTTTGGCGAACCTAACCGGGGCTCATTTTTATTATATGCAGTGCGAGTGCTGTGCTTGTGCAGTCTGTATATGTAGGTTTGACACAGCAGGTCCGTATTGGTCGTGGGACTACTTGACAGGGCTGTGAGACTAACTTCCTGTCACTTAGTCCGGATGTAATCAGTCTGACCTCAATCCGACTGACCACTGAACTCATATCCCAAATAGGTCATAGCTCCGAGATGCCCCCACCCCCGATGGCGCATCCTTTTAGTGAATGAATCTCGGTCAGTGGCTTGACCTACCCATTGAGCCTGTGTTGAGCTCACCCTGGGTTGGGGCCGGTTGTAGAAAAATCTCCATCATGTCCGATGTGGGATTCAAACCCACGACCTCCCGATTTTGTGCCCGCAGCTCTAACTACTAGACTACTTGCACTTGTTTAAGAAGCGATAGAGGAATGCCAGCGCGATTGCGCACTTTATAAATGGAGGACTGCAGAATCACATAAAATCACTTAGACACTTTTTGTCAATTTTATCATTAAAAAGAATCCCATTAAAAACAACTTTTTTATTTTTTTATTATGAACAAAATAAAAAAAATGTATTTAATATTCCATATCCACAATTGTATTGTTCATACTTATTTTTAAGGTCATGTATACTAATATTCATACCTTTCATAACACATGGCTTGACTGTCACTTCTCTCCCATACTTTCTTGTATGTTGAATGCTTCTGAATTGAGTAAAACAAAACAGTATTATTAGTTATGTTCATTGAGCATTATGACTAAGGTAATTCAACTTCACATTTTCCCCTGTGTGCATTATAAATGATACCGCAGAGGTTTTACCTGAGTTTTGCTCTCCTACATCAGTACATGAAATACTTTTTGAAATTATTTTTATTATATGTACATGTATGATCAGCAAAATTGATGTTGCATATTAGGCCACTATGTTTTTTTTCTCTGATTTAGATGAGCGCGCGCATTAGATTTAGGCCGCGCATTACCAAAAAAACATGTGTTTTTTTCTGCTCAGCGCGCGCATTAGATTGCCGCTGATTTCCGAAAAAAACCAGTCAATTTCGGAAGATAATTTTTTTTTTTTTTTAAAACGAGTTTTTTTTCAGGAGATAAAAATAAAAAATTCCAGCTATTTTTTTTGCTTGTTTTTTTCGTCGCCCTCATTAACTTCTTTAAAAAAGGTCAAAAGTTTTTTTTATTTGGTCTCCTCATCAACTTTTCTAGAAATTTGTCAATTTTTTTTTTTATAAGGGAAATGTTTTTTTTTTCTTAAATGTTTTTTTTTACCGCCCTCCCTCATTAGATTTTAGATTTTTTCTGATCTAAAACAGAGAAATAAAAACAAGTGGCCTTAACTTTAGCATAATTAATGGTAACGAAGCTATACACTACTGACTAAACAACAAAAAATTTAATAAAATATTTAAATGGCACTAAAGAAAAAACACTTTCGGTCATTTATTTTAACTCTAATTCAGTAATTACTGTAATATACTTTTATTTCATGTGGAATTAATTTTTCCACATTTTGCTTTAGCACAACTGAACACAAATTTACCTTTTAACATGTTTAACATAAATTGATACTAGTAATTTTGATGTAATTCCCAATTATTTTAAACCTGCTGGTACAAAGCCATCCATAATACTGTCTGTTTTTTGTGTCCTTTCTCCAATGACTGCTATCAACCAGCATGCATGAATGGGTTTAACCCTTTCAAGCCTGACTTTACATTGTCATCTTCGTCCAAAACAAGCCGCGAATTGCTGTCGCAATTCTCGACTTGTAGTTGATGAAAATGATTTGAAATCGGTAAAAAATTAAAGAAAATTGTCATGTATTGGTAAACAAATTTCATGGAAATATCCATTCTAAAACCCTTTGTTGTAGGAAAATTAGGTCTATTTGACAGGGATGTAACATGATGCTTTAATGCATCGTGAGGGCTTAAAGAGCTAAAGACACGTCTTGATGACAATAATAATCATTTCTTGGTCTGGATCTGCTCCCTCATCTTCCATTAAACGATAACCTGTTGAATTGATGGAGCTAATGAGCCACTTTAAGTGTCAAGGGGATTAACCGCAATGGTCGATCGTCTACCAGATAATTAGTGATCGTACGTTACATTTTGTTTACTAGTGATTACTAGTCGAGAAGGGTGATGACAATTGTGAACGCGAGGTGACACTTGAAGTTGTGTCTCCCTAACGCGATCCACAACTTCAAGTGAGTAAAAATTATGCAGATTTGACAAAATGGAGGTCTACTATTTTCAAATCTTGCTGATTGATGTCACGTTTTAGTTTTGACATGTCTAAAAGCTGATAGGCAACATGCTGATAAAAAATGTTATAAAACAAACATAATCAGTACCGGCGGTTTAAGGGTTAATAAGGCCAAGTTAAAGATGTACATGCATATAATTATTTATATGCCTACTGGCCTTATGTAAGATAACAATTAAGCAAGACTGGGAATAAACATCCCCTCTGACCAATGATGTGGTGGATATTTATATTATGTTGTGGACTAGCTTGTAACTTGGATGTAGGACCTATCAGGTTTAAATCCTTGCTGACGGGTGCTAGTCATAGTTTTTGTTCAAACCATTAAAAAACCTCGACTATGTCAATGGTACTGAACACTCAGAACTATAAATTACCATTGAAGTCTTTGAAATCTTGGGGTATTAACGTGATTGCGGGCTTTTTTGTTCTTTTATGATATTGTCACAAATACAGAAAGCTGGGTAAAGCAATATTTACATGTAACTCTCTTATTTTCAAATGCATGCACTTTTATAGAAATATCAAAGACCATGTACAACAAGACAGTCAACTCTCCCCAAAACGTGAAATCGCTCTCAGTGCTGTCCCCCGGTATTGGCAGTTGGAACTAATGCTTTTGCCATCTATCAAGTATGATTTTACCATATTACGACGAGTAATTATGACATTGCTCCTATTAAAAACAATACATATTTCACATCAAAAAAATCAAAAAAATAAGTATTGACGGAGGTTTACTTCTATTTTTTATCCAATAATTTGTTGGTTAGTTATCAATACTTTTTAATTATCTTCTTCCCTTTGGTACTCTAGGGGTTGATGCGCCCGTATAAACAAGTAACACGAGACATCAACTCAATTATAGTGTATTGCTGGTCCAAGTTTTGTAATGCCAGAGCTCCAGATAATTTTTTGGTTTGAGGAGTATTTCACTCATTGAAATGGGCGATGAGGAGTGAAATCTGATAAAAAAAATAAACGAGGAGTATTTTTCATACAACAACATGAAAGCTTTATTTAGATCATTTTTTTCTTACAGTCGTATAGTTCTGTTTGTGTAAAAAACATAACAATTGGTTCATTTTTCTGGGTTTTTTTTTACTTTGATGAGTATTTTAATAGTTTTTATGGGTAATATTACTCCTAAGATTTTCAATCAATGAGTATTTGCTGTTTTTACATGCGTATTTTACGCATATACGCATGTTATCTGGAGCCCTGTAATGCTGGTCCAGCATTACCCCATCATTGGCTCATCTTCTCGTATCTGCTGGCAGGTGACATGGGTGCAAGGGTAGATACGGGTGAAGAAAACCAAGATAAGGGCAATGGAAATATCGACATTTTAATTTCTAAAATTGTATGATAATATAAGATGACTTTTCTGTTATATTAGCAGTTATTTTTATTCCAAAAATAAATATTGCAGGGATAATGTCATAACTGTCAAACCTGGAAAAACATAATTTTTTATTTGGAGGCTAAAGTGGTGAAATTATCACTTGTTTTATATGATGATACACTTGGTAAAGCGTAGTTCCAACTCCCGTTAAAGGGGGACAGCACTGCACAATGTATTACACGCATTTGTATGGTGAAATCCGTAAGTTGATCATCTTGTTGTACATGGTCTTTGGAAATATGGCTTGGCTATGCTTGACTAAAACAAGTGCACCACTCGCTATATTTCAGATTCAAATCATAGGCTATATAGTTGCTGACATATTTTGGGGTGTACACGCAGAAAATTAACAATATCATGCTAGCTTTGATTTTTGGAACGAAGCAGTTCTAATCATCACTGTAGACTGTAGTGTAGTGGAGAGAGTGTAGTAGCCTACATAATGTACATGTATATATATTAATAAGTAGATATATCACATAAATTTTTAAATTGTTCAATAAAATTATTCTGACCTATTTTTAGTAACTGCAGACATGTTTAAAGAAATATATGACCACATTCCACTGTTTTCACTGAGTACAAAAAATGCTGTGCTAGATCAAAATCTGAGGTAAATTATAACTAGAACCTGACGGCACTGAAGTAGAGCTTGCGCCGGTTTTAGGGTCAGTGTTTTAAGGAAAGCTAAAATGTAGCTGTTTCAAAATTAAGCGACAAATGTATTAATTAATATCAGAAGACTATTCAGATAGAATATAATGTAGCAGACAATATGCAAATTTAATCTAATGAGCTAATAATATTAACATGTATGCTGATAACACCGAGCACGGTGTATGTTGTCCCCAAACTAGACACCAATAGCATGTGCATCTGAAACTGCCAACAACTCACAACACAGGTGTCGCTGCAGTCACCCCTCCCCTGATGTTGGGTTTTCTGTAAAATCAAAACCAGGCTGTCAGCAGGAATTGCCAGACCAGATAGCAGTGCATGGACGGACGTCACACTTTGCACTGTAGGGAGTGTATGGCGATATGCTCGTAAATCTAGCTCAAGTAAGGCTCCCAGCAAACACAAAAACATTTTCTAAACAAGAGCGCTGACGCTAATAATATCCCCTGCCAATAATTAAAGTCAATAATGGTCTCAAAGACAAATGTTGAAAATTAGGTCAGAGGGCAAAATGGAACATCTACACCCCCCAAAGGGATGTGTGTGTGCAATATGAAAACAATAGGGAACTGAACTTAATTATCACTCGCCAACAATTAAAGTCAATAATCACCTAAAAATTGAAGGTGACTGGTCATAATAATCGCCTCAAAATCAAAGGTAAAAAATTAGGTCAAAGGTTATAACCCCAAAAAGGCACATCTACAACCCTCAAGTAGGGCTCCCAGCAAACACAAAACATTTTCTAACATGTTTAAACAAGAGCGCTGACACTAATGATATCCCCCGTCATTAATTAAAGTCAATAATGGCTTCAAAGTCGAAGGTTAAAAATTAGGTCAGAGGGCATGACTCCCAAAATGAAACATCTTCACCCCCCTAAGGGATGTGTGTGTGCAATATGAAAACAACCGGAAACTGAACTTAATTATCACTTGCCAGCAATTAAAGTCAATAATCACCTAAAAATTGAAGGTGACTGGTTATAAATCAGGTCAAATGGCATAACCCAGGGCTTGACACTAACGGTTGCCCGGGGCAACCAATTTTAGGTGGGGGGCAAGTAAAAAATTACAGACAGTGGCCCCCTGGGCATAGCTTCAATTTGCAGCATTTTAAATTTTAGCGACTGTCACAACAGACAACACATTATAAAATACGTCTATCCGTGACGCCAACACGACAAGGCCAACGGCGACGGACAGGTTATAAAAACTCAGATTCCAGGTTCACTAAACAGAGCTCTATTTTCTGGGTCGAACATCATGTATATTTCTCTTCTGTGTAGAACACATAAAATATAAAATACAGTTACATAAGCATCTCCCTTTGCCTAACCATGACAGAGAGCATAAAACAGCTTGGTTCTAAAGTAGAGCGCGCACCATCGTGCATTAGACAGCACTCCGGCCCGCATTAGTCCCGCATTCCTCCTGCTCACCGACGTTCGTCCATTATATGCACTTTGCATCATCATAATCACAACATTGATTTAAAGCAGCTCCTTGGGATGACATCAATTTTCGTGTTTATTTTTGTAATGAAGTATCCCCCAGATCATGATTTTTTTAGATTTTTATAAATATTTTTCATCAACATTTCTATGAATCCGCTAAAAACCCAAACAAACTTTTTGTATACCTAAACACTTGAGTAAAGGACGGTTAAATGTTCCTACAGCATTGGGCCACATGTTTATGCCGTCGGCCCAGCGTTGGGCAGACAATCAGTGTTGCAGGTGTATTCCTCATGTCCTGACTATAAGACACAAGTTAGCGATGATTGCTTTGATCTCGCCGTCCAAGACGTGGGAATATGTGGTGTAAAGTGCTGTATATTACTGACTTGTTTTGTTTACATGGCAATATACGACCTGGAAATATAACTAGCCTATTTCACTCTCTTTCGGTGCTTTAAAATTGCTTTTTGACTTTTTTGTATTTTTAGGTAAGATCAGTAGGCTAAATGACTTTATTAATTTTTTTTTTTTAAATTGACAAAATTAAAAATGTCTCATCCCAAGGAGCAGCTTTAACATATAATCATACATAATCGTAATCGGCACATCGGCTTAACATACATTTCCTGGTGATGGTCGCCAGTTCATCAGCCTTGATGGCTCGGCTGACCTTTGCCTGTAACTGACCAATCCATCACTGACCCAATCCAATTATGGATTGTCTTGTTCCGTTCTGGTCAGATCAACAGTAGTTATCATCTCTGCGTTTGTCTACTGCGTTAGGCATGCATACGTTTACAGCATGTTAGTGGCAAGTCAGGCAAGTGATAAATTTGGGGGGCAAGTACCCCAAAAAAATTTTTGCACTTCGGACAAGAAGGTCCAATCGGTTAGTGTCTAGCCCTGCATAACCCCTAAAAGGCACAGCTACAACCCCTAAGGAATGTGTGTATGCAATATGAAAACAATCTAGCAAACGCTTTCCGAGATATTGTCCAGAAACTAAACTTATTATCTGCCATCAATTAAAGTCAATAATCACCACAAAATCAAAAGCCAATATTTCGATCAAAGGTCATAACCCCCAAAAAGCACATCTACACACTTTAAAGGATGTGTGTATGCAATATGAAAACAATTCAGTTAATGGTTTCTGAGATATCGTCCGGAAATCAAACACGGCCAGACATGGTGATGACAATATCCCCCGCCCCTACTTCGTGGGCGGGGGGTAAACATTCACATAAAAATGTTTTACAACAATAAAATGTCGGGTCAACAAAATATTATAAAACATTAAATATAAATATCATGCAAAACATTTAGTACAAAACGTTTTTAAAACATTTTAATAACATTTTCCAAAATGCATTTTCTAACATAAATGTAAATATTATCAAAATGTTTTTAAAACGTTCTTTAAATGATGTTTTTGAATAACATTTTTAATTAATGTTTTAATCTATTCTGTTGACCCGATGTTTAAATATTTAAAAACCATTTCGTTTAACATTTTCTAAATATCATAATTATGGTTTTGTGTTTGCTGGTGCTCAAGTAAAGAGCTCTATTAACCCTTTCATCCCTGAATTTTCCATTGTCATCATCATCCACTACAAGCCGCGAATTGCTGTCGCAATTCTCGACTTGTAGTGGATGACGATGATTTGATGTGGGTAAAAAAGTAAAGAAAATTGCTATGTAATGGTAAACCAGTTTCTTGGAAATTTTTGTTCTAAAACCCCTAGTTGTAGTAAAATTAGTCTGTTTTCAGGGATGTAAAATGCTGCTTTAATGCATCGTGAGGGCTTAAAGGGTTAATGCTCATGTAATTAATGCTCTTTGACAGCTGATGTATGGTAATATTCTTTGTCCTATTCAGCTCATGATTCACTGTTACCATTGTGTTGATCTTAGTCAGCTGATGTAAAGCTCTTATACTCCAGTTCACCCAGCAAACATGAATAACTGACATTGAACAATGGTTGAACAGTGCTGACCAGTTGAGCCACTGGTCAGTCCTGTAAGGCTGTTCAGGTGACATTGCAACTGCCACTAGATACGCAATGCCCTGCTGGTTCTAGGTTTACTTTGGATTCCGATTGGGATTTGTCGCCCACTAAACAAAAGTTGATGCACTTTTGGTTTGATATTGGGCCAGCGGTCATCTAAGTAGTTTTCTTAAGCTGCTTCAAAAAGTTCAAGTGTCTGGGTGATGTTTTAGATTCTGTTAGGATAACCAGTATAACTTTATGATAAGTTTGCAACATTAAGGTGCCATCTTTTGGACGTTTTTCTAATTTAGCTCAGATTTTAATCTAGCACAGCATTTTTCTTGCTCATTGAAAACTGTGGAATGCGGTCAAATATTTATTTTAGCATTGGGTAAACTAGTGGCGCTGAAGTGGAGCCTTGCCCCGCGATGCATGTAACTCAGTATTTAATCATATTATCGTCCATATTGACAACGGACAACGACCACAAAACTAAGCTGTATAATATTTTTAAAATACCGCAAGAACAAGAGATCTCAACAATTTTAAATCAAATCTATAAAGACAATGATTATGTAATTGTCGTCTTAGAATGTTGAGACATATATTTTTTTCATTGTTTATAGAGAAAGGAGTCGTCTGATCCATGCTGCTTTGTTTATCAGTGGACAAGTATCAACTCTGCGAAAGACCGTTTAACTTTGCGCGCTGTTCTTTACCTTTAGTTGGAAACTCCAAGCATGTGGGGAGAACGGGATAGGTTGAGCCATATTTTCTATATATATTAATAGGGATTATTTTAGGCACCAGTGATGATATTTTTCTTGATATATGAGATTATCTGAATATTATCAAAAATTTAAACACATTTCAACTTAGCTTTGTTTATTGACATGGCGTAGTCAGCAGAGCTTAATTTCGATTATAAAACTTATTTTTATTAATTTAATTTTTTCTTACCGTTATGGAGAGACTAATTTACCGTTATAGAGTGACCAAATTATGTTACGGAGTAATCTTCAAACCTAAATTTATCAATGACCCTTCCACAAAAGTATACCATATTTAACAAGTAGTTGAACATGGCAATTATAATGTTGATCACTTAATTTAGAAAGAATCACTTTATGGCAATAACCCTTAAATAATGAAATAAGAATTACTCTCCGTTAGGATTATTGTCGTTATGAAGAGTAATAATAACGAACATTGTCTCTCCATAACGACAATTATTTCTGTTATGGAGTGACAATAAACAAATACTAAATATCGATGCTAACATAATTTAAAAGACAAAAAGAAAAGTTACTATTTCAACAAGTGTCACTTGTTGGTTAAAATACCAAATTCATAAAAGTAAAAGAGTAATTTGTGACTACTTTTTCTCTTCATAACGTTTTTATTTTTCTTATGGAGAGACAGAAAATACGCGTTATGGAGAGACGTTTTTTTTACTAAATCGTGCATAGCATCTATGTATTATGCTTTACAATAATTTTTTTTGTTTTTTTTCAAATGAGGTTGTAGTAGGCTTGGAGGTTGTAAGGTGCTTAAAAGTTTAATTGCTGTATTTATGTGTAAAAAATCGCGTTATGGAGAGACGTTGGATTAAAATAAATAAAAAGAAGCATTCAAAATTGAAATTAAGCTCTGCTGACAACGCCATGTCAATAAACAAAGCTAAGTTGACATGTGTTTAAATTTTTGACATTATACAGACAATCTCATATATCAAGGGAAATATCATCACTGGTGACTAAAATTATAGAATCCCTCATTTATGTTAGAAGTTTTTCGGTTGTAATATGGCTATGTTGTTAAATAAAGGTCATTCATTGCATTATAATCAAATTAAATGAAAATAATCAATAATAAATATTACAAGGTGCGGACAGCGCTAGCTGGTGCTTAAAATTATAGAATCACTCATATGTATGTATAGGCCTACCTGTAAAATGTGATCATTTGCTGCGCTTGCCCAGAGCTAAGTGCAACGATCTCCCCTACCAACCTTATCATTATAAATATAGGTTGGTAGAGGAGCTATTTCGCGCGTGCCCAGAGCCGTTGTTTACTGGGCTAGATTTGGTCTAAATATTAAACATTTATAGCTTGGTTGAACCCAAAATATTTTGGTTAGGATGGTTTACAGCATGGTGGCGCCAAAGTAAAAGCACGCGCTACAAAGAGAGCCGAAATTAAATTACGCACCAACGAGTCATGATGGAAAGGCAAGGTTTTGTTTCATGGGATGGCTTCTATTCTGCCCTACAAAGCCAAACGGCGGTATCTGCTTACATGTAAAGTGAACAGATACTGACTTTTAGCTTTGCAGAATAGTAATGTGTTCTAATGGATATGTAAACTGTGATAAAATACATTGTAAAATTGTCTACTTAACTTTATTCAGATTTAAAAAGAAGTTAGGTTAAGTTATATAGGTTTAGTCTATAATCGTGTAGGCCTATTGCTGGGCTTGTCGTTTTTTGGCCAATTTGTGTTTTTGTAATTTTGCCCTATATATCACATGACAAAAATATTTGTTATCTCGTTATAACGACTTATAAGTCGTTAAATCGACTTATTATAAATCGTTTAACGTCTCATAAGTCGTTAAATGGACTTAAGCTAAGTCGTTCTAACGACTTATAAGTCGTTAAGTCGACTCAGGATAAGTCGTTAGACTTATAAGTCGTTAAATCGAGTTAACAGATGTCGCTATAACGACTAATTAGTCATTAAATCGACTTAGGCCAACTTAAAACGACTTATAAGTCGTTAAATCGACTTGGTAAGCTATAAGTCGTTATAACGACTTATTAAGTCGTTAAATCGACTTACTATAAGTCGTTAAACCGACTTTTAAATCTTGTAAGTCGATATAACGACTTATACTAAGTCGATATAACGAGTTATACTAAGTCGACTTATAAGTTGTTATGAAGACTTCTACTTAGCCAATTTAACGACTTATGACTCGTTATAACGAGATAAAAAATATTTTTGTCATTTCCTTTCAACGCTTCCGTATAGGGGCCTATATGTGCTTGCAACCTCCAGCAAAGTATACATAGGAGGCCTACTTACAGGTAGGCCCACCTGTAGTATGGGCCTATTCTGTGAGGCGCAATCACCTTGACCTAATACAATGAAGTATGGGGAGGAGTTTTTACATAACATTGTTTTCACCGAGTAGTCATTCCGGTGACGTCACTGCGTTCTACAGAATAGGCCTAGGTGGAGTATTTTTAAAATAAAACCCTGGACAGGCTCTTTGTGAAATAAATAATATATTTCAAAATCTAGACTTTGCCTAATCAAATTAGACATTTTCAGTGTGCCACCGATCCACTGGTCACACGACGTTGTAACAACGTTGAATCAGCGACGTTGTGTGCCCAGTGGGGAGCCACGACCAGTTGAAACTATGCACGGATAAATAATCCAGCCCCCCCCCCCCGGTGATTGAATAGCTCTCTCTCCTAACAGTTATATTGGTTATAAATAGATGGTAGATACATTCCCACTGTAGGTCTATTGGTAGGCATATGTGTGGGGCTGTCTAATGCCTAGTCAGGCCTACCGTTAGGACGTGATTGATATTAAAAGGTTACAAGAATATACAAAAAAAACGTGAAAATTCATGTAGACTCAGTGGTTTAGCTTCAATGATTCATAATATTTACCAATGACGGACTCCTTTCCTTAGGACGTTGGTTATGATGCGCATGCGGGTGGGTCGACAACATGTGCTAAGCGATCCAGTCGGTTTAATTTACACCCCAGTGCTATTAAGTTTAATTTGTATGTATTTTACACCATACTGATTGCCGCCCCGTGTGCGCATCAGTTGTTGTAGTATTATTATACATGTAATGATGATTTACAACCTTTTTTCAAATTGTCAATATTCAACTGCAACAGTTATATCGAGATATTGTTGTATTGAGCAGATCGCTTAGAAAGCAGGACATACTTGCTCAACGTATTGTTAGATAGCAGGACAATGATGGCTATCAGGCAGGACCCTTTCTCGATATCGTAGATTTGGAGGATAATATTTTATTTGGGCAGGTGGGATATCGATTTGATATATTCGACAACAATATATATTCAGACGATTTTTGGCGCGGCAGGTTTATCCATGTTGAAATAAAATCAACAAAAGTGTCAATTTTCATGCCGATATCTAGTGAGCAGGTGTCTTTTACACCTTAGAAACACAGCAAATCGATTCCAATTCGTACATGTGTTTGCAAGGTGGTGCAACAGCTATTCATAAAATATCTAAGAAAACAATTGAACTCTTTTAGCATGTAAATATGCGAAAACTGTGAATTACTGGTCGTCATATGCGCTTCTTGATGGCTCATTAGAAGGCAGGATACCATGTCAGAGAGAGTATCTCGCATGACACCATGTTAGAGAGAGTATCTGCATGACAGGTCTACAGATCGGTGTATATGTATTTTACCTTTTAAGTGTTTTCATAATTTTGATAGTTCAACTCGCCTCGCGGTAAGCCTACATTGAACAGAATAGGCCTACCTTGATCCAACATTTTAAATATCCATTCCGAAATAAACTATTTTTTCAATTGTATTTAATATAATAAATATAATTAGCTTTTAAGGCCTACTCCACCCCTTGTCTAATATAGTTATATACGGTAGGCCTATATATAGCATACCGTATATGGGTAATTCCAGCGAAAATGAGACTATTTGGGGTGTATTTTGTCCCATTCTAATTAAATCCAGTTATGTAATGTATAGTATTTTTTTGCTTTTCCAATACGTGTATATAGTATGAACTAGTTTGCAGCGTGTATTTATATAGGTCTAGTCACACTAAACTAGGCCAGTGGCTGATTCTTTCGGTTGTAGTGTTTGAAAACATTTTATCGATATTTATATTTATTTCACCACCGTAATATTTGGTGGGTAGGAAAAAGACACTATAGAGAGTACTTTTCATAAAAAATGTCATATATTGGCTTATTCTTTGTGACTTTTTGTTAAATTATGTCCATGACAAATGCGTTTTTCCCTATGTCAAACGTTACATCGCCAGACATCACATTTTGAGAAGATGAATAAAGGTCTCTGTTTATCGCATACTTAGCTGTTTTTCATTAAATTATGTGCAATAATGATCAGAGTTGAATATAGGACCACAATGGGGGTAATCTACTGCTTTTTACATAGTTTTTATGCGTTCCGAACACAAAGGTAACGGACTTTCAGTCAAATATTTGTTATCTCCCAAGAAAGTACTCATCATTTTGTTTAATTTCTCTGAAATGACATAACAGATAGAAAAACTTGTACTTTGAAAGTTTTATTTCAATGGAAGGCCATCTGTATTATATAGGCCTTGGCTTTTCAATAGCCATTTGTTTCTGAAGTGATGCAAACTATTTTGAGCATCACGTACGTTACCACGATCTTTAACCACACATCATCATTTCTTACATGAGTCATTTGCTATGCAAGGTGTGCAAAAGTTACTTGGCACATATTAGTGTATCGTGACATGCTCTTTGACCCCTCATATGTTAACGTGACACTTTGTGTGACACTAGAACTGTCAACATGACCGTGTCATTCATAGGGTGATTGAAATCCTTCTTCTCATCCCTAAAAAATAAGGTGTCCAAATGTGAAATCCTAAGGTTTGTGTTTAGTCCAATCGTGTTTAGGCCTACATATCCAGTATTACATCAGTGGTTGAAAAATGTTCTTTTACAACAGAATACTTTGGGAAATGTCATTGCATGGCATCTATCACTTTGGCACTTGATGTTTATTCCAAACAGCAAAAATAAAATTTCAATTTAAATATTGCTCATGGTTGCTTCATCGCTTCTAATAATTCTTTCCGCAGATTAGTAATTCTAATAAATCATTTATTTTTTTGTGAATTTTTTTGTTCCATTGATTTAATAAACTATCCCAAAGACAAAAGTGTCATATATATATGTGATCAAAGTGTGATCAGTAGGCTACATTACAAAGCTTATAAATGGTTCTGTCATATAGAGCCATTCGAAATTAAATATTAGCAAATTAAGAAACTGAGAATTTATGAAAACTATGGTTTATCCACAAAATTAAAGTATACTCTAAAGCGTAATATTAATTGATAAAATTTTTGAATATTCACAACAAAAGTTTAATAGTGATATTTCACTATACCGCTACTACTTTACATAATTTAGTGGAGTTTTCACTCTGAAAACTTTTACAAAATGAGACCTGAGGAAGTAGGGTATTTTTTCAAATGACGCCATGAAATATAAATTTATACAATTTTTACCACTATATTTTTCAGGGATTATGTTACATTAGAATAATTATAATTTGATTGATACCAAATTTATAAAATGCATAATATAATAAAGTATTTTTACTTACACATTGCTTGCTGTAATGCTGTAAATTATTAGCTAAATCCCTGGCATATATGGGTGGGGCAGGGTGGAGGAAGTATCTACTATAGTAGGCTATAAGGTATTGACCATATGTGGTTACGTAATCAAGACAATATATAGACGCGTAATTATCACCAGAGAAAACTAGACAAATATTAAAGAATGATTCAACTGCAAAACGCGCATGCCTGGGACTGTCAAGTGTAGGCCAACAGTAGCCTATTGAGTACAGATTGACGGCATTAATATAGCCACTGAACTGATTACAAGATACTACTTAAACGGGACATTGATCCAATGCTGTTTTAATGCTAGGCCAACGTCTGCGACGCTGGCCCAACATTGAACCAACATTGAATAAATGTACAATGTTTGAGAGAAAGTCCTCCTGCATGTCAATACAAGCTTGGGTCAAGCAGTTTCAACATCCCGGCAGTAATACAGTCAGTTTGTTTGCAAGCAAGCGACCAAGTAGGGATAAGGGCCAAGAGCTTTGAATTATAAACTCATAGATGTCGCTCAAATATATATGAACTTGCTGTGATTTGAGAACTTGCTCTTAATGAGGCTTTGGGTATGAAACGCATATTTAGTATTATTATGGAATAGCGACTTGGCCTACACACGGGCACTATTGCCTTCTGGGGGACCCTTGTCCCGCGAATTTCAACAGTTGACTACACCTTTAATTGGTGACGTCATTAAAACACCCAATCATTATGTTAATCAAAAGATCCTAAAAAATTACAACATGCCTTCTTTAAATATAACAGGGATGAAAGGTAATTTTTTTTGTTGACAAAATAGGTCTATCTAAAACAACAACACCATGGCTTCCTTTAAATCAATTTAAAATACAATGGCAGGGATGAGAGCGAAAAAAGAGGGGTGTGTGATTGTAATATCACACCGATGACACCATCGCACACGAATGATTTATATTTAAAATATGTCTTTTCGCGCTTTTTGTTTAGAGCACATCTTTAGCTCCTTTAGATAATATCATATTCTTGATGTGTTTTGATTGGCCAGTGAGAGTGAATTGATGTTTCATGCTTTAAAGTCGCTTTCAGACCTTACACAATGATTTGAAATAGTTTCATTATACAAATAAAGGTATATTAAAAAAAAAAAAATTATCAGGGCAGTCCTTGTTTAAGCGACTTGGCCGCAACGCTGCCGCCATGCTCCCACACCTATCTCCACGTTCACTTACTATTAGTCAGGGGGCTCAATCATATAATTGTTCAAATAGAACAAAAAACATCAAATTTGGAGCACTTATAGCAAAAGGTCATATAAATGGCTCAGAGGTAAAGTGATCCAAGTCTAAAATTCGATTTTTTTTCTGTTTATGTCATTTTGGGAAAGTGAAATATATAGGAAATATTATACTAAAATATCTGAGCCATTCATCGCAAGACTATATTTTAAACAAACTATATTTTTTCACTATCAAAATTGATACTTTTTTCAATAGTAAAGAGATCCAAGTCTATCATTTTTATATAGGGACATTTTGACTTGAATCAGTTTACCTCTGTGACATACGTAAAATGGCTGCTGAAATGTTATAAAACACCCCTTCAATGGATCAGTTTGTGCTTTGCCAATCATTACCATTTTTTTACTGGAGCAAGATGATAAAGCACTAGGCAGTTTCTATACTAATTTGTGACTTTTACAAATAAATTTATATTACAAATTTTTTTAATAAAATAAAATGAAATAAAAATTGCCAGAAATGGGTTTTACGCCATTGATAATTATATACCTGTGATAAGGAATGAGTAATAAACACCAATGCAAAACTTCCCATATATTTCTAATTATGGACGTAACAATGTTGAATTAAAAATCAAATGAATATTTTTTTAAATTGATTTTAACTTTGAAGCCTTCTATAGGAAAATGAGAAAATCTGAACTTGGATCACTTTACCTCTAAGCCATTCACATAATTTCGATTTTCCGCGGGAGCCAAGCTGAACTCCCGCTGTGGGAGCCATATTAGACAAATAAAAAAATGGCCGCCATTCAAATGAGGGTCATGTCATAACTTGTAAACTACTAGACGTAGAGACGCATGTAATACCACTTTTCTATGATTTTCAAATATGTAGAATTGAATTTTTATGTTTTTAAGTTGATTTGGGAACAATTTAAAGCACAAACATATACATAAATTATATTTTCGTAACAAAATATGACATTTTCAATAAGTGCTAACAATTTAAATGACGTAGATTTTCTATAATTTTTTACAGCAACAGATCAGTGTCAGGTATTAACAGTGACCAATCCATAAGATTTTGTATCAGAGTAAGTATTTGAGGTTCCTATGCATCTGCTATATTGGACAATTTCTAAATCCTGCAAGCCGAACAAACTATTAAACATTATTATTATTATTATACAGTGACTAAATACCGTGTGAGTAAGTCCAACTGCATATTTGTAATGTTATTTACCAGATATATTTTTCAAACCGCCTTATAATATTAGTTTTTAAATGTAAGTGGGACAATGGTGCATATATTCTAAAATATAATACGTCAAACTCCAATAGAGCTCGATAAGATAAGACATGATACATTTTATTTTGAATTGGCATGGACGATGGTGCAGTATAGGCCTAACCATACAAAATCTGCCATGGGCTATTCAACCAATCAACATTATTTTAAATATTGAAAAAGAACAATTATCATATAGTATGTCATATGTCAGGTATAATGTTCATCCATTATGCACGTCGAAAGTTGGAATTGTATACTTTTACCCATTTATGTAAGACACCATAAAGGATTTTTTAGTCACAATATCACCGTTTAATTGGGTTACATACTTTTAATATTACGTGTTTCATATCGTAGTTTTGTATTAATGGTAGTCAACAAAGTATACATTATTTTATATATTTTATCACTTGACTCTTAAAACAGAGTTAAGAAGTATTCTTCCTGTTGAAATATCACAGTTACATTATATACAAGTAAATTTTATGATGCCCTGCACCTATTTATAAATATAATTTAAACAAAAAGGGACATCAAATAATTTCCAAAATTATTTGGGATCCTAGATCTATACGTTTAAAATATCAAATATTACAAAAACATGTGTTGTGACTTTTTTGTATCCCTGACCATATTAATCAAAATGACTACAATTGTTAACGATATTTTAATATTACGTGTTTCATATCGTAGTTTTGTATTAATAGTAGTCAACAAAGTATACATTATTTTATATATTTTATCACTTGACTCATATTACAGAGTTAAGAAGTATTCTTCCTGTTAAAATATCACAGTCACATTATATACAAGTAAATTTCATGATGCCCTGCACCTATTTATAAATATAATTTAAACAAAAAGGGAGCTTAAATAATTTCTAAAATTATTTGGGATCCTAGATCTATACATTTAAAATATTAAATATAACAAAAACATGTGTTGTGACTTTTTTGTATCCCTGACCATATTGATCAAAATGACCATAATTGTTGACGATATTCGATAAAAATAGCGTAATGAAGCCAAAGCTACTTGCAATTATTCAACCTATTGTAATGAACGGCCATGATGTATTTGTGCCTAAAAGCGAACAAGGTGGAGTCAGATAATTCCATAGTAGTGCAGAAGATAAAACATGGATTTCAGATGTGCTGTAGAAATAGATACAAACGATGTAATCACACGGGGTGGTCTTAATTCACAGTGTATGTGAATCTAGCAAACTTCGGTCATGATCAGATTGATAACCTCTCATTATTTTTAAATAATCTATGGACATTATCTGTAGTCATTGGACACGCATATATGACATACAGACAGACAGACAGACAGATTACTTTATTTCACCAAAATATATAAATACAATATGCATTGTAAGGGAGACTCTTTTTAAGACATAAATACATGTCGCTATCAAAGGAGCCACCCTACAACAATTAAAAACAATGACATACTTTATATAGAAAATATACATAATTATGATATCGGCCGGTGATGTGAGTAAGAAATGTTGCTTAACGTCACTTAATTGATTCATTAAGACAGTGCAAACTGTAGATGAAAAATAAATGATGTACAGCTGATGAGATGAGGGTGAATATATGTAATAGGAATAAAAATACATGACAAAAAACGCGTGACATATTTGATGTTAGCATGTTCAAGAAATGTGGTTCCATGGGGTTTAAGTCATCAGATTTTATAGGGAGGAAACACATAGCGATAATACATCACTATATTTAATATATTCATTTATACAAAAGAATAATAAGATTAAATTATTTATAAGTACACAAAACAAATTTAATGGCATACAATATTATAATAATAATAAAATTGTTCAGATCAATATAAATCGACGCGAATTCGATCTTCTATATAATGATACATGTCGTCGGTCCTCCGATAAAACCTCTCATCTGCATGCATTATATGTAAGCAGATACGAGGCTCCACCAGAAGGCCGACGATGTATGAAAAACAAAATGAATAATTACAGTGCAATATGAAAGTTATGACAGTCGGCATTTATACAGTAATAAAATTATATGATATATCTGTAGGCCTATTGGATTAGTTTTGAAATGTTACAAGACGATAGACCTTGTTTCTATATACATATATATTCGATGCATCTATAAGAAGATATATTTAATTAATCACCTATTATGACAAACGTAACAATTGTTTAGTCTCCACGATGAATCATATTGATCGATAGTGCTATCTCTTGACTCTGATCTGTCACTCTATCCTATATGCAAAGAGCTCTAATGACAATATCCAGGAACCTTAGGCGAGGATAAATTTCTGATGCAGCTTCGAGCTTTTGCATATTGAAGATAATTATCAACTGATTATGGGAACGATTCTGCGTAACTCAAGCGTATACTCTTGTCTTGGCGTTCTGATTCCACACTAAATGACTATCACATAAAGTGTTCATTTTACGTTAATAAAGTTTCAGAGATGGTTCTGATAGGCAGATCATTAAATTTTGATGTGAGAACACTACAACCATGCATGACAAATACATGTATATTTCTGCACATGAGCCATGCCAAGCTTTTGTATGAATGATCAAAAGTGTCATTGTTGTTCCAGCTTTCAGTTTATTTGAAAAAAAGTTGAGCTCTCAGAGTAATGGATCTGGTTTGGTGTTGGCAAACACTACACTAGTATATTCGGAATAACAGCTAGACTCATATTAGTCAATTTTGTTTTGCATTGCAAAACACTCCAGGCCTGATCGAGACATTGATTATTGTTACTGAAGATCAACAATGTTTGACTCTGGAATGTGTTCATTTGGAACACATTGTACATACAACACAAGTGCCTCTATTAATTATGTTAACCCTTTAACCGCCGGTGCTGTCTATATTTGTTTTTTTTTACATTTTATATTAGTACATTACATATCAGCTTTTAAACCTGTTAAAAATAAAAAGTGACATAAATCAGCAAGATTTACAATTTTACTTCCATTTTTACAAATCTGAATAATTTTCACTCACTTGAAGTTGTGGATCGCGTCAGCGAGACACAACTTCAAGTGGGTGAAAATTCAAATTGAATAATTTGGCGGTTAAAGGGTTAATGATGCCAGATATATTTTTTTCCTTGACAACAGTCGCTAATCCGAGAAAACCCCACCAACACTAGCTGCGCTCTTTGATCATCTGAAGAGATTTGTACCACAAGCCTGTTTTATTTACAAGCAATGATCAACCATTACCTAATAGATAATTTGAATTTGATACATGGGGTGGGTATGGGATGAGCATAGAAAAAATGTTTGTCGTTTTGGACAACCATTGCTGGCTCAGGCAAACCATGTTCCATCCTCTTACACTATACAAGAAGGAACTGTAAATCACGTAGGCCAGGTGTCAGATCCATATATGTCAAGTATGAGGATGGATTATTTAATAGCAGTGGTGGAACAATTGAAGTTTTATAGCTGTGTTGCGTAAAATCTAAGATAGTAATATCAAAATCTAATTATGTTGTTGCGACTTGAGTCACAATTATAATATTATACTGGAATATTATTATATTAAATGCTAATATTTAAATTAGTTACAAATAAGTTGTTGAATTGGTTGCTACACAATTATTGCACAATAACATAAATTATATTGTTCAAGCTTCAGTAATATAGATATGCATCGTGTAGTTAAATTGAAAGCCATGAAACTGCATCTTTATCTATCCAGTTGTCTGCTACCGACAGACTCCTGGATATCACGCATAATTATGTGCTATGAGTACAGAACCCCCCGTCCTCCCTGGCCAGCTCAGACAGTCCAGACAATCTGACCTGAGTGTGATCTCCACACTGCAGTCAGTTAACCGGTGACGTCATAATGAATATTTAGACCAGTGGTCTGATGGTCAGACCTGATAAGGCAAGATGTGAAACTGGTACTGTTTTGTTTTGAACATACAACAAATATCATATTTAAGTCGGATGGTTCATTTTGCTTGTGTAATATAAAACGTATTGTGCAGTAGACCTACATAACATTTCAGGTTATCTTTGACATATTCTATTAAATAGTAGCGTTGAGGTTTAGATGTATCTGCAACCATTTTCAAATTATTCTAGCAATGTTTTTCATGCAGGACTAATTTATCAATAATACTGTGGATCGGGTAATATTCGCGAGGTTTTAATTTTCGCGAATTTGCGAGGAAGACAAATTCGCGAAAATTATTATTATTATAGCGAATACTGAAGAAAAATAAAAATTCACGAATTCCAACTTCGTAAAAGTCCCAAAATCAGAAATACGCGAAAATTTGAACACACAAAAATTACCAGATCTACAGTATTAGCTATCCAGGTTACAATTATTACAGATGGTTGTGTTTGTTATTATATAATCAGATTTGAGTCAGATTTGAAAATGTTGTATTGGGAATATATTGTATACATGGTACATATGTTACTGTATTATTACATGTATAGTAATTATAAATAAATTCCTCATAATAAGCTCTTAATTTCGACGTCTGACGCAATTATTTTGCTTCTAGTACGATTTTTAAAATATTTACTGCCCTTAAGCAACTAAAATATATTTAAAATCGTTTATGAAAACTGTAGAAAAATGCTTTTAAATGTGTCTCTACTGCTACTAGTTGGCTAGTTATGACGTGGGCTTGTTATGAACAGCGGCCATTTTGAAGTTATCTAATATGACTGATACATAGGAACTTCAAAGACTGGCTCTTATGGATAGGTCATTATAAATTCCTGACACAGACGATTGTGTTGCTGATCTGTGTCATTTAAACCGGTAGTATTACGTATATTTTGACAAAAATAACTTTTACATATATTATATATTTTTGTGCTTTAAATAATTCCCAAATCAACTTAAACACATCATAAATCAATTCTACATATTCGAAAACATTAGGAAAGTGGTATTACATGCGTCTCTACGTCTATTAGTTTACAAGGTATGACATGACCCTAATTTGAATGGCGGCCATCTTGGATTTGTCAAATATGGCGCCCACGACCGGAGTTCAGCTTGGCTTCTGCGAAAAATAAAAAGTAAATGGCTTTGGCCATACGTGGTCCAAATTTGGTGCTTTCAGGGGTAAATATGGGTTCAGCCCCCCTGACTATATGAGGCACGCCTGATCGAGTTCACACCTAATCGGGAAAACCCGTCTAATCGGGGAACACCTGATCAGGATGACATCTAAAACATGTTTAAGATTGGTGGAGGTACAAAATGTCTTATTCAATTTATAATGCCTATCACACTACATATTTTATTTGAAACGTTATTAGTGTACCCGCCTCGTGTATTGGTAAGGATGACAAGACCCCATGCATCCAATGGCATTCATTTTATTTAATAAAACATGATGACATTGAGAGCTCAACAGGAATGTTGCGACTAAATATATTAAGGCATGAACTAACATTAATTTTGATATAGATAAATATAACAAACAGGACCGGACAATACATTGATTTCCAAATATATAGGCTTAAGTCAATCGAAATGTGTTTTAACTTGGCTATCGCCTCAGATAGGAAGAGGAATGTGGTCGCTGGCGTGATTTGGTCTAGTTTAGGCTATTGTTGACAAAACCAATCACAAAATTAATTTGCCGCTCACTGCGCTCAGTTAGTTCAGGTCACCAGATTATAATTTAATTTGGCTATGTTTATTTGTTGAGGGGAGTTCCCAGAAATAGGGGACCATCAATAAACAATGTCCGCAAGTGTCACCACACAAAGCCGCAGTCCGGTCGTAGGCCTATATTAAAACTCGACTCAGTATTGTTTTTGTTTCATCCTTTGTCAAACAATTTCAGAAGATTCAATAGTAAGTGTCGTCAATTTGTAAACTAGATGATGGGAATCGCAGTAAAAATATACAATGAAAAAAAGAACCAGTAATTTGAAGAGAACCAAATTACCGAGGGACTGTATACATCATTAAGACCTTTGCTATTTTAGGACGAGCTGTTCTCAAGTCAACCCTGTGTGTTTGGCACAGTTCAACGGGTCAAGAGGTCAATTAGGTCTGTACTTGTAAGTGGACAGAAATTATAGAATATAAAACACATTATTAGGCAAACACATTATTAGGCTTGAGACAGTATTCCCATTCAATGACAACGTGTTTGACCAGAACCATTATACAGATATATCAAAATCGTAAACTGAAGTCTGGTGTCAAATAAGTACTTTATTCATTTATTCATTAAATTCATGCATGTTAATTCGTTCAATCGTTCGTTCATTTACTAGTTTCTTTGCTCGTTTGTTCGCTATTTCACTCACTCACTCACTCACTCACTCACTCACTCACTCACTCACTCACTCACTCACTCACTCACTCACTCACTCACTCACTCACTCACTCACTCACTCACTCACTCACTCACTCACTCACTCACTCACTCACTCACTCACTCACTCACTCACTCACTCACTCACTCACTCACTCACTCACTCACTCACTCACTCTTAGATACACTCACTGAAAATACATTGGACGCAGCGGGATTCGAACCTAGTACAGACTTATTAGGCTACATAAGAAATTTATTATAGAATAGAGGTATATTGTTTTTATTAATATATATATATATATATATATATATATATATATATTCGTCATTTTTCATAATTCTTTTTTTTTATATACAGGTATTACAATGACGACGCTTGGAGCGATCCTATGTATGGTAATGATTTGTGTTGTAAACAGTCGATCAGGTTCGTATTATGTTATTATCTGTCCATTTAAATATGCAAATTGTAAAGTTTAAGGGGAGAATCATAGATACAAGATATATCTTACATGGAGGGTTGGCTCATTTTCATTGCACACAAAATATTCTTCACATTTGCCTGCCCCCTGATGCGCCAACAATACAGAACGACCTAGTGAACTCATGCAAGTCATGCTTTTTTGGCCAAAGGTGGGAAATGACAGTGTCACGCTATCCCCCTTTTCACATACATATTTAATTTATTGTATATTTAACCCTTTTAAAGGTTAGAAGCTTGTCATCTTCATCCACTACAAGCCGTGAATGGCTGGCGCAATTCTCGATTTTCGGTGGATGAAGACTTTAAAGTGGATAAAAATGTTATTATTAAAACATCGCCATGACAATTTTGGTTCAGAAATCACCAGGTGTAGGAATCGAATTCATTCTTCACAGATTCAAAATTATATTTTGATGCATCGTTATGGCTTAAAGACATAAGACGTAGAACTCAATACAAGTACTCCAAGTTCGTGTCTTTCGTGTGTTTCAGGATGTCCATTTGTGTCCTCTGAGCCCCCTGGCAATATCTACTGGAAACATAACGACAATGGAGAACGCGAAGAGGCGGGTGACTGTGGAATCGGTCACATATTTGAGGCAGAGTCCTGCCACTGCATAGGTGAGGAAATTATAAATATCTAGTTGAGGCATTTCATTAAGCTCAGCAGCGTTAGCCGTGTTTAGTGTGGACAATTCTGACTGTTCTGAGTTCTAACGTAAAAACAAGTAGGCTTAAGCAAAGACGCACTAGCTAATAATATTATTAGTAATGGTTGTAGGCCACCAAGCTATGCCACAGGTCAATCTGGGGCATGGATATTATCTACTAGCTGTGTTAATTGCTTAGTTATTGTTTCAATGAAGACTAGTGCGTATTCTCAAAATTTCAACGAAGTGCATGTAAGTGTTTTACATGCACAGTAAGACCACTACTTAAAACACATCTGCTTCTAAAAACAAACCGAAAAACTACAAGCCTGCATTAAATTTGAGTTTCGTTTGCAATCGTATGCAAGCTAATATGAATAATAACCAACTATCTAATCCATTCCAATCAACCTACAGGTAAAATCATTCCACAGAATTAAATCAGCGCTACTAAAAGTACATTATGACATTATCATTATGGTATGGACAAGGGTTATAGCTGTGCCCGTGCTTGACTTGTGGGCAGATTTCGACACTATGGACCATGCTACATTGACAAATAGACACTCAGATTGGTATGCAATATCTAGTCAGGCTCAGGTTTGGTTTTCTATTTTTATATACTTGTAATCCGAAATACATGTATTTCTAATGTAATATAAAAATGCATCAAACTGTATAAAATAAAGACACCGTGTCAGACAAAGTTATACTCTCATGTAGAATGCCACAGGGCTCTGTACTGATACCACTTCTTTTTACCTTATGCACTACACCACCCAGTGCTAGAGTCTTCTGTTTAGATTTATGCCTCTATCTTTATGCCGATGCTACCCAAATTTGCATTGTCCTATGAGTTTCAAACGTTAAGGAATATCTAGAGAATTTGCAACACTGTAAATGGTTGAGAACGTATAAGCATATGTCTAATCTGGCAAGGCAAAATTTTAGCCCATCGTTTATAACTTCTGACCAATCTAGCATTGGATCAACACCTTGTGTTTGCATGCAGAGCTGACTATGAGGGTTCGTTACACAACATAATTCTGCAAGCTCTATGCCACATACAAGAAACGTCAACCTCATGCTGGCTCAATAATTGGCCCACCGTATACAATGTCGAACACCAAGAAAATAAAATATGTTTCTGTTAAATTCCAAAGATCATATTTGAACCAGCAGTAGATCAAGGTATCATTTATGATTGCCTATAAACGCATGTTGGGAAAGCCATGTAGGATCTATGGTATTAGGATTATTCCTTTCTTGCAGAATAACTAATAAACCAAAAATAATAATAAGATATATATCTACCTCCAAGGTGACAATATAAGCTACCATTGAGAATAAGTGAATATATGGGTTTACGTGGCTTATAATAGAAACAACGGCTAAACATTGGACATTTTTTTCAAGGCAAAACTGTCGAACAGGTCACTCATGATTAAAAAAACACATAATGCTCTAAAACTACACACTGGTGTCCACTCGTTTTGATCGGATGATTTACATGAGTTTAAGAATATATAATAAATAGTTTCACTGGTGATAATGTGAAGATGCTGTATACGACTGGATCAGGTTCACAGTCCTAGTATTGTAAGAATTTGAACATATTTTCTTGTCTATTGCTGGTATTGTTAACACTATAATACAAAGAGTGGGGAGTATTGCCCCTACATTTGTATCAGAGAGGTATTTGTGCGCAAACTCATGAGATAGGTCTATTGTATGACAATACTTTTAAGTATGTTATATGTTTGAAACATCAATATAAAGGTAATAGAAGTATAAAATGATTACAATTGATGTTTCAGCCTACACATGTCCCTATATAACTGTTGAAGGAAACATGAGGCAATTCTGGTCATTGAATGATCTTGAAGAGCTAAGTTTGGGCGGAGATTGTGGCGAAGGAGGCAGCTTTGATACGTTATTATGCACCTGTATAAACACAGGTAAACTTAACATACATCAATATGCACTTGCATAAACACAGGTAAACTAAACATACGTCAGCATGCACTTGAATAGACACAGGTATACTTAACATACGTCAGTATGCGCCTGTAAGCTGGAAAGTTCAGCTACTTTTAAGAGAGGGTGGTTATGACTAAAGAGGTTCTTGACATCATCACTCGCAGTAAAAAGCTAAGTTTTTCATCTAACGTGGATATTTAGGGATGATATTCTATAAAAAAAACTGCATACACAAAACTCTTAAGTGAAACTGCCCAACAGACACAAGACGTTGAAACAATGTTGGCTTAACGCTGGTCGACCGTTTACGACGCTGGACAACGTTAAGCCAAAATTGATTCAACGTCCTGTGTCTGCTGGGTGTGCTCCTGTCACGCGACTTTATACACACCCTGTAGCCAGAGCTTTGCTATGTGGTCGGATATATCTATATTATATCAGCATCGCTGTATAAGTACACACTGTATCCGGAGCTTGACTGTGTGGCAGGATGTCAGCACCGTGTAACACAATACCTGGTACAATGCTATGGGGTTCTCTGTCATAGCATAATGTAAGAGGTGGTGTGGTATAGGGAGATTACCTTAGTCTGCAGCCTGGATCCACTACCAACATCTCTGCTCAAAGAAAATATTGACATCATTTTACCATCCATAACCAAGATCGTGAACAAATCTGGCTGTTTCCTTTTAATCTATAAGACAGCCCAAGTAACTCAAGAAGAGCTCGCTGGATCCCACGATGAAGATCTATCGGCCCGTATCGAATTTGCCATTACAAGATAGTCGAGAAAGTGGTGGACGCCTTAACACACATATGGCTCAAAAATCCATTCTAGAGCCGTCACAGTCTGCTTACCGAAAACATCACAGTACGGAGAGTCCAAAGCGACATACTGCAGGCCATAGATAGGAAGAAATGGGTGATGCTTCTACTATTATATCTTTCTGCAGCTTCTGACACCATTGACCACGAAATCCCGTTAAAGTATCTTAGAGTGAGCGGAGGTGTATGTGGCAAAGCCCTGGCATTGTTTAGGCCTTACTGAATAGCAGGACACATTCTGTGAAGATTCACAACACCACCTCAAAGCCGAGATTGCTCAGCTGCGGTGTGCCTCAAGGCTCTGTACTAGGACTACTACTGTTCACATTATATTCTGCGCCCATAGCACGAATAGTGCAGCGGCATGGACTGATCGCTCACTTAAGTACGTGGAGGACGAATGATGAAAAGACTCTCTCGCTGCTGTTACGGACACCCACAGTGGGACCTCTCTCCAACATCAGAGATAATATTATTGGTGACAACAGTAGGCCTATCACTCTATCTCCTTCACCTCGCAACCTTTGTGCCATTTTTGATGAGCATTTGACTATAGAGGCGTGTGTCAACAGTGTTTTCCGCTCTTCTTTCTTCCACCTGCACAACAGCAGCAGCATTCGAAGAGTGCTGGACATGAAGACAACTGTCATCATTGTCCAGGCCCTAGTCATTTCCCGACTTGACTAGTGCAATTATCTGCTATGTGGACTCCCAGCTATACTCATAAAGAGGTTGCAAAGGGTGCAAAATACATCAGCTAGAGTAATAGCTAAAGCCGGTGGAATAAATTATATCTCACCAATTCTCTTCAAACTTCATTGGCTACCGGTCGAATTCCGCATAAAGTATAAGATCCTGCTATTGACACATCGTGCTCTACATGGCCTCGCCCCAATTTCCATCACAGAGCTGCTAGTGCTTTATACACCACCTAGAACACTGCGTTCGAGCACAGAGTAGCTTTTTGTAGTCCAAAAGTGCAGACTTGAAAACTTCGGTGCCAGTAGTTTTTAAGTGCGCTAGCACCCTGGAACAGTTCGGAGAGCCAGAACCCTTAGGTGAGGCTTGGGAGAGTTGGGCCACTTTTTACATTTTGACACCGTATGTTTTTCCCATTTGTCATATTATACTGTTTCCTGTGGTTTTGCGAAGTACATACCATGCCAAACAATCTGAACTTTATTTTATTTTATATGCATTATGTTGCATGGGAAAAAAATGCGATTAAAAAAGATGTTCTCCTGACACAACGCTCCCAAGGAGTGGGGAGACTTGAGCCATGTTCGGGGAGACTTGGGCCATGACTGGGAGAGTTGGGTCACATAGAGTATGTCGGTATAGATGCGTCAAAATCGACACAACACAAGAATGAAACAGGAACAATTCAATTATGAACAGCTTAATCAAAATAGTCATGGTTAAAACAAATCATCGTTACATGGCCTAACTCTCCCACACAGTGGCCCAACTATCCTTATGTGGGAGAGTTGGGCCGTAACCCATTCCCCATGACCATGTGTCCCAATTCTCCCACATTTGACTGTCCCAACTCTCCCTATTCCCGCGATTTTTGTTAAAATAAAAATCACAGAACGGCTTTTGACGATATTGATTCCTTAAATGCCTTGATGAAAGAGGAGTATCATAGCTATATTACACACCACATAAGAGCATTCTACTATGTACTATTGATATGCTAACAAATTGCTTACCTTCGAGTCAATTGTTTACAATTTTTTCAATATAATAGATTTCTTGACATAAAATCGTCACTGAACATGGGCTCGATAAGCTGGTCACATCAAACAATAGATAATGTATAGTTGATTCGTTAGAAGGCAGCACCTGGGCATAATGCTTCACGTTACTGTGATATCGGCGGTGGGCCAACTCTCCCTGAGACCCAACTCTCCCAAGCCTCCCCTACCTCTTTTAGAAGGTCGTTAAAAACTCACCTGTTTGGACAAGCGTTCACAGCAAACACTACACATAGATGTTCGACCAATGTCGGGCCGACGTCGTAGACGGTGGGCTAACATTAGGTCTATGTGTCGTGTTTGCTGAGTTTGGTGACCTTACGCAGTACGTAATTTTCTCTCTCTTTCGAATGTTCAGCGCTCTGAACAGCTTCCAGCTGGATACTTGTGCTATATGATTTCATTCATTCATTTAATTTCATTCAATTTGGTAATGCTGAAATAATATTAGCAGCTTCAAAAGATGCTCAACAACAATATGTTTAAAAAAAACCCTTGAAATGTATCTATGTTTTCCCAGTTGTTTGTCGCTGTCATTTACACTGTTTGTTATGTTTCTGTTGCTCTTTGCCGCTGTCATTTACACTGTTTGCTATGTTTGCCCAGTTGTTAGGCCCTATACTTGCTCTATACTTGCTCAGTTGTCTGCCTCTGTCGTTTACAATGTTCATTATGTTCATGTAGCTGTTTGCTGACATTGTCTTTCACACTGTTTGTTATGTTTGACCAGTTGTCTGTCGCTGTTGTTTAAAATGCTTCTTATGTTTATGTAGCTGATGCATGGTTGTTGCTGTCATTTACACTATTTGTTATGGTTATTATGGTATATTTTTAGTTGTTTGCCGCTGTTGTTTACACTGTTGGCTATGTTTGACCAGTTGTTTACCCTATTACTTACACTGTTTGTTATGCTTGCTCAGTTGTCTACCACTGTCATTTACAATGCTCCTTATGTTTGTGTTGCTGGTTGCCGCTGTCGTTTACACATCACCTATGAAGGATCTTTTGAGGATCAAAGTTGCAGTAGAGGTCACGTGACTCAGGAGGGACCAGTTGATGTGTACATCCTCCCATCATCCGGACTTTTCAACCTGACTGGCGTATTTGATGGTGTATCGTAAGCATTTGTTTCCTATATTTCAGACATACTCTATTAACATGATTAAGTTTAGTGCACAGTCTTATCATAATTCTCATATTGTTATACCATGATTGAATAAGGAATTTTACCTTTAATAGTGGGGGCTCTCAGCTAATTGGGTGTCCACTTCAGGATAAAATTATGAATTTTGACACACAAATTGCATCACAGGCCTTTTGATGGAAGCAAGTACACGACCAGATTTTGGCAGCCATTATGGTTTTATTTTATCACTGTTAATGTTCTTTTGTGAGAATAGAATGAGACAAATTGAAAGGGTAAGCTTACAGTATATAGAGTACAATATATAGGCTATAATATACACTATGCTAGGGTTAGCTTTATTTTAGAGTACCGGTAGGCCTACAGTAGGCCTATATATCAGATACACTATAATAGGGTTAGCTTTATTTCAGAATATTTAAATAAGATATGATTTACTAATTTACAGCTTTGAACACGACACCGGTGCCCATCTGAAGGCGTGGTCTCTGAGTGGAGCGTACGCATTTAATTGCATTAATGGAGGGTTATACTCGTTATCTGTCTCTCTCTGGTTCAGTGCTGACGGACCCCTAGACAGGTTACAGGGACTCCTCACATATGGTGACTGTTTGGATGACAGTCCCAGTTACTACATCTGGCTGGATCATGACAGAGGCTGTGCAGGACTTAACACTCATGGTTTCCCTAACGTGGAGATTTGCATGGACAGACAAACCATCACTGTGAGCTTACACCTTTATTTCAGAATATCTTATAGGCCTAATCCTTTATCACAACCACCCATGTCGAATAATAGCTCATTGACTACGGATACACATTACTAGATGTCCAGGGGCGGATCCAAGAAGGGGGTGCAAAGGGGGCGGCCGTCCAACCCACCATCTCCCCGAATAGAATACTCCACGCAAAACCATTATTATAAGACCATAAGGCCTGGTGGGAAATTCCCGCTCACCTCTTACCTCCCCCGGACCCGGCACTGATGTCCTATTTACTATTGCTCAACATGGTATACAAGTAGTAGGCCTAATACTGTCTCAATGATACTAGTTTTTATGTCATAATTGATGGCTCATTTAAATGATACATGTTCATATACCATCATGTGGTCGTTGATTATTGCCAGTATTAGAAATGCAGTATTTTGGGCTTCATCCATTTGAGCTAGTATTTTACATAGGCCTACATAGAATCCCCTCGTTCATATGACAATAATAATAATAATAATAATAATAATATATACAGGAACATTATCCAAACTCGAATTCACTTCGCTAAGTGAGCGTTTACCACAAACTATTTACCAATTTCAGTAGTAGGCCTATAGGCCCTATACGACCGAGGCGAGTGTGCTTATGTTTCATTATGATTTGGTGTATTATAGCAAGTCTATGACACTACGTAGAGCTAACCTGTATTTTGAGTATATAGGCCGTATATGGACCTAGACGAGTGCGCTTAAATGTATGATTTTGATTTGGCGAATCTTTTATATCCAGCCTTTTGAATGGTACTACGTAGAGCTGACCTATGACCTACCCTACCTGAGCCTCAAAGTGATGACCGAGTGGGACTACAGACTGTGCCGTCACGGGTTCGAGGAGTCATCGTGTATCCCCAAACAGGCCATGCAATACGGTCAGTTCATAATCAAGCCTCAAGGTCATATTATCATAGTCAAGGTATTGTCAGTTCATAATAATAATCTTTATTTCGTACTCTCGGTAATTAAGCATAATTTCCAATGGGCATTGATAATTAAGTCCAATGTATAGTTACAGTGCACAATAGTCCCCTACAGGCAATCTTAACAAAAAAAATGATAATAACTGATTTAGTTCATTCGACCAAATGTTGGTGTTGTTCTTATCTCCTATGTACGCTCGCATGCAATGGAGATGGTGTTTGTGTTTATAGTGACCGGGCATGCTGGGAGTTCAGCCAGAAGTTTCATGCTGTCACAGAAATTTTTAAGACTCTGGGTCTCAGATCCGGTTCAATCTCCGGTCACTAAGTGTCCACATCTATATCTCAATTGCAGGCGAGCGTGCTCCTATGCACAATAAGTCATGGATATCTCCGGCTGACATATATCGGCTGGTTAGGGATTACGTGCATCAATTATAAACAGATAAAGGCTATTCATGAAAGATAAATATACAATATTGAACTCAAGCTCTCCAGGCTGTACACATTTGTGTTGAAAGTAAGGCTATTACTGGCCTCGGAACGGCTTCCCAGTAAACAAAGTAAAGCACACAATTTTAACACAATCATGTATCATGTGTATTGTCAATAATCAAGATCATGTCATCATAATCAGGGTCATGTCATCCCTAAACAAACCTTATCCTGTTGAAGTGTTTGTGCTATTTTCAGTCATTTGAAACTAGAGTATAACATTTTATTTTCTAGTTTCAACTGACAAATGACGAAAACAAAATTGTAAAGTAGACACCTTTCAAAATAAGTTATTTTTTTAAATTAGTTTTAAATTTTTCTGCTGCGCATTCACCAGTCAGGCTAGATGTAGAGACGAAATTTCTGATTTCTAATTATTGACAACCATGTCAATAATAAGAAATACGGGAATTTCGTCTCTATATCTAGCCTAACTGATAAGTGCGCAGCACAAAAAATAAAAAAACCTTTTGCAGTTCTAGTCTATAGACATATGGTTATATTGATAAGCTAAACTAAAATCACCGATTTTTTTATGATTGTAGACCTGGGCATGTCCCTTTAAAGTTACTAGAATCAGATCATTGTCCTATAAAATTCTATGTTTTAAATACAGAATTAAAAGAGTTCCCCTCGACCGAAAAGAATATACATTGTACATGTTATTGACTCATCTCCATGTCACCAGGTTGTGTGGCGCCCGGGAACTGTGGAGTACAGATTAGAGTGACATCAAAAGCCCTTAATCCGGATGACAACTTCTTCAGAGGCCTTATTGACGAGGTAAATTCTACGCCTGCTGACTTTCATAGATCTGTGCTAGTCCCGCAGCCAAGGGGGTGACCTTGTTTTGGATGATAACTTTATTTTTATTTTTTGATTATGCATTACTAACGTTAGGAACATTGTTATGATATATCGACGAATGTGGGTTTCTAACCCTCCAGGGATTTTTAGAAGCGCAAAATTTAAAATGGCCACCATAAAATCACTAACGTTATCATATTTTTCTTAATATTTGAGATAGAGATTTTTTTTCACCAAATCGTAGTATGTTTTCAGTATCAAGGAAAATAATTCAATAAAACACACAGAAGTTTATTCGACATCATTATCTCGCAAAATTCAAACTGGCCGTCTGTGTAGACTGCGGAAACTCGACATATTTCTAAGCACTTTTACCGCACACCGTTGTACAACTCGACGTAGCGGCGCTTTAGAGTATTTCTATAAGCTATGTTTTAACGACAGACGCTGCACACCGCAGCTCGGTGCTTAAGAGTATTTCTATGTCCTAATCTGTTTTAGAGCGCGAGGTTGCACAGCGCAGTGCGGTGCTTTAGAGTATTTTTTATATCATAATCTGTTTTAGAGCGCGGGGTTGCACAGCGCAGTGCGGTGCTTTAGATTAGTTAGGCCTATTTATCATAATATTTTTTAGTACGTGAGGCCGCAGCGTCGTTTCTACCACATGTTTTATCGCAGGACGGTAATGTGAAAAAAGTTGTTGTTGCAGGTTAAAATTTCTGACGTGGATACAGACATCGACTGTGCAGAGTCTGTCCGGGTGAGAATTTAAAACAGATGGGAACATAGACACAGTACCAGAGGGAGACATGGACACACTACCAGTGAGGAACACAGACATATTACCAGAGTGACATAGAAACATGCAGTACCAGAGAAGAACATAGACACAGCACCAGAGGGGGACACAGACACAGTACCAGAGGGAGACATAGACACAGTACCAGGGGGGAGGGGGACATAGACACAGTACCAGAGAATAACATGGACACAGTACCAGAGGGAGATATAGACACACTACCAGGGAGGAGCACAGACATAATACCAGAGTGGAACATAGAAACATGCAGCACCAGAGAAGAACATAAACACAGTACCAGAGAGAAACATAGACACAGTACCAGAGAAGAACATAGACACATTATCACATTATCAGAGGGAACATAGACACAGTACCGGAGGGGGACATGGATACAGTACCAGAGGGAGCATAGACACAGTACCAGAGGGGAACATGGATACAGTACCAGGAGGTACATAGATACAGTACCATAGTGAAACATAGACACAGTACCAGAAGGGAACATAGACACAGTAACAGAGGGGAACATATACACGGTACCAGAGGGGAACATAGACACAGTACCAGAGGAGAACATATGCACATTACCAGAGGAAAAAATAGACACAGTACCCGAGGGCAGCATATGCACAGTACCAGAGGGAACATAAACACAGTACCATAGGGAAACATATACACAGTACCAGAGAAGAACATATACACAGTACCAGTGGGAAACAGAGACACAGTACCGGAGGGGAGCATATACACAGTACCAGAGGGGGACATAGACACAGTACCAGAGGGGAGCATATACACAGTACCAGAAGGGGAACATAGCCACAGTACCAGAGGAGAACATAGAAACAGTACCAGAGGGGAACATAGACACAGTACCAGAGGGGGAAATAGACACAGTACCAGAGGGGAGCATGTACACAGTGCCAGAGGGGAGCATAGACACAGTACCAGAGGAGAGCATATACACAGTACCAGAGGGGGGCATAGACACAGTACCAGAGGGGAGCATATACACAGTACCAGAGGAGAACATATACACAACACCAGAGGGAAACATAGACACAGTACCAGAAGGGAACATAGAAACAGTAACAGAGGGGAACATATACACAGTACCAGAGCAGAACATATACACAGTACCAGAGGGGAACATATACACAGTACCAGAGGGGAGAATAGACACAGTACCAGAGGGGAGCATATACACAGTACCAGAGGGAACATAGGCACAGTAACAGAGGTGAACATAGACACAGTACCAGAGGGGAGCATATACACAGTACCAGAGGGAACATAGACACAGTACCAGAGGGAAACATAGACACAGTACCAGCTAGAGGAGAACATAATACACAGTACCAGAGGGGAACATAGAAACAATACAAGAAGACAGGATCCGGAGAAAATTAATACTTTATCCTTTCGGTGCTGGGACCAACTTTAGACATCAGAATATGACGTCTATAGTCATGATAGTCGGAAAGAGATAGCATTTAGACATTTATTCTGATTTTAAATAGAAAAAAACCCTTTTTTCGTCATGGTTTATATAAAAATATTTACACCCAATTTCGGTGTATTCAATGTTATCTTCATTTGCAGGACATATTTCAGCTTTGTAAGGGTTACAATTCTAATCATGGCTCTAGGCATTGATAAAAACAAGACGTCTACATGGGATCAAATATTACAAAACTGATCTCAGGACTCGAGTCAGCTGTCAGTGTCTTCTATTCTACAGTGTCCTAATCACCATCTGCAGATAATCATAGTAATGACTGTGATATATATTTATTTTACAAAGGACTCGTCAACATAGTAAATAAGTGCAAATAATTTGCACTTATTGGTTGTTAATTTAGAACCTGTTTTGTTCATTATAGTCAAATTATAGAGATATGATTTACAAAACCGGTCACACATAGCAGATGAATAAATAGAAAGTTGAATAACGAGAAAACTATATTTTATTCAATTTGAAATATCATGTACCCCTCAGACACAAAAATCACCAGCATAGGCATCGCAATCAGCTATTGCATCTGAACAGTAGGCCTACAATAATACTGCCAAAAATCAACAGGCCTATTTCAGTTTTTTTTACTACTAGTTTTCCACGCTGAATTATTTGATTAAGTGAGTACATGTATGTATCTGCAATAGCCGGTCTAATTAATTTATTTTTTGGTGGCTTTTTAGTCTGTAAGTGACAAGAGTTATAGGGCCTACTTCATCAAAATATAAAAAGACCCATCATAAATGTAAAAGTTTTTAATTTTTTCACAAACCTTATCAGAATCATCAACAGAAAAACATATTAAATCCAATTGGTGGAATGATACCCAATTTGCATAAGTCCAAGGTAGCCACCAATACTGTAGATCTGCTAATATTCGCGAAGTTTCAATTTTCGCCAGAAGACAATTTCGCGAATTCTAAAATCTCTCGAAAATTATTTTTACAGTTGTGCTACTAAAGAAAAAGGAGAATTTGCGAGTTCTAAACTTCGTAAAAAGTTCCAAAATCAAAAAAAATTCGCGAAAATTTACACACACGAAAATTACCAGATCTACAGTATGATTTTTCATTAAACAAAGCTAGCTAGGTAATATTATGATGATTGAAGATCATCTTCAAGGTCAAAAGATCAATTTCAAGGTAAAAAATGCGTAAATGTGATTTTTAACAAATAATTAGAAATTAGTGTAATACTTGTAGATTATAACATGGCTAAAGTTGTATTGTCCCGCATATCAGCCAGCCCGACCTAGCTGTATTCTCCAGAGGATCACGGGTTTTGCATCGTCCCATGCAGACCGCAGATCCGCGATGCCAGACACATGACACGAGGGATAATACAACTAGGAAGAGCTGATGTAATGTACAATACAACTTTAGCCATGATATTGTCTTCTTATCTCATACCAACATTGAGCTGACTTATTCCCATATGCCTGGTCATAACGCTAACTTGGCTTTTAACTTAATTCCATTCATTCTCAAATTATTAATATTCTAGTTAAGATTAGCATAGCAACAGTCTACTATATTCACTTATTCAAGTTCAACAGCGAAATAATTGCCTTTCAATTCATGTCCTGTGATCTAATTCAATTATGTAGCTCATGTATATGTATATAAATATTTTCACCTTTACATATACAGAGCGGGGACGTTCTTTATACGTTAGAAATCAGACTGGGTTGATAAAAGAGTATTAGACAAAACAGTAGGCTTCGTACTGTCCAAAACCAAACAATGGTTATAGAAATATATAGGTAGTTGCAATTTTGTAAACATTTCAAAATGTATTTAAAACATTGAAAATAATAATATTTATAGGCAAGATATAAAATGTCACCACCAAACAAATTGTTTCTTGAAAAACATATTGATATTTTACAATGTAAACCAAGAAAAATAATATTCTTAAAATAATATCAATGTATACAATTTTACCAATTTTAAAAGTTGTTTTTCTGGTATTTATTTGTCTCGTAGATTGAACGTTTCCTGTACCTGTCAGTGATTCACGCTGCTTTAAATACCAATATGTCTTAAATATACAAGCAGAAAACATGATAATACAAAACAATTCTATCGGTACTCGTACAAAAATCATGTATGTCAATTTATCGTGGCAATTCAAAAATGTACAGAATTGGTCCAGGTAATTGTCAGATCTTAAATTTAAAACTATTGAAGGTACAGCAAATACTAACAGTAATAGCCATATTAATGAAGATACAAGTGGCAATTTGTTGAGACTTCTGAGTTGATGCTTAAATGGATATATAATTTTTAACACCATAATAACGATGCACATTGTCTTGTATATTAGGCTGCTATGTAAACTCAGATATGACACCTCTTTCAAGCAACTACAGAAAAAACTCGTGCGCCACATAAGCCAATTGACACGCAAAAAATCAACAACAACCAATACTGTACAATATACAATACAAAGAAAATCAGCAATACTATAATTAACTGTAGTAGAAATATAATGCGATTTATGTTGTTTGATCCAATAACTATTGAGTATACCTCTGTGAAGTTTGAGAATAAAAAAACAAATAGCTAATAAAAGTACAATATTAAAATATATCTGAGACGCTGTACTATGAAACAGCCCAAAACATGTTATTTTACTACCATGGCGATCTTTACATAATGATGTGGAGCGTAGTGTGCAACACATACTAGTATATGAAACTGTTATCCTGCACTTAGGTGGTAGTTTTATACTCATAAAGGGATGAAACGCAACATTTTTAAACTCTAAATGCAGTAACTTGAATAAGGCATCACTCATGTGCACTTCTTTTATAAAGTTACCGTTCAATATAAATACAATCATATGGTTTGGTAAGACTAACTCTGAGCCCAAAGTTGTTAACAAGTTATTGCTGATATCCATCACCAATATAGCAGAGAAAAAATGATCAGTCATGAAATTAATGTTTACCAGAAAGTTATTACTGAAATTTGCATGAATGAGGCTAGGAATAAATTCATATTGTTCTCCGTAAAATACACCACTTAATGAACATAATGACATATCAAGATACAACATATTCAACACATGGGCGTAAACTATAGTGAAGTGCTTTAGTAATGCTCTTACAATTAGACCTTTTGAATAAAATACCCTAGAGTGGTGATCAGTCCATATATTGACTGATTCGCAAAATACCGTATAACCTTCACATTTACAATCATCGGGACATGCCTGACACGTAATTTCATCGTCAAACGAGTACAGACAATTGGCAGATCCGTCACATAATTCTTCAAACCCGACACATCTATTTTCACCTCTGCACTTTACAGAACCAGGACATAGTAGTCTATCACAGTATGCCTCATCATCTCCATACAAACAATCTGATTGTCCGTCACATACGGATGACATCTGTATGCAATAGTAACCATGGCACTTGAACATTCCGGGACAAATAATATCAGTACATATCTCTTTAGTCAGTCCAGAATTACACATTTTATTATGAGTACTAATTATACATCTTTTATCAAGGTATGATCCTTCTTGATTGATTTTACAAAGTATTTTTCGTAATTTATGTTCGTCATTTCCCGTTTGATTGGTTATAGCTGGCACGTGATCTGGTGGTCTTATCATTCTTTCCCTTTCTTGTAACCACAAATACAGAACACGATTGTAATCTATATATGCTGTCCACAATTCAACAATACTACTTTTCTTATTCTGCAAATCAAATAATTTAATTTTAGTTAGGTTATTGCTTTGACATACTTCTTTTTCGTTGATGAATACAAAAGGAGAGAAAATCCCATCACACATATCATGAAGGAATAGAGTTGAGTGATTTATAAGTAAACAATTAATATTTAATTCACACCTAATGTTAATTGGTTGATCAATATGACTCGTAGTTTGCTGGTTAGTTTCACAATTATCCTCATCGCTTTTGTCAAAGCAATCTGTTATTTGATCACATCTGTAGATGGATAAAATACAAGTTCCATCTTCGCATTTAAAAAAATACTTTCCACACGGAGAAGTGACAAATGGGATACCCTTCTTTTCGCAAACTATGGCATCAGTGGTGAATGTATCTGTACATGAGATGTATTTCACACCCCAACCTCTTATATATTCATCAGGTAAATGATCCTGAAATTCATGAGCATCTTCTAAATATGTCATAATACCACAGAATGATGCCAGTTTTACAAATATCGATATTTTTTTCAATGGTAAATTATCTCTTGACTTTTGCGAAAGTGTCCATTTTAAAATATTAGCTATATTGTTGCCTATATAATTTTTGTCTAATAGCAGACCGAAAACTGTTTCTCTTATTTTCTGACTTGTTTTTACTCGGGTATCTAAGTCTGCAGTTTTTCGAAAGTTTCTCTCATAAGTACTTGCTAAAGTCATAACTAATTTTTTATTGTCCAAATTTGAACCGGGATACATTGTAACGTTAACATTTAATATATTACTTTTTACTGCAGAACACACTTTTAAAGCAGTAGAAAAGGTTATATGTTGCTCAGAATCAAGCACTAAATAACACATTCTATTAGACAACAATATCGACCCTGTATCACACGTCAAGTTGAGTGGGTTTATAGCCACGTCAAAAGGTCTGTGCTTGACTTGCATCTCAGATTGACAAACGAACGATGCATTTAAAGGTTCATCACATGGAATAGCGATCCATAGCAAATTTTGCCTGAACATGGACACAGCTGTACAGTTATTTGTCAATGTGGTTTCTTTTTCTTTTCTGGTGACTTTTACGTTGACCGGAACACGTTTATCTATTTGATTATCCGAAATTTTCTTCGATTTCCACAGCAATTCAGGATTGTTGTCAATGGGGTCATACCAGTCAGTTTCTGTTACTGGTGAGCCATCCATCCAGTTCTCAAATCTTCCCTGCAAGAATGAAATATGACGTTGAGGTCATATGATAACATTGTTCAAATATCGCATATGCATATTTTATGGCAAGTTAGGTCCCCTATTAAAAAGTACACTACTTAATTGATTGATTGATTGATTGATTGATTGATTGATTGATTGATTGATTGATTGATTGATTGATTGATTGATTGATTGATTGATTGATTGATTGATTGATTGACTGATTGATTGATTGATTGATTGATTGATTGATTGATTGATTGATTGATTGATTGACTAATTTCAGTTTTGAGTGTTCTTTACTAGACTTTACCCAAGGACATGGTCATCTACCAGTGTAGTGTAGATTAGGATCTTCTAGGGGTATAAATATTGGAAAATAACACTGAAAACGCAATAGAAGATTAAGCTGTTCTGGGATAGGATCAGGCCCAAGTAAACCACAATCAATCAACCCTGAACGTTACTCTAAAAGTTTATATTTACCTATGGTTGAAAATTGCAGACAAATCGGAGATATTCGTGAAAATTGAAAATACAAAAACATTTATTTTCAAGATATGTGACTATGTCTTAGCCTTAGCTAATTTATTTTTATTTGAAGCAAAGGAGGGAAGCAGAGACAATTACATTTCATCCTCAAGCCACATGTCTGTCAATATTCTGTTTGTATTTATGGGGAATTATAACTCTTATCTAGACCATATTACACGTGATTAATAGAGAAAACCTGTATTGATGACGGAGTAGTTTCATGGAAGAGTTGTTTGTATTCCCACCCCCTCCCCTCCTCGTGTACTAATTAAAAAAGTAAGATGACATATATTTATCCCAGACAATATTTTGCACTTTCAAATATTCAGCTAATTTTGAAGAATTATTTTAGAAACATTATTAAGAGTCCACCTGATTGTTAAAGAATAATATGTCTTGATAAACGTTTTAAATATATCCATGCATGCCACCTATTTTAAAGGAATTATAGGAACATCAATAATTTTTTAATAATTGTTAAAGAGTTAATGTGAGCATAACGATTCTTGTTGATATTCACCTCTGAATTACGCTTCAGACCCAAGTATGCAACATCACCCATATATGTTGCTGTTTCGTAATACTTCATGTGTAAAAAATCATGCCAGTATTTTTTACGGTAGGTTGAAATATCTGTACCATATTGAAATAAAGTCATATTCTTCGCTTTACAATGCTGTTGTGCCTCATTCCACGTTAATAACCTGTATGAAGAAAATTAAAAAAAATGATAGGAGCCCAGCGTTACTGCACAATGTAGCCATGTATTAATATTTTATGACATTAGGCGATCCTTAAAGAAGACGCTAATTGGGACATACAATATTTTGGACCTCCCTGATGTGTCACACAAAGTTGCCGATTGAAATTGAAAAACATAAAGTGTAATTAACATAAAGGAACTTATTTCAGCTGTGGGTTGTAGTATAATTACTGAAGTACAGAAAAACTATTTGAATTGGGATATCGGGCACAACTAATTGAATAAAATTTGTTGTAAGCATTTCCATGTTCCAGCGATAAAAAGGCATGATTTGTAGTCATCATGATATGCTGAACAACAAACTTAGTACATGTGTGTTATTCTTGGATCAATTATAACTAAATGTGTGACAGCCATGTGGGAAACGAAACGTTTGTTCGTGTAAAACAATATGAATGTGTGTTTTTGGCCACACCCACCTTAATATAGAATTTAATTCGGCCATTATGCCTACATTGTCCAGGAGCGATTTCCTGAAAGATGCCTAAAACAAAGTCTCAACACCAAAACTAACCAGAATTTGAGTGGGATGATAGTACCTGAGTACGGACCTTCTTGAACATCCCCAAATAGTATGTACAATCAAATTGTGATACTAGTTTTTTCAAGGTAGGGGGTGTACTGTATGGTGCTAGCTGATAAAATTATGTTTGAAAATACCTTATCAATTTCAGATATTCTTGCACCAAAACGTAATATGTTTAAATTCCTATATTTATACAGACACACATTATAACAATGTCTAAGTAATGGAGGTTAACACAAGTCTCATCCTTATTGCACAATGATCCTTTGGGTGTTTTGTTATTACACTAACTAGACTTTTGTGCCACTTGTTGAATAATAAATTTAACCAAGGTTTAACTCGAGGGAATGGTAGTATAGCCTGTGGAAAACCCTTGACTAAAACATACAGTCATTCTGCTATCAATATTTTTTGTAGAGATTTTTCAATCAAGGGATGCATTATAATAATAATAATAGGCCTAATAATAATCTTTATTTATAGAGGGTTGTTCATCGAGCTTTCGCTCATCTGCCATGAGGGCCTCTTCAAAATGGTACATAATGTTCAAATAACATATCATACAAGCATAGATTAGCAATAAAATAGATTATTACAAATATGAGCAGTATAAAGAAGGTCAATAATAAACATAGTATAAATACATATAAGCATGCACATAGTAGGAATATAATATAACTATTTTATACATCGATCTATTCAGTAAGTTTATCACAGTTAAGGCCAGATAAAAAAATAAATACTTTTGACTGAAAAACAGAAAGAGAAATTGCTTGTCTTGTTTCGCTGTCCAGGCTATTCCACAATTTAGGGCCATTAAAAGATAAACTACTGTTGTGTTTTTTCGGAACATCTAAGCGACCTGTGTTTGAAGACCTTAAATTATAACGCTTTGAATCTAGTTTGATGCTAAACATGTCATGTAAATATTCAGGAGAAATTTTGTGAATGCACTTGTAAACTAAGCTAACTTGGTGGTATTTAACAATATCAGAGAACGGGATCCATTTCAATTCTTTAAATAAATTAGCGCTTAATGTTTTACAATTTTTGGAGTTTTACAATTATATTTATATTTTCTTTTGAACAATTACTCCATATACTGCAACAATACTCCAAGTATGGCTTTATGTAAAAGTTTTAAAATAAAATCCGAGTATCTTTAGGTAGAAAATGCCGAATACGCTTCATTCAATGGCATCATCTGAAACATGTCATATAAGTGACAAAATTAACAATACATTTCACAGCAGTCCTTGTTGTCTGTAGGGCCTACTTGTTTTTGTTCAATACCAGGACTAACCAATTCGCTCAAAATTCGCAACACTCGCCGAGTATTTGTAAGCGTTTGTAACAAATTCGGAACGTTCGCAAGTCATTCTCCACCTGCTTGCGAATATCGGCCGATTTAGGAAGCGTCACCTAAATTTCAGCGAATGTTGGGAATGCTATCATTCGCCGTCAATATTCGTAAGCAATCGCAAGCCATTGGTAACGTTGATAAGGGATTCAGAAGCATTTGCAACGTTCGTAAGGCATTTGCAAGGCGTTTGCAACGTTCGCCGTTTTCCATTCCTTGCGAATGTCTTGCCACTGTTAAATTCAAGAAAACAATGACAACATAACATTTGCAAGGCTGTTTCAGCATTTATTTGCACCATTTGCAACAATTGTTAGCAATTCGTAAGGCATTGGCAAGCATTCGCAATGCATTTGCAACATATTCATAAGGAGAGGTCAAGGGATGACTAAGGTGAAAATATTCGCTATCTATTCACAACTTTTTGGGCCAATTCACTGCGAATTTCAAAGATACATATTCGCTATATTCGCTAGCATATTCGCCTATGTGTGAGAGCATAAAGCGTATGCAACAAAACCAGGTAGCGTGAATAGACAAATTGGTGTAGGCCTATCAAAGTCCATGGCACTGTAGCTAAACTAATCAAATGCAGCAAGGTGAAATGTGTTTGTGTAACAATACCAGAGCCCATTGCCACCGCCCAACTAACATTGGATGTTAGGGGACACCCGAGAGTGAGTTCCGAAGTTCACAAGTTCCGAAGTTCCCGAGTTCCGAACTTCCCATTTCCGAAATTTCCGGAACTTCAAGTTCCGAAGTTCCCAAGTTCCCGGAACTTCAAGTTCCGAAGTTCCCGACCCGGAACTTCAAGTTCCCGGAACTTCAAGTTCGCATTAGGCCTATGTTACGCAAACGGTGTTCATTTGAGTGAGGTATGTTGATTTAATATTTTGCCAGCGCCGCAGACGGTGGACTAACATTAACCCTACATAGGTCTACTGGCTCGTCATTGGTATGACGTTTGTGGACGTTTGTAGACGTTTACCTAGACTGTTTCCCTGCTCTACACCGCCTGGCGATAACATACAGTCGGCTCGCCAGATGGAGTAGGACAGCGAACCAGTCTAACGTTTACCCAACATTGGTTTTAAGCTGGCCATCACACCATCATCGTTTCAACGTAATAGTCGGCTGCATAAGGTTTAACCCTGCTATTAAACATACCATAATCGTGCTTTAGCGCTTAAAGGTTAAACATGGTTCAAATCCTGCCTCTGACCAACTGACAGATGAAAGAAAATTAGGCCCTATTATATCCCACGCGAACACGAGGCGTTACGCCAATGTGAATTTAGATCTAATACTGGACCAGCGTCGTAGATAGTAGGCCTACCCAGCATTAAAACAACATTAGAATAGCACTCACTATTGTTTACGAGGAAGTTGACAGTACATCTACTTGTATGCTGGGAAAGTTACAGGTAGGCCCATCCACAACGCTCACAGGGCTGGGGCCGTATTCTCGTGACCATTTACCGAGTTCCGCATCGTAGATTTTTGGAATTTCCTCAAATATTTCCGCATCTTTGGTTTTTTTCCGTAAGGGCTATTCTCGTTAATTTTACGATGCGGAACTCACCTAAGTTTTAGGCGAAAGTTACGGAAAGAATTTGGGTGACCTAAATTCTAGGAAAAAATGGCGTGTTTTGCATAAAAATTAGGATGCGGAACTCCGCAACTACAGTTTTCCGCAAATAGTTTGAGAATAGCGATTTACGGAATTCCGCAGTTACGGAGTTCCGCATTTTAAAGTTGCGGAAAAATCCTAAAGTTATGTGATCTTCACGAGAATACGGCCCTCAGGTCACAACAATTATATGAAGAGCGGTTGGGAGGGGGTGTTTCGCCAGGGAACAAATCAATTATTCAACTGTTCAATTCTGTTTAATTATGTAATTTATACAAATAAAGTTATTTGAAATTTAAGTTCCGGGAACTTAGGAACTTGAAGTTCCGGGAACTTGGAAACTTGAAATTCCAGGAACTTGGAAACTTCGGAACAGGGGAACTTCGGAACTTGAAGTTCCGGGGACTTGGGAACTTGGGAATTTCCGGCGCTGACCCGACATTAAATCAAAGTTTGAGTAAATGCTTATGTCAGTTGAGAAGTCGTGATCATCAAAGCCATACTTTGTGCATAGAGATTTCCAAGATTGGTATTACGTGACAGTGCCCTATACTTGTGCTATCGATGGTGATTGGGAGTTGTAGCTTTCAAGGCTGAGTAAGTGCCATCAAAAGTGATAGTTAACTTACAGCTCAGTGACTAGTGTTAGTATTTTTCAAAATTAAATGAATAAAGTGATCACGGGATAGGCCAGCACCCTGGACTGATAGCTGTCAGAAGGCAATAGAGAAAAAAATCCAATGCTGAATGCACCCGATGTCGATAAGAGTTTTTCATTATACTGTGATGCCAGATATGTAGGCAGCGGTGCTATACTAGACCAAGATAATGTGGATCACCTAGGCATTTTTTATTCACGTAAGCTGAGCTCAACTCAAGAGAACTTTTTTACCGTAGAGATCAGAGAAGTATTGGCTTTGATTCTATCATTAAAACACTTCGAGGTGTATTTGAGAAAAGTAGTAATATTGTGATTTATACTGACAATAAACCATTAACTTTTCTTAGTAGAATGAAGCATTCAAATCAGTGACCATTACGATGGTATTTAACTCTCCATGCAGGAACACAACTTGGAGATCAAACATAATAAAGGAAAAGAAAATGTCATTGCTGATGCTTTGAGTAAGATTAGTTAAGTTTTACAAAACTCCAGTTATATTAGTTTTGTCTGGTTGGGGAGATGTTGTGAGTGTCGGAATGGTTGTTTTGTTTTGTGTTATTACTAATAATATTCGGGAATGATAATCTTGTTATTATTATCATTCCAGTACAATCATAATGTGTTATAAGTAGTGGTCAGGAGGGGGTTGTTTGACAGTGGTAGGCTGTGTGTAGGGAGAGTAGCTATGTGCAGGCAGCCACTGGTGAGATCCATAGAGAAATACTTATATAACAGTTATCAATAACATAAATGTCTTTGTTGTACCTGTTTTCTTCGATATCAATGTACATGGATTATAATTTGCCAAAGTGGTTTTCCTAAAACAGCTAAGTACGACATAAATGTTATTCACTAAATGAATATTAATTACTATGTGGGATTAACGATGTTAAAGGGTTGTTATGACCTCAGCTTCTCGTCGTACATCTGAAAGAGATGATAATATTGCTAGGAATACTGTGTTTTTCAAGTTAACAGCGCTGCTATTAATACAAAGTTACGCTGAGTGTAGATAAGTGAAGTAAATGACATAACTTTATATAATGTTCTGAAGACGTATGTGTTATCAATAATCATACAAGTAATTAGAAGAAGCCAAAACTAATCGTTGATTAATTGGCCTATAGCGTTGCTGGATGTAGAACGCATGTTTGTCTGGCCGCGGCCCCCTATTTGTCCACAGTTGGGAATAGAAGAGGGGGAGCAAGGTTGTATGCTGACGTATGTTTTTTGTATACTCATTTCTCTCGCTGAAAGTTGAACACAAGCCTTGCATTCATTCTGAGGGGCAATATGACCGGTAATTAGTGTATGCTGTGTGTATGACATCACTGCTGGTGAGATTTTTATTGTAGATCGAAGCTGAACTGCGTGCAAAGTCGCTATAAAAGACAGGCGCACACGATGAAGAGGGGAGAACTCAGATGTATATGGTCAAGTGAATTAGTTGTCATGGTGGTCAAGCTGCCGGCTATCTTGTGGTATGGTCACCAAGTGATGTGATGCTGAACAGCTTGTACGCGGCGAGTCACGGGAGAACCGATGAGCGAGCGCCAGAAAACAGCATTGGTGATCGTTGGACAGGAGTACTAGTAGGCTACACCCGTGGCTTGATGTGTCTTGTTGCGGATGCCTACCTGTTAGTGTAGAGGTAGTCTCCATAGCTAGGAGATGAACTATTAGCGGATGAACTCCATTCTTAGCTAGGGAGGTTTATCTTCCCACACAAGGCTCACTGCCCCCGAGGTTGTAGACCGAGGCCTTGCTGAAACGGCGTTACAACCATCTATTGGAGTGGGGACTTCTAGAAAGATATTTTCTGTTTGACCCAAGTTTGACCTCTGGCATGAGTGCTGCTTTAACGCAGGGCCACTGTCGATGACGCCGGCCCGACAATGAACAACACATGTCTGGTGGCCGAGAATTTCATCGGAAGTATCACAGACAGCTCCCACCACATCTCACCAGACACGAGACGTTACATGCGTCAGGGTTGGTTTAATGTTGAGCCAGCGTTGCAGACAGTGGGTCAACATTAAGTTGGCATTTTGTTGGAAAATTATTGAATATGCAATATCTAAATCATCCTCCCTACCATAGGTGGATGATATGACTGATTCAGCAAGGTCTCGGTCTGCGACCTCGGGAACAACGAGCTTTGCTGTCAGGTAAATGGAGAGGTTATGTTCAGAGTGAAGCTGTGTTTCCCGTCTTTGTGTGAAGAGCAAACCACATGGTGGTTGTGAAGACGTAATGCTGCCCTTACGTACTTCCTTTTTTGTGTGCTCTAGAGATAGGTTTACTAGTGAGTATCTTGATACAGTGTTGGTTACTTGACAGAGTGTGTTGGTTGCTTCGCTGATGAGTAATTTTGTATTCAGAAAGTGTTCACGAGCCATGCCTCGAAAACTGATAATTCACTATTGGACGTGGTGTCTCGTGCCACCTTTACCGCTGGTCCTGAAGGAGTCTGTGGCATGGACATACGTCACACTTTGCACTGTAGGGAGTGTATATGCAGGTGTAAAACTTGTGCTTGCCAATATCTCAGCCCGGTAGCCTGAACACTTTATGTACATGTCGACCCAATGCTGTTTTAATGTTGTGGTACAACAGTAGGCCAACATTTTTGAAACCGGTAACTTGAAAGTAACATAGGCTAGTAGGGCTTCGCATCGTCAGCTTCATATCGTAAGTTGCGTCAATTAGAGCAAACCAGTCAGTTTCGTTTCGTCGATTACAGGAGATCAGTTTCTCCATCTTCGTTTCGTTTCATCGATTAAAGACAGATATATTTTATGTACGATGATAAGTAAAATCACTCACCTTTGTGGGTACAGCTGCATCCTTTGATTACCATTTAAGAACTTTTTGGATTCATTGCCAACAGGGTAAGGTGGCTGATAGAAGGCAGTGGCTATTCTGCAACCAGTGTTTTCAGGACACGGGTCAATGACTTCTAAAATAAACCCATTATGATAATAACCTGTGAACATAGTCTCGCCAACTTTTCCTGTATATTGATCTGTAGCATTTTCGTTTTTTGTCCAAACTCTCAAATTATAAGTGTAGTTTTTACATGAGTTTGGACAATTGGGGTGATAAGAAATGAATATTTCCACTCCCGTTTGGCGTTTTGCCTTTTCGTAATATAGGAAAGATGTATTCACATCCAGTCTAGTCTTATAAGAAATAAAAATGCATTCATTTGTCATTTGAAACATCAATATGTTCCTCATAAAAAGTGAACGAAAAATAGGCTTGTTAAATTGATCTATAAAGCAGACTGTTCTTTGTAAGATCACACCAAGTTGATTGAAAAGTTTGTTGGATTGACAAACATAAGGTATAGATATATTCAACTCATAGAGAAAAGGGAATTCATATAATCTATGTAGTCTATGATAAATATTTGATGATACATTTTCTCTCTGGGTTACAACAAAAGGCCAATCTTTTGAAAATGAAGCTGAATATGTATATATAGTATCATTTTCATGCATATATTTTGTACAAGCGTAAAGTGACTCATATGCTTTCACTTTGACTTTTGCTACTCCGATTGCTCTTTCGTGAATTTTATACAATATGTTACAGCGTGATCTGTCATAGTTTAATGATGGGCAGACAACTCGCAAGCAGCCATCTGATGTTTGCAATATCATTTGGCTGTAAGAAAAAACAGAAGGTATTAAATCTAAATGTATAGTTTTACATTTCTCGGTGTATACTGTTGCCTTTATGTCACCAGAGGAGTAACCTCTGTATAATAACATCACCATTGTGAAGGATGGCCCATCTTGGAAAACATTATATTCATATTTATCATCACATATGGACACAACCTTTTGTTTTATTTTAAAAAATAATCCCCCGTACTGACAATCATCTAAATCACCTAAGTTATCCAGCATTGTGGGACCAACAAATTTAAATTCACTTATTGCGAATCTCAGTGATGTCGCTCTCGAAGTAAATTGCTTATAGCAATTTACAGTAATATTTCCAACGGAAGTTCCTGACAATTTACCTCCTCTAAATTTACATCCAGACATCACATCAAATCTACGATTCACGACCTTTAGTTTTAAGGTCAAGTTTTTACTGTTATGAATCCTAACACTAAAAAAGGCGCGAAAACCATCAGTCTGATATCCATAATTATGTTTTAGATGTTTGGGTAAACTAAGTCTCTTAGACGAAACACCAGGTCCGTCATAGCCTGCAAGAACAGCCCCAGAATCTATTTTTGTTCCAATTATGCGTATTAATTGCATTGGCAGTACAATCACATGTATGGTATAATAATGCATACGGAACCTGTCAATGTGGGAACTAAGTAGAAAACTATACAACAAACTTTGCACAACTGGGTGATTGTATATATGTGCTGTATAATTTTGAACCCAGTCTGCTTTAATTTTGTTGTAGAAGAAAATGGCGTTCATATGTTTCCCACGCATGATTTGAATCTGTATTTGAACTTCACGTCCTCTAAGAACAATAGTCCACGGCAGTCTCTTTCCACAGAACCAAATTTTGTCACCATCAGCTGAATCTATAATTCCTAATCCATGTGCACTGCATCCTAAGCTACACCAATCAAAGTTAAATAATAACATACTGATATGTATGACATAGCCCCTGGTTCCACGGATGAGGGTAGTATCCATACCGTGACTGACTGCTGATCTAGATTGTACAGCGATAATACCACAGTACGAATTACTGGGAAAAGACATCATTATCGGTTGTCCATTTTCATCCACTGTGTTGTCTAGTTTTAGCTTTCCCCTGTGTTGTCCACTTTGTTTTCTAGATTTAACACAGTGGTATAAATGTTTTCTAAAACAACGTCTTATATCCATTGACATGTCTATTAGGGAGGAGTGAGAACTGGTTTTACGACCTGTGACCAAACAATTTGCAATATCATATATTACAAACTTATGGATCAAGGCGGTGCTATTAAACTCCAGTGGCGTCCAGTATTTTATCCCTTCTGAACACTTGACAAGCATAATTACGATCCAGAATAAACCCATCATATTCATTTTCATAGTTCACAGCTGATAATACGATTCCGGCGTAAAATAAATCTGAAAACAAAATTATAGCCATGATAATTAATTGCATAAATTTGTTTTTTAAAATTAAAAACAAGTGACTGAAAATTACTGGCGGGAATACTGACACGATATATAGCACAGCAAGAGGTAGGTTTTATACACTATTAGGCTAAATATTGCCACAACGCAAATTATTATTGGGCCTCCACATTGAAATATGTCATAGGATCAATAAGATTAAGGTGCTGTAGCAGAGGAGTGTCAACAGAAATGGGGTTACGTTTACTGAAGATAAAGTGACGATTATAAATAGGAAAAAAACCAAAGAATTACTTTCTCTCTAAGTGTGTGTTAATACCCAACAGTTACCTATATATTCTCAGAAACGGGATATCCTTCAGCAGCGTGGCCCTTTACTCTGTGATCTGATCTGTGATCACTATGACATGTATAAAAAGTAGTGATGGTAAAACAAGCATAAAACACTGCTCAGTATTGACCAGCTGCTGGCTGGCGACAGTTGACCAGCATTGAACTGGCATTGGGCTAGTGTCGTGCTGATTTGTGGTGAACACAGACATCAGCCAGAAATTGTGATGAACATTGATCAAAAGCCAAATTACGGCAGGAAAAACATATCCTAATAATTTTTAATTATCATTACAAACCATCCTTGAATGTCAAAGCTTTGTGTGAAGTATATAGTGGGTGACGGTGAATAGCGATATTGTCAGGGGATTCCTTCAACCACTGACACAGCCTAAAATACCTTATTCTATTATAGTATACATGATATATTTTAAACTTTTACTCCTATATATATACATGACACTTATCATGCTCACTGGCAACACTTAGGGGTTAATTGGTATGAAATTGTTATCATACCTCTTGAAAACGTTCCTCTACTACACAAAAATGCACACAATTTTTCGTACATATCCATGTTACATGAGATCAAATCACTATGTATTTTAATTATATTTGTAAACACATTAATGTTATTGCATGATGTCTGACGAATCATATTTGTCAGTCAAGAACAAGCATCGTTGTTGCTATGGGCATAGACAGCAATGATTATTAAAGCATTTTCAGAAAAAAACACAAATTTGGCAAACCTATAATGGAAATGTATTATGTGATTTTTGTGAGAAAAATCTATGTGAAACGTGTAAATTATGTAGCCAACATACAGGCATTTATCAGTACATTAGTGTTTAAAGTATGCCACAGATACACTTCACTTGTGTTATAAATAACAAAATAGAGGCCTACAAGTATTTTTTTATCACCTTGAATATGAGCCTGACATACAACCTTATAGGCGATGTATGCTGAGGTGAGGATGGGTATGTCTGCAGAACATAACAAAAATAACATTACACCTTGCATAATACATTATATCGTAAAGTCACCTATTTAAACTCACTATGGTCACAACAACATGTGAGTGTGACAAATATTAAATGTAAAGATGTCATAAATTTACTGGCCATGGGTGGCCGTGTAGGCATAAATATGTCTATCTGTGGTACATTAAAAAAAAATGTAATGATAAATAGTGTATTGGCCAATTTGAAATGACCCCCCAAAACAAGGTCACAGGTCCTATTTATGAATGAAATACGTCTGTCAACCAGCTTTATGAATGGAGTGACGTCACATTAGTGGGCAAATCTCCCGAAGGTAATTAGCAAGGTAATAAGGTGGCCTGGGGTAGAGCCCCGACTACAAAAATATATTTAATCGGCAGTGGAACCCATGCTGTACACTGACTTGTATATGTTACCATGATCAGTTGATGGTTCTTCCATGGAAAGCCAATCATGTTGCAGTCCGGTGTATGTCACGTCATGTATGCGGGGTCACGAGGTCAATGCATTGTAGTTTGGATGGACATTAACAATTTCAACTTATTAAATATGTCATATTATTCAACTTCGTCTGCAATTTTGTGCATATATTTTAAAATACACACTGGTATTGAAATGTTATGTTTTGACTTGAATCTACTAAAAGCCTGGATTTTCAATTTCTAATATTGAACCAATACGTTGAAATGTAATCTAGGAGGGCTTCAAATAATTTATTGTCACCTACTGTAGTCTCGCATTTACTATGACCAGTGATGACGTCGAAGAATTCCTGACAATATGACTATTGCTAAGTAATAGACAATACCTTTCCAATCATGTGTTTGACAAAATCACGCTACCTTGACACGGTGGAATTCTGTAGTAGTACTCATTACTTAATAACTGCAGAGCTCCGGAAATAACCAGTGTATTCTTAATAAATGATATCCAGAATAACGGTACTAGGCTGGTGTGCTGTGCTTCTTAAGATCACGACCGACAGGAAATATGGTTATCAGGTAATGAAGATTAACCCTTTGACCGCCGGTGCCGAAGATATTCGGTTTTTTTTTTTTTTTTTATTACCACATTATGTACCACATTTTAACCGTGTTAAAGATAAAATGTGACATTAAATCAGCAAGTTTTGTAAATAGTTGACCTCCATTTCGTCAAATCGGAATAATTTTCACTCACTTGAAATTGTGGATCGCGTCAGCGAGACTCAACTTCAAGTGGGTGAAATTCAAATTGAATAATTTGGCGGTTAAAGGGTTAACCCTTATGCAGCTAAATAAATAATTTAAATTTTAATCCACTTCAAGATGTTTCTCCATACCTCGACCCACAACTTCAAGTGGGTGACAATTACTCAGATTTTTTTTTAATTTGAGACCAAACATTTGCAAATTTCGATGCTTAAACACACATAGCTGCGATTTCAACACATGATAAAACGGGTTTAAAACGAATATTGTTGCGTTGGAAGGATTAGCAGTGAAACATGTATTTTTATTAATCTTTGATATTTCTAATTTAATGGAAGCTGGAATTGTGGACGCAACATCCAGTTTCAAATAAAATAATCTTAATAATAAAAAAAAATATGAAAAATATACATATATACATGAAATTGAATTATTTAATTGACAAACCATCTGAATCATTTCTGTGGAGTTTCAGTTCTTAAGTTGCATGGGCAGCACCTCTATATAAGGATCTAGATCAACAAGTGTTAACCCTTTAACTTCCAGGCCGGGGTGCGTGCCAGGATCCAGATATACTAGTGTAGGAATTCTATTTTTCGTCATTTGAAGCTGGAATTGCTGACGCAATTTCCAGCTTCAAATGACGAAAAATACATAAATGTAGTATTTATTTGACGAAAATTTGTGTCATTTTATGGTTACGTTCATTGACGAATGACGACGGAAATTTCCGTCATGTATGGTAGTGAAAAGGTTAAATATCAAATTTTGATTTGATTGTACGTATTACTGACACAGCGATATCATACGATATGTTGATAAAAAACAAGCCACCTGCATGAAATCAAATATTACAAAAATTATCTCAGGAATCGAATCAGCTGTCAGCGTCTTCTCTTCTAGAGTTTCCTAATCATCATCTGCAGATAATAATAGTAATGACTGTGATGAATATTTGTTTTACAAATGAATCACAAAAATGCTAAATAATTACAAATAATTTGCACCTAATGGGTGGCATTTTGAAACCCATTACTCGTCCTTATAATCAAATTATATATCGATACGGTTTATTTCACAAAAAAATTGTCACAGTAGATGTATTTTTGTACAATAAATCGAGAGTTGACTAACATGAACACATTGTGTTAATATTTAAAATGTCATGCACGCCGCAGACACCAAAATTACCATCGTAGGGATTGCAATCAGCTGTGACATCTGGAAAGTGGGCCTACCATAAAAGCGACATTTTATAGACCTATGTCTGAAAAATAGACCTACTAATATCCCACTCTGAAGGGCGGGTCCTGTTGCAGAGGTCGCATGTTCAAATGCTCGAATTTCTATTCGTGTGTCTGGAGGGTAATGTTATCTCATTCATCTCACCATTCTCATGGGGTTATATATGTGCGCAAAGGTTGCCTAAAACCGTAGCATTCATTCAATCAATCCCACAGTGAATCATTTAAATATCCATAAAACTATGTGATATAATTCTATGGATTAACTGAGTATGTATCTAACCTTACCCCGGATGTCTTGATTGATTTAAGTGGCTTTTGGGTCTGTGAGTGACAAGAGTTAACGGGACGAACTTACTTAGACTAGTAATCATATTAATGCCCGTCATCATTATTATAGTAAGTGATAAATGGGAGGGTATAATTTGAACGTCTTAAGTGGGATCCACTCTATTGAATGTATTATTTTGAACTAGAACCACCTTTCTGGGGTTATCAGCATGTTTAGCCAACGTTTAACCTTTCCTACACTGAAATATTTGTGTAGAAAACGTGGAGTCAAAAGGGTGTGTGTCGATTTTAAATCATCATAAATGTCTTGGTTAGTAGGCACAGGGCTGTTTCCATAAAATAAAAGTTATTTTGCGCGTGGATTTGTTGTTATCTCATACTTGCTAATTGAGATCAAAATACAGGTACACATATGCAGATATGTGTACCCGTGATATAAGTGTATAAAATAATAAATATAATGAAATGTTGACATAACCACCATAAACATTTAAATTATTGTCAGTGTTTGCCTTGAAGAAAAACCTTGTTTTTTAACATCCATTGCTGGATCAGTCGTGCAATAATATAAAATATGTATGGCGTACTCTGGGTTCATTGACATAATATACAATAGGAGAAAGATCAAGATAATAAGATAATTGTAATGCTACTCTCATGTCTTTCTTGAAGCGTCAATCCTGGCTGCTGTTTTGTCACTGAAGTAGGGTTAACCCTTTAACCGCCAAATTATTCAATTTGAATTTTCACCCACTTGAAGTTGTGTCTCGCAATCCACAACTTCAAGTGAGTGACAACATGGCGGGCAACTCTTTTTAAATCTTGCTGGTTGATGTCATATTTTATCTTTAACATATTTAAGATGTGGTACTTAATGTGCCAATAAAAAATGAAAATTCAAATATATGCGGCCCCGGCGGTTAAAGGGTTAATCTAATGAAATAATCGCTTCTCTGATGTTTCCCATGAACATTCCCATTTTAACTGAGCTCTCTCTAAGCAAACACGTGAGATTGAACATGTGGGGCAGAGTCAGAGACGATGCCATCATAAAAGCAGATGCCACAAGGTGCCCAGTAACCAGAGATATGTTTGTCATATGGTGCCTTAACACTGGCCACTGTCTCCGACCCAGTTACAACATAGTACCTCCACAGGTTTTATATTTATGGTAAGCAGTGGTACAGTTCGTCAACAGCGATGTTTTTATTTATATAATTTCTTACATAATTTTAAGCAGTATATCAGTAAGCCCTATACTTTCTATTTCATATAACATGATCAGTACATATATAATTTTGTGATTTTTTCCTTTTGTTCTTTTTCTAAAATACACAAAATATACGTGTCCGAGTAAATCTCTAGTTTTAGTAAGTAATTTCAAAGTGAGACCATTTGACATGTTCTTCGTGTTCTTTAATGTTCTTCTGATGTCATTTACTACATGTTATAGAGAATAAATTTTAAACTATACAACATGTTTCAACTTTTTACATGGTAGTCGCCGCATTAATATGTTGTAGTGGCCGCACTAAAATTGGTTCACAATTGATTAAGAAATCCGCGAAAATCATTTGCCATGGTTGACGTGATTAGTAGTTTTCGAAAAACAAACAAGTCAACCACATTTTTTAACAGAAGAGACTGCAAACACTTGACGTCGACATGTTCGCTTCACTGCCAAAGGCCAAACTACAGACGTTCCAAAACCTGTTCAAGTACAAGAAAATCAAAGCCGCTGAAAATGATATCATCATTAAGGCTGACAGAAGCTTGTTTGCCAGGATGGGCGTCATAGCGCAGCACAGACGGATGAACATGCAAAATGTGTTGAAGTACTTGGACCTCTGTCATGGTCAATTGCAGCTCCAGATGGTACCCCTGCGAAGACAGCAAAGGCTACCATGCTTCACATTTTTGATGGAAAGGCTAAAGCTACTGAAGTTTTGCCATCCTCTGCCGTGTGTATCTTGGATGGAATGGCTTTGCTACAAGCACTCGAATCATCATATTTTGGCAGCCATATTGGATTTATGCAATTGAATGCAAAATCAGGCAGCTTCAGCTTGTTTTCTTATCAAAAAAGATGCAGAAAGTTTAAACAACTTATATACCAAGGGAAACATTTGTACCCTTATATTTTATAATGCACCGTGCTTTAGAGGACATATTTTCAGCATATTTTGGCAGTCATATTGGATTTATGCAATTGAGTGTGAAATAAGGCAGCTTCAGCTTGTTTTCTTATCATAAAAGATGCAGAAGGGTATGGAAAATCCATTTCTGATAATGTGATGATGCTTCAAGGTCATAATCAAGGTCAAAGGTCAATTTCAAGGTCAAATCTTTCCGATAATGTAATTTTCAATGTCAAACGATCAACTTTACAGCAAAACATGATTTTTAACAAGCAAATTCGAGGACAGGCAATATACGCACTTCTTTTTGCTTTGTTTTTGACAGAATAAGCCATTTTTTATTATTCAAGATGATGATAAAGATCAATTTTATTGTGGCTGAAAAGATGGCTAAAAAGATGGCTAAAAAGATTTTATGTTGCCAAAATGACTCTAGGCGATATACCGTACATGTATATTACTATATATGGCTAGGGTGACTTTTCATTTTGCGAAGATGACTTTTTATGTCGCCATTATGACCTTTTCTGTTAATTTTAATGGGGCCAAATTTTTTTTCTGTGGTTAAGGGCACTTTTTATGCAGCCAAGATGACTTTTCATTTAGCCGGGTTGATTTTTTCTGTGGTCAAGATAATTTGTTTGTGGCCAATATAACTTTTTGTCTGGTTGAAATGTTTTTTTATGTGGCTAAGATGACTTTGCTAAGATGACTTTTTATGTAGCAAAGATTATGTGGTTAAGATGAATGTTATTTGGCCAGGTTGACATTTCCCGTGCCCAGTGTAATTTATATGTGGCCAATATCACGTTTCATGTGGCTAAGACGGCTTATCATATGGCTAATACTACTATATAAGTGGCCAAGATTTCTTTTCATGTGACTAAGATGACATTTTATGTACCCATGATGACTTTTTTATTGAGCCAAGACGTCTCCAAAATGACTTTTGTGTTGCCAAGAGCTCTTTATGTGGCCAGATGACATATTCTGTAACCAAGATTATGTGGTTCAGATTTTTTTAAATTTGAACAGGATGCCTTTTTCAGTGGTCATAATATTTTATGTTGCTAATATGATTTGTTAATCATTTGATCATTTTTCGAGGGTAGAGGGGGCAATATAATTTGTATGTCGCCAGATGACATTTTATGTGGTTCAGATGACTTTTTACGTGGCCAAGATATCTTTTTATGTGGCCAAGAGGACATTTTATATGACCAATATATTTTTATGTGGCCAGATGGGGTTTTATGTGATCAAGATGATTTTGTACGTGGTTCAGATGACTTTTTACTCGGCCAATATTTTTTTATGTGAACAAGATGGCGTTTCATGTGGCCAAGATGACTTTGTATGTGGTCAAAATGACTCTCTATGTGGTCATAATGACTTTTTTGTAGTTAAGATAATTTTTTTATATGACCAAAATCAACTTTTATGTGTTAGACATGACTTTATTTGTGGCCAAGGTGACTTGTTATGTGGTTAAAATTACATCTTATGTGACCAAGATCACTTTCTATGTACTGTTTTATATGGTCAGGATGACTTTTTATGTGGCGAATATGACTTTTGATGTTGTGCACCTGATTTTTTATGTGACCATTAACTTTTTTTTAGGTGGCAAGGTGATTTTTCATGTGGCGAAAATCGTTTTTTATGTGGCCAATAGGACTTTGCATGCGGCCAAGGTCACTTGGATACTGGTTCGTATAATTATAAACACAACTGATAAATGAACACATCAATTAGTTTCATATCTGGAAAACAGCTTGATACGTTAGTCTATAGGGGTAGTTTTATAGTGGCTCAATATTTTTTTTATTTTTAAATTCACCGTCAATCAAAAGGGCTATCAGACTTCATTATATTAAATGACCATATTACTACTGGTCATTAAATAGGAACTCTTGTACTTAAAGCACTGAATGATGTACAAAATTATCTGTGAGTGGTCAAGATGAACTTACTGAAATGACGCATTACAAAAATTAGGCGAACAATTAGCCAATCTTTCACAATTTTCTAAATTTGACCATACGTTGGCTGCCATTTTGAACGATATTTTGATTGAATAAAAACACAATAAAATACAAATAAACGGATATTGTTACTGTAAGGATACCAAAACATCAACATTGATATTGATTTACTTATAGTAAATAATAATATTGTTTCGATTGATATTGCATTGGGCGCCCCGTATCTTTGCTAAACTAGTCTATTAGGTTACAAAGGTTAAATATTGATCACAAATGGCCTGTAATGGTCTATGTGGACTCACTGACTATCAAACCAGTTTAAACGGTGTATTATATTACACAATTTTGAATTTACCTAGAATTTACCAATTTACACAATTTCCTAAATCTAAATATTTGCTAATGGCCATCTTGGTCTGTTAATAAATTTTTCAATTAATGATTTTTTTTTTTTTTTTTTTTTTTTTTTTTTGTATAAACATATTTTATTAAGCAATTGAAACATATACAAAATAGTAATACGAGGTTTCGTTCGCTGAGTGGTGACATGATGACTGGTTTCGTGCAGGCTGCTGTAGTTGGTGCGGGGGTGGAGGGGGCGCAGCGCTCCGTCTTGTGATTACAGTCAGTGTAGATCCATTTAAGTGGAAGTCAGGGCAAGAAAAAATGTACTGTGATAGTATGAAACAGTTATAACTGGTTCGCTGAAGACAATGTGGCGCTTAGAACTTAAATATGACAGCAGCGAGTCCATTAACTGAGCATTGCGATAGGTTGCATACGCAGGTAGTAGACAAGATGCTGTCATATGAACAATGTTAAGTATAAGGTAAAGGTATATATCAAAAAACACTTGGAATACACGCTGCTGGCATATACACGAAGTCAGTGTAGATCCATTTAAGTGGAAGTCAGGGCAAGAAAAAATATACTGTGATAGTATGAAACAGTTATAACTGGTTCGCTGAAGACAATGTGGCGTTTAGAACTTAAATATGACAGCAGCGAGTCCATTAACTGAGCATTGCGATAGGTCGCATACGCAGGTAGTAGACAAGATGCTGTCATATGAACAATGTTAAGTATAAGGTAAAGGTATATATCAAAAAACACTTGGAATACACGCTGCTGGCATATACACAGCGCAGCGTAAAATATGATAACATTTAGGGAGCAGCTCGGACATGAAATTACACTAGCATCATGGCAAGCGTCCCGGTGCTGCAACAGGCTGCAGACTGAGGTGGTATCCATGCAAGAGCAACTCGAAAATAGTCAAATGTATGCCTGCATATCCACCACCCCGATGATTGCAGCACGCTGCAGACCCAGATACTAGACATGATGCTGTCATATGAACAACATAATATAAGAGTGTAACGTACTAAAATGCAACTAGAAAATGAATATGCTTGCACCATGTCCAGCAACACCATGTTGCAGCGGGCTGCAGACCGAGATACCAGACATGCTGCTGTCTAAATAATAAGAAAATATTATAAGCACAGCAAGACAATGGATTGTCATTACCAAATAAATTGTTAGTGCATTTGTTGCACAACAGAATGTTTAATTATGTTACATCGGTGTGAATACAGCATGGCAAGGCAGAAAACTGAAAAACATTTATACAGTGTCACTCACATAAACTTAGTATAGAAAACCGTTGTGTTTCACATATATATTGTTCAACTGCAGCAATTAAAGTTTTGGTCATATTTTCTTGAATGTCACCATAAAGAATATTTTTTAAAGACAAGGGAGCTTCAGTATTTCGAAAATATGCAAGTAAAATGTCTCTGTGAGTTAAATATAATGGACATTCTAAAAAGTAATGTTGAGGCGTTTCTATACATCCACATAAACAATTAGGAGTTTCTGATACATGATTGATATACAGGTGATATTTTAATTCACTGCAGTTCATTCTTAATCTAGACATTATTATATTGACTTTTCTTGAGAATTTATAGAAATGTGGGGTTTTTTTAGGGATTGGATGTTTTATTTTAGATAAAAGTATATTATGATCGTCGATTAATCTGATTGCTTCATCGGTAGTGTTCCAGGTATTCAGGGTGAAAGGGAAAAATGAATTACGGAATGTTTCTGTTCTGGGCCTGTAGTTGGTTAAATTGGCATTATTTCTCAATTGGTAGCGATTGTCAGTCCTGGTTTGTACGGAAGGAGGCAAGACGTCACAAAGATAGGATGGAGTATGCTTATGAACAATATCGGAAAAGAATAGTAATTGTCTGCGGTTACGTCGAACATTCAATGGTTCCCACCCGAGTTCGTTAATTATTACATCATATGAGGTACCTTTAATAGCACCGGAAACAATTTTACCTGCCCGTTTTTGAACTTTTTCTATTTTAACCCGTTGAACACGAGATCATTATGCTACTGCGCTCTTTCTGAAACGAGATTATTATATGACGTCATAGTTATCTCATGCAATCCGACCCGGAGATCTCCGGGCCTCGTATCTGAATGGTCTCCCTAAATTACGGAGATCTCCGGGGCTCGTCACAAACGGGTTAAGAGAATCATTTTCAGTTAAATTTGTTAAAAGTACATCGGCGTATTCCAGGATGGGTCTGATGAAACTGAAGTATAAAGTCTCTAAGGTTTTTCTATTTAATTTAAAGGATAATGAGTACATATTGCATATTCTTTGTTCAGCACGAATACATATATCATTTACATGGATATTCCATTTTAAATCGCTGCTGAAAGTGACACCGAGATGTTTGTGTGTGGAGACGGACTTCAGGTGGCTACCTGAAAATGTTAAAGGATTTGGGGGGTCGGAACTTGGCCTTAAAGAGAGAACCATGTCACAAGTTTTTTCTGCGCTAAACATAACCTGCCATTGTTTAGACCAGGAGTCAATGCGACACAAATCTCTGTTTAACGCCAAGTTACAGGTATGAATATTGTTAGAAAACTTACAGAAAAGGCTGTCATCTGCATATAAACTCAAAGTTGACTCTAAACTGTATTTGATGTCATTAATAAAAATTAAAAATAGCAGAGGACCTAGAACCGACCCTTGGGGTACGCCGGCTTGCAAGCCGCCGTAAGATGAAGTAAACCCGTCAAGTACCACCCTCTGTTTACGTTCAGAAAGATAGCTTGAAAACCAGGAATTAAGTTCACCGGTTATACCAAAATTATTCAGTTTATGTATAACGCCAGCATGCCACACTCGATCAAAAGCTTTCGAAATATCACCGAATACTAGCCTTCCTTTTTGTTTATTGTCTAAAGCTTGAGAGAAAACATGATATAGGTGGACGAGCTGATGGGTGGTGCTATGACCAGGCATAAAACCGGACTGTAAGGTATGTAATAGATTATTATCTCTGATAAAATTCAAAGTGAGTTTGAAAATAGCCTTTTCCATAACTTTGCTTACTGCACTAAGAATTGATATTGGTCGGTAGTTGTTAAGAAGGGAAGCGTCACCTTTTTTATAAAGAGGAGTTACGTTTGCGTTCTTCCAAACAGACGGATATATTTTTTGCTCTAGAGAAATATTAAAAAGGCGTGTGAGAGAAGGGTAGATAGAGGAAGCAGTATATTTTAACATTCTGGGGCTTATCCCGTCTGCCCCACTGGCTTTGTTAGGGTCAAGAGATTTTAATATATCACAAATTTCTAGTTCACAGCATTTAATGCTGTTTAATCGAGATTCTGTCTCGTAATGTATTGGAGGGAGAGTGGCGTTAGTAGTGTCTAGATTAGAATTACTTATAAAAAAATTATTAAACATCGTAGCTTTGAGAAAAGGGTCGTTTGTAACATTACCGTTGGGCAGTTGAACTGATGGAATGGAAGAATGTTTACTTTTACTTTTATAAAATACTTTAACAGTTTGCCACCATGATCTTGAAGACCCTGGTGCAAAGTTATTTATTTTGTCAATTTGACGCTGTTCATAGTTTAGTTTGGCCTGTTTAATTTCTTTTACATATAAGTTTCTGGCCTGACGGTATAATTCCCAAGCAGTGAAAGTGGCAGTACGCTTGGCCTTTTTGTAAAGGCGGTCGCGCCTTCTGCGTAGACGGCGGAGTTCTGTGGTATACCAAGGGTTATCCCACGGTCTAATAGAAATTATTTTGTTTGGAATAGACGTACGCGCAAGATTTTTAAAAGTTTCTGTCCATTTAAAAGTGCAATTATCAATGTCAGTATCTGTAAAACATAAATCCCAATTAAAAGAACTCAGTGCGAGGTTTAAACCTTCCCAGTCGGCTTTGTCGTACTGCCAAATAAGACGGTTGTACGTGGATCGTCTATGTACTCTTATTAAAGGTATTTCGGCAGATATTTGGTTATGATCGCTGTTACCCAAAGGGGGGGGAAATAGATATATTACAGATTGATAGGTTTTTCGAAATTACAATTTGATCGAGTGTGGTAGCTGACGTGGCTGTTAAGCGCGTTACCTCGCTAATACATGTTTTTAAATAGTTAGATCCACAAAGATATTGCAATTTGTTCCATTGTGTCTTAAGAGTATTTGGGTCGGCATTTAGATCCCCTGCTATAATTATTGTTTCATAGCCAGCCTGCTTTACATCATCTATGGATTCCTGTAAGTCTCCCCAAAATTGAGTAGTATTATTAGGTGGCCGATAACAGACACAGACAGCAAAAACAGAAGTGTGGGTTTTGACTTCAGCCCAGAGAGATTCAAGTTCGGGAAGCTCAAAATGAATTAATCTTTTGACAGCACAAGAATTTGCTACATATAAAGCTATTCCTCCCCCATGGCCTGCTCTATCTTTTCTAATTATTGGTAAGTAACCAGGTATATTTAAATTGACTGTGCTAGTCAGGTTTAGAAAAGTTTCACAAATACATAGAATATCAAATTTACTTGCAACATCTGCCAAAATACAATCAATCATTAATGAGTTTAAACCACGTACATTGGAGCTCCAAAGTGAAAGGTTCGACACTTTAGGACCCGGGTTTAATTCTATATCACCACAGCGTAATAATACTAGTAACATTATAACTATGATAATAAAACCTAAAACTTTCAGCTCATGTGAAAATAAAAGTTGAGACACCTTAAATTTGGTAATTCTATACCTGCCAAATAAGCCAATTCTTGCCCTGTACAAAGCTATATCAATTGACATTGGAGCACACTGACCACATCACCGAGGGAGCGCCACGATCCCGCCTCCCCGACACACCAACCTGTACAGCCCGCACAAAACCATGTCATCTATAGTCAGAAAAATACATAAAATGATAATATAAAAACATAAAAATGTGAATATTGAAAAATATGAAATAGTAAACATTGCACGAATGCATTTCATCCAATATTGGCATTACATCATTTTTAAATTGGTGGCTGATATATAAGTTGATGCTTGAGTTATGTTTGTAACATGTTTGTTTGACATCTAATAATTTACAAATAAACATACAGAGATATTAGACTGTACAGATATTCAGGTTGACATTATATTTACAATAAGGATTAAATTAATCTATTATTCATGTATGTGTCTGTGCGAATGTATGGTATCCTAATATATTACAGTGAAATAGTCCAACACACATTTTCCTGGTTAACATGCATTAATATACTTACAAACAGGCTCAGTTTGTTTATAATTGAATTAGTGTGCGTGCGATATAATAATGTATGTACGGTGTGTTCACTGTGGGTATTTGGCGGTATGTGGATAGCAAGCACATCTGAAGGTTCATTATTAGTGATTTTGGATCGATTTGTGAAAAAAATAAAACTTTTGCAATATGTGGTGGGTTTGGATATTTTTGTCCATAGTATGACTGGACTATGACATCACAATGATGATTTTATCAAATAACAAGTACCACTATCGTGTTTTAATTGTCATAATCTTGTTCCTTGACCACGAAAACATTATATTACACAACAAAAACATTAGAATAGGATAAATATTCACAAAGTTATATGATTAGCATCATATAATAGAGACTGTTGTCGGCCATTTTATTTTTGCTAATTTAGACACTTTCGGCTCGAAAAAAGGATATCAGCAGGCTAGATGTCATTCCTGGGTTACTAAACCACATGTCTATGTTGTTGGTTTGCTTGTAACAAACAAATGCCATCTATTCATTTTTTGATAAGATATCACATCTTGGCTGGCTGACTATTAGTCAGAATAAGGACTCATTATTCAGTTAGGTCCGTTTGTCAGAAGGCTCGTTTGCCAGAGCTGTTTTACTGCACAATGGACAATGTTGCTAAATCCATTCAGTCTCAGAAAGGAAAATGTATGAAAAATAACTCTAACTTTTATGAAACAACACAAATTAGATGTCAAGGTCTGGAATCTTAATAAAACACAATTAATCAATTGAGTTTTATTTGTGTCACTTGCTCCGTACAGCGCTGTAGAGCAAGCGGTCAGATAGGGCGCTTAATAAAATAGAATAAAGATGATTAATTATGATAACAACCAAATAATTACGTTATATTTATATACAAGTTACTAACAAATCCATTCATAATATTGTATTTTGCTTGATGAAGTGGTGTAACAACCATCAATGCTGGATAGGCCTACGGCAATAAGGTCAATTTGAACTCGAACAGGGTAATTAGTAAAATGGTGGTTTAAGCAAATTTGGAAAAAATCGGAGAAGTATATAATTGGATAGCATAGAACATTTAGAGAAACAATCAGAGCACAATCAGAGGATTGTAGTAATTTATCAGACCAGTGGCTTTAATTCGACATTATATTATATGTAATAAGTGTTGCAGTATATTAAATTATATACCTTTGGTTATAAAAACATTCACTTAATTGAAATAACAAGATCAATTTTATTTATTTGTCTGTCCGAATGTTATAATGTTAATCACATAGCAGTCAAAGACCCATCTTGCCACATCAGGTCTGACAGTCAGATCAGTGGTCTGACCTTGACAACAGTTGTGTTTTGGTGCCGTACGAAAAGGAGGGGTGCGAGCAGCATGAATATTTATTATGACGTCACCGGTTTACTGTCTGCAGTGTGGAAGGTCACACTCAGGTCAACTTGTCTGGATTGTCTGAGTTGGCCAGGGGAGAGGGGGTCGTATACTCATAGCACATATGCGTGATATTAAGAAGAGTATGCCGGTAGCAGACAACTGAATAGATAAAGATGTCAAAGACCATATTGTCCCAGTTTAGCAGTTCTGTGAAGTAACATGAATAATAATTTTAGTTGTACAATCCTTGCTCCCTGTGCATTAATTTGCATTTTTCCCGGCAGGCTCAATTTGCCACGTCTTCTAGAAAACATTTTCAGTTTGTAGTTGTCTGTGTAGAGGATAAGTTTGTCCCCACGAAAATCACTGTTGCTGTATGCGGTATGTGTGACTGTTCAAACTGTTAAAACTATATTATATATGTTATTGCTAGATCAGTTAGTGTACTGATGTAATTCCTCATGTTAAACGAATGGTAGGCCTACGTATTTGTTCAGAATAATTTTCTGTAATAAATTGGTAGAATGATCCAAATGTGCTAAATTTGTAAAATTATACGCACGGATAATTCTATTATGGATATTAAATTGATAGTATTCACATTATTCTGATCAGTTATTTTGTTAAAGCAGATCAATTCATCTTGCATTTAAAGTGTTGTGATTTTGACTAGATAATTCATTTCTGGTAGTATTTTAAAAATTCAAGGGCATTTGCAAGGTCAAAAAGTCAATTTCAACGTCAAACGTGCAAACAAAACATGTTTTTCAACAAGTACAATTAAATACAAGTGTAATACTTCGTTTTGATGTGATTTTGACCCCAAAATCTATTTTTGACGTTATTTTAATAGGACGTTGTTAATGCCAAATACATTTTATAGTATAATACTTATATATATTCTATATATAAATTATATTTTTTTTGTGTGATCTGAAAAATACATTAAGTTTCGTATTGGAAAGAGAAAACCTTGTTCAATTCTGATGATTAGCAAACTCACAAGCACAAATTGAAGTTCTTCTATTTTCTGGTGGATGTCGAGAAATGACCTGTTTTCTATGATAAAACATGGTTTTCACTTTTTTGAAGGCATAACTACTGGTTGTCTATTTTTTTCAGATATTGAATTTGATCTTATGCAATAAACGATGGTATAGATAATATAGGGAGATAAATTATACCTGGAAAGTGATTGAAGTCAGTTGAACTTATAATTAATGGCGCTATATCGGCGAGTTCTGGGTGTAGGCGTATAGGCCATGGACATTCATCATGTCAATTTTGTTATTTTTGTAACAAAAACTGTCAATATGATTTTTATTGCTGAATGAGCTTACTATTGACCAAAAATTAGCAAAATAAATTATCTAGGGGCAAAAAACTCATTTTGGGCTTGAAGGATAATTTTCAGAGACGGGCACAATAAAACGACTCTCCACACATAGGCCTACGTACTACCCCTCTCATAGACTTACATGTATTATGGCCCACACGCTTGGGCCTCACAGCATTCTTTATGTTAAAAAAATGTACATAAACCTATATATTTGTTTCATCATCAGGACGTACTCTATCAATATAAAAAATAAAAAATGGTGCCTAAACATGGGGCTTTTTCTGTTTTCACATGCAAATTTGGTGTTCTAGTACCTTCCCTGAGCGTTGTCGAAACACGGGAACTATCGAATGCAGCATATGCCTTGGTACTACCAGCGTAGGGACTACATTTTATACATATTTTTCCCGATCTCAATGTCTACGACATCAGCGTCTACGACGTTGGCCCAACATTGGTCCAGCATTGAATCGATGTGTCGTGCTTGCTGGGAAGACGACTACTAAATGTACTCGTCGGATGCTACGATTCCCGTATATACAGGGCTTATATGAGCAACTGTCACGGATCTAGCAGTCTCACGGAGTATACCTTTTTCAAGCCCAGCAATACCAGCCGCTCAATGCTCGTTCACCCCAAGGACAAAACCCCCAAAGAGAAATTGTGCGGCACTATCACCACACCTACATGGGGAGACGAAGAGATCCCTCAGCGTTCGGTTCAAAGAACACTGTAAATTTGATAAACCGACTGTGGTGGGAGACGATCCACATTAAGCAGAGAGCCCCTTCCATGAACAGAGACCAGGGCTACCAGCTGCCACACATCTAAGGTCAGATCATCCAGCGACCACCACCATCTGAGCCGAATCACCCACCCTGGTCATTGCGTGATCAAGATCTGCTGAAGGCAGGGCGAAACATCACAATCGTTTCACACTAAGTTCTAAAGTGAGTAAATTTTAACCACTTTCTATTTACAACAAAGGCTTATATTCATATTCTATATCATGTATATTGATCACAACTAAAATGTTACTGAAATCGATTTCAAGGCGGCCATATTGGATTTTTTCCATCAAGGAAAGTCATCAGGATGTAAAAATAGATTGACTAAATGAATTCCTTAACCCACAAAACACTCTATATGAATGTGTTATTGCAAAAATGTGATCAGCCACAAAGTCTGTAAATTTCATCACTCGCATTAAAGGCCGTCATTCCGACCACACTTTTCAGTGGTAAACAGGAGCTAATTTTCTAATTTAACCCCTAATAGTGGCAATACCATCACAAAATAGTGTTCTGGACCCCACGGGAACAAGAGATATGACACTAGACTTGATTAAAGGTACTCACAAAAAATATATGTTCTATTTGTGTTACTCCACATATTAAAACCGTCAAAATGACGGGTTTTTTAATTTTAAACATGTTTAAATTCATCTTTTTATGTGATATATATCTACTCCTCGCTAAATCATAATTGCATAACAATGTGTAGTTAGGGCGTTTCTGTGATGAACGTCACATATTTCGTCACATTATATTTACACAAAGGTTCAATTATGGTAACATTAAAAGTACCAGTTCACACGTACACACCATTTTCAATAATAATTTGATACACTAAAAATATTTTTGTTCCCATGAGAACTCGATAAAAAATGTTCTCACAATATAAGGTTAATTTTAGCTTATCATATACGGGACAGTATAAAAATAATTAATTCCGTATCTGTTAAAATAGGCATAGTAATATATTACAATTGTAGCTATTTAGAATCTGGAGTGTTTAAAACGCCACCATGATCACAGCGCCAGCATGTGTGAACACTATCTACGCCGTATTCACCAATCGCTCAGACATTGTTAATTGTATTCTGTGAAACGCAGTGACGTCACTCGGTGAAAGCAAGGTTATATGACACCCCCTCCCCTATACTTCATTCTGTGAAACGCAGTGACGTCACTCGGTGAAAACAAGGTTATATTAGAACCCTCCCCATACTTCATTGTATTAGCCAGCTCGGTGAAAATAAAGGAGGTCGAGGTCATTAAGTTTCACAGATACTATTCTTAACCCATTATATTCACTCCTGAGATTTATTGCAATTTTTAAAAAAAGAAAACATTGTTCATTTCAATTCACTTCACACTTCAAGATATTTCTCAACATAACCTAACTACTATTAGTATCTGGTATTTATGTGTTTGTCATTCTGGTGATATTTTAGTGGCAGGATATTGTCAAAAGCTCAGATAAGCAAGAAATATAGTATGATGACATGCGTTTGAAATCACAGTATTTACAGTAAAATACAGCAAAAACGAAATGTTCAGGCGCGCCCACAGGTCTGTTCACAGCAATGTATCGCATTGTTAAATAATGCCTTTCCATTTAAATCAATTAAGTCATTTTATTTATTATTAACACATGTAAAAGTTATATATATTGGAGCTGTATAAGCTAATATTATTTCTTTATATTAGTCTTAGCTAATTGATTATGCAGCTCTGATTAGTAGGACGCATGACCATCCTAGTGGATGTCAGGTTAAACGTATAGGTTGAACCTGTGATGTTTTAAGCTAATCGTTTGCTAACAACATGTGGACATAAAGTGCTCCATAATCTTTATTAGGCACCGAAATCAAATTTTAGGAGCTGCTAACTATTGGTAATGAGTGACACTTGTATTCTTGCATGTTAAAAATTGATGTTAGCAATGTGGACACCTTTAATGTGGTTGGTTGACATAATACATGGATTTAACCCTTTAAGCCCACACGATGCATGAAAGCATCATTGTACATCCCTGAAAACAGGAGTAATTTTCCTACATCTAGGGGTTTTAGAATGAATATGAAATGAAACTGGTTTACCAATACATGGCAATTTTCTTCAATTTCCCACCCACTTCAAGTCATTTTCATCCACTACAAGTCGAGAATTGCGACAGCAATTCGCGGCTTGTAGTGGATGAAGATGACAATGGTAAATTCAGGCCTGAAAGGGTTAATAACAGCCACCGGGCTGGATTTAGACATGATCTTCCCCTGCAAACAAGGGATATTGACATGAAATGAATGGTTATTCACTGGTTGCTACAATAGCTCAGCATTCAACAGCAGGGTTGACATTTTCAGTGCGGGGATCAACCTCAGACGTTAGAATCTGGCGTCTATAGACGTCAGAATCTGACGTCTAAAGTCGATCCCGCACTGAAAAAGTAAATATTTCTGATGGCCGTAGACCCATAGGCCTAGATGGGTATACAAATGAAGCAGAAAGAGCTATAAGATATTTATGATGATTTCAAATTGAAAAAACCCTTGGTCTCTTGGTTTATGTAAAAAAAAATCGCTTCAAAGGTTAATGTTCAGCTACAGATCAACATCAAATTTTGATCAATGGCCGTCTGCGAGCAACTGGAACAGCAGTGGACTTTTTTCTGTCTTTTTTGGGTCGGTGTCTTTGGCCTCTGTATTCTGACTGACGGCCTGCATCTGCGTCTCCTCCACAAAAAAAGCCCATGGCTGAACTTCTGACGTGGAGAATAATGTAAATGAGAGCCAGCCTACCAGATAGATTCCCGAGGTCATCCAGAACACGGTGTGCCATTGTCCAAGTGATCCCTGCAACAAATACAATCACGATCAGGTGAAAATATCAACACAATCTTATCTCATTGATCGCTTCTAATCCAACAGAGAAAATTCACTAATTAATCAGTGATTGTCACAATAGTGGTGACGCAGTGAACATACAATTAGGCCTAGCTATGTTGTAATAATATTAGGTTTACTTGGCCGTACTGCTGTGCAAAGCCAACATGATCTGCTTACGTGTAAATTAAGAAGATACTACCTTTTGGCTTCGCACAGAAGCGTACTAAGCAAAACGTCGCCATTGATTGATTAATAACTTCATTAATCGGCTACTGTAACTATTATTTTGTTCATTCATTTATTTGTTGATTGAAAACAAAATTGATTGTTCGCTTGATTGATTTATCGACTGATTGATTTATTGAATTCGGGTTAGAATCATTAATTGATAGGTCAATCGATCGATTGATCGATCGATCGATCGATTAATTGATTGATTGATTGATTGATTGATTGATTGATTGATTGATTGATTGATTGATTGATTGATTGATTGATTGATCGATTGATTGATTGATTGATTTCTGATTGATTATTATATTGATTAATTGATTGATTCATTGGTTATTTCATTGATCGATATATTTCTTACGTCTGTCGTGATGGCGCCAACCACCATTGGAGCAAGGGCACCAGGTATATTGCCACAAGTGTTGGAAATGCCCATGATGATGCTGGAAAACCTAAAAAAACAAAATAGGAAAAAAATATTCATATGGCATTACAAACAATACACAAAGAGCGTGTCACATCAGTGGAAACGAGACTGTTCATAAAGCTTAGTATGAAATAGTATCACCTCCTACCCCCCGAAAGGTTATGGTTTTGGTCTTGTTGATTATAATCTGTCTCTGTCCCCGTGTGAATTGCTGCCGCAATTCCAACCCCAATATGAATAAAATATACGTGTTTAAAGAGAACATATAAAATACTCAAGCATAGGCCTGATACATGTAGGCCTATCACAAATGCTTAGACCTTCCTTTTTTAAATTTCAGGCCCAACTTTTGAAATTTCAGCTGTACACGTTTTAATTGCATCCGATAGATTAAATGACAGTGGTAGAGCTCACATAATACAAGAAGGGCCTTGCACGACCAAACACATGTCATTAGGCCTACTATTATTATCACAAACTTGTTTTTTAACATTGAAATTCACCAGATATATTTGACTGAAATGTCTCAAGTGACACGGTGTAAATGTAACGGTGTAAATGTTCATTTACGTCCTGCTGCTCAGCAACGCCTTCTCAGTAAACACAATATTTGTACAACGTCGGCCTAACGTCTTCGACGTTGGTCCAACATTGTACAAATGTTATACAAATGTTTTGTGTTCGCTCGATTAGTTGCTCCTGTATATGAATATGTATGACAGTACATTAATTGTCATTGTTAATACTATTGATAACCATAATAAAAGATAAAGCCACTATATTCGCGCGAAGCTAAAAGGATTATATTTTTACTTTATAAGTAAGCAGACACTGCCTCTTGACTTTGCGGAGCAGTATGTTTTACCTGGGAGCCATTTCCAGGATGGTTGTTAGGAGACCAAAGCGGTGGAATGCAGAACAGCTTTGTTCCATGCAGATGAGAAAGACGACCCAGGAGGCTGAGCCGCGGCCTAGGAACCCCACTATGCCTATGAAGAGTCCACCAAGCAAAAACTCTGCAACATCATATCAATATACTACAGCAAAGTAATATTAGAGAATAATTACGTTTTTATGTAATGTTTAACACTTTAACCGCCATGCCGTCCATATTCGTTTTTTACATTTTATATTAGCACATTACATATCAGCTTTTAAACCTGTTAAAGATAAAAAGTGACATTGATCAGCAAGATTTAGAATTTTTTGACCGCCATTTTGTCAAATCTGAATGAATAATTTTCACTCACTTGAAGTTGTGGATCGCGTCAGCGAGACACAACTTCAAGTGGGTGAAAATTCAAATTGAATAATTTGGCGGCTAAAGGGTTAATTTTCTATCGTTCTTATTCAGCTTAAAGCGCTAATCCTGACTATAGTCGTTTTGATCAGTTTCATCAGTAGATTATATAAGAGTTATTTGGAATCAAATAAATGTTTAAACATCAACGTGATCAAGATTTGCCTTTTTTTATATCAAAATAAACAAATATTATTTTCACCCATTTGAAGTTATGAGTCGCGGTGGCGAGATACAACCTCAAGTGAGTGAAAATTTAAATAAGATAAATTAGCGGACAAAACGTTAGAATTGGTATTTTTCGCCAAGGAAACTACTTAAAATAATTATTATACTCGCCGTCAAATTAAAAGTGATCAACCAGAATCGCATGATTTTCGGCGATTTCGGCGAATTTTGAACCGATTTCCTTGAAATTTTGCAAAGGCCATAAAAATTTCGCAAAATAATATTTAATATTTCAAAAGTTAGACCATTTGCCATGTAATAAAATTCTAAAATTAGTTTAATGGGGTTAAAGAGGAACGTCGTAATTTCAATTCATTACATGTCAAATGGTCTAACTTTTGAAATACGCTATATAATTTTACGAGGGCTGTTAGGATTTGAATAGAAAATGGCCTTTGTAAAAATTTGAATAAAATCGGTTTAGAATTGACGAAGAAATCGCCGAAAATCATGCGATCCTTGCTAATTTGACAGCGAGTTTAATGTTTTGTTAAACAAACAAAAGTAGTAGGCTACTTTGCCATAGGCATGAATGTATGATACATTTTATGCCCTTTTATTGTACACACAACTTAATAACTGCGACAATCAGGCCTACTAAAAGCAACTTATTTACACAAAATAGTGGGGGGGGGGGTTTCAGCAAAGGTAACGTCAGCCCCAAAAATGGTGAGACAGCGTGCAATGACCAATAATTGACAAAAAGTAATTGAATAATAACTAATTACAATGATTTCATTTGCCAGGTAGGAAACAATCATGTGATCAATTAATACGAGATCATAATTATACATCGTCTTCATCACAGTCAAATTCCTTGTTATGTTGGCAAAGTTCTTTGTTGTAATTAATGCAGTTGAAGCATCTTAAAATTGATCCAACAACCGTTGTCAGGTTTGACGTTTTGCATGAAATATCATAGCCTTAAAGGGACTGGCCCAGGCTAAAATCATTTTGGCTTCTTAATATGACCATAAATGATGCAAACATGTCCATAGACCAGAACTGCAAAAGTTTTTTAATTTTTCTGCTGCGCATTTACCAGTTAGGCTAGATATAGAGACGAAATTCCCGTATTTCTTATTTTTGACATGGTTGTCCAAAATTATAAATCAGGAATTTCGTCTCTATATCTAGCCTAACTGGTGAACGCGCAGCACAAAAATTAAAAAAAGTTTTGCAATTCTAGTCCATGGACATGTTTACATCATATGGACATATTAAGAAGCTAAAATGAAATTACTGATTTTTTTATGATTTTAGACTGGGCCAGTCCCTATAGGTCAAAATCAATAGTATGTTTTTAATTTACTATTAAACACTGCAATACCATGAACGAGACATTACCTCAAATTATTTGAAATACATTGTTGTTCAATTAATGCTAGCTAGCCATAATGCAAACAACCTGTCACAGCTCTCCCATATTCGAGATATGTAGGCCTATCGTTAAGTGCATATCGGTATCATAAAATGAAATATTGACCCTACGTCACCCAAGGATAAATTGAATCAATTATTATGAGTATGACATATATATCGCAATCTGTCACACGCTGCAAGTTAACCCTAGACCACTAATCGCCACTATAGTGGTTTTTCATCTGTTTCACTAGCTGATCTAAAAATCACTGTTAGTGGGGATGAAATGTGTGTTTAACCCTTTAACCGCCGGTGTCGCATATATTCGGCTTGTCATTTTTTATTAGCACATTAAGTACCACCTTTTAAACATGTTAAAGATAAATTATGACATCAATCAGCAAAATTTGAAAATAGTTGACCTCCATTTTGTCAAATCGGAATAATTTTCACTCACTTGAAGTTGTGGATCGCGTCAGCGAGACACAATTTCAAGTGGGTGAAAATTCAGATTGAATAATTTGGCGGTTAAAGGGTTAAACATCAATATTTACAAATGTTTTGTCTCAAGGCGAGGGTCGCGGTAGCGAGACACAACTACAAATGAGTGAACATTTAAATAAATTACCTTAGCAGGATAAGAGTTAATGCTCTGGGCCCGATCCCAGTACAATTCTTAAATTTCAACTTTTCTAATGAAGATGAGAGAAACTTGAGATCGGATGAGTTTTAAGACGTCTAGCGGGGTGAGGCCCTGGTATGGGGAGAGATTTTATTATTTATTGCATTATTATTTATTATATTATTATTTGATTATGTACTTACGCACGGTTTCCGCGCCCTTGCGTAAGTTGGTTTTGGCCACATATGATCTCGACAGCAGACAATCCGCCGCTATGCATCCAAGCACAGATACAATGCCATTGCAGAGATGTGGCAACGCGTTGACAACGCCGTTCTGGAAAAAAAGGAGATCGATGAGTGAACCACGATAATTGATAATGGTATGGCTGCAGATCAGTCATGATATGCTTTTATAGTTTGGTCGCAGTATAATCATTTAAAATAATGTGATTTGATTTGATCCCCTATCAACCAGTTTGCTGAAATGCGGCCTTGATAGGGTTAGATCCTCTTACATTCAGACTTATGGTTATCATGATTATAAACATGTCCTTAAAATAGGATGTTTCTCGAAAATGTTAAACTTGCTAGTGTGAGAAATAGGCCTATTCTGAAGAAGGTAATACCGTCAACTGGGGTAACTTTGAACACTTTTTGGAGTTATTCATATATTGCCAGAAAATTATGAAATATTCAAGAAATTCACCTGCATAGAGATTGGGGAAGAAATGTGCCTTTTTGTAGGTGTGCAATTTTTGATATGTGTAGCTAACAGGTACTTTTTCAACAAATTGTTTCGTGTTCAATGTGACCTCTAGTGAGAGGTAACTCTAAACACCGAAGTAAGTGGTTGATTCTAAATGGGCCATTTGAGTTATCAATTGCTTATATTATTAGATGCAAAGGAAAAATAGAAAGGATAATTTTCAATCCATCTGAATCAATAAATACCAAATTATGACACCTTACAGATGAATTTATATTTTAATTATTTTTTTCTTATTTTTTGGAGGAATGGTTGAAAATATGTATGGGGTACCTCTGAATATCAAAATAAAGGATAACTTTGAACATCAAAATGACACAGTAATTCATTGCAAAAAAGTTAAACGCCCATGTTGTTGGATATATTAGAAGCTTTTTTATTAATTCCCCTTCGATGTAGAAATTACATGGGTATGCCGATTGCACATTATCAATAGGTTTAAGCCTCCTCAAGAAAAAAATTGTGGGGTAGCTTTGAACATGTTTAAAGTTACCGCTCCACAGTTCATGAAAATGAATTCGAATTAGAGACAAATACTACATATACACATTGTCACAAGAACATGCCCTACATTTTGTCACCCTGGAAACAGTAATGAGCACTGTACTTACTCACGTAGAATCAAAAGTTTGCGGCATTCATAATGCTGTACCAAAATACCCGTCATTTGTAAATCCGTTGTGAAGGTGCTCAAAAGGCTGATCATGGTTAATTTATTGCAATATAATGACATATAGGGTTATAATGTATTTGGATAATTTTTTTATTAGATATATATTACTATATTGACAGAAAGTGGAATTGATGTTCAAAGCTACACTCCCCGTTCAAAGCTACCCCAGTTGACGGTACTGTGGAAGAAAATGATTTGTCATTTCAAGTAGCGATTTATATTTTCCAATGCGCGAACTTTGCTGTTCAACAACATTAATTATAACTTTAATAAGGTGGCAGTTAGGCCAAACCGTTAACTGTACCTTAGCTATTTCCATATGCATGATTTCATCCATGTACTGTGGTAGAGCAGTGAGCATGACATAAGCTCCCCACCCACTGCAAAAGTGGGCAAAATACACACTCACTGTCCTGTATGAAAACAATATCTCACCCCAAGGAACGGTGATGTCCTGAAAAAAGTGTAATTTTATTTGGGTGAATACCCAGCTAACACAAAATGTTTGTATAACATTTGTAAAATGTTGAACCAACGTTGAAGACGTGGGACCAACGTTGTACAAATTTTATACAAATGGTTTGTGTTTGCTGGGTATCTATCTAATGCCAATGTATGCGGAACAAATTATTAAAAAACTGTAGTGACATCTCAGAATCAAATAACGCTGATTTTACATGCCATCTTATCATGTCTATGGCATTATCTGATTATGATATGAGAGTTATAGAATTCAATTCATACATGTCCATCTACATTACATCTACAAATACATCACACCATCATACGCCATTCATGTATATTAATTTATCATGTTGATCAGGTATTGCATTCACATGGACCTAATTAGGATTAAACTAGCAACAAGTAAAACGGCGTACACGAATTTATAAGCCAGGCTTTATTTTGGTCTATTTTATCATTTCTTATGTCCACCATTATCATTGATTACATATTTATAATGAACTGCTAAATCAAGTTACCTCAGCAATTTGCCAAGGTTTTAAATTCTGTTTTGTGTTTAGGATGATCTTAATGATTGAATGAATATGTTTTATTAATCATGAAATATATATAACTATATATGAGAAATTAAACTATACCAATTAAACGTAGGCCTACCTCTTTTTGGTAATTTGGTTGACTGTGAAGTAGAGATTGTTTGATATAAATCCATTCTGTTGCAGTAATTCTCGGGTGATCGTCCGGGCTGTTGTAAAGACAGAAATATACACAGACGAGCCATAGGATGGCGGTGATACCTGTAACATGAATAACCTAGTATTACGGCTCACCAGAATATACCATATAAACCATACAACCATAATCTACATACATAGTTACCCTACAAAGGTAAAAGACAGTCACTGTAGTTACTGCCTTTTGTTTTTACATGGCATATAGTCAGGGGGCCAGGAGCTGAACCTGGAAAGTGGGTCCAAAGTTTTTTTCTCGATGTTTTCATGTTATATGGGTATTGTACTCTATGAAACCGCGTGATGGCATTCTCACAACATTGAGCATTCTGAAATAACGAGTTTTACATTTTTTCGCCTATCGGGGCGCAAAATAGTGGTTTTACGTGATCGGGAAAAACAGAACATCATTTTATATATTCACACAACTGATAGTTATTAGTTTTATTGTTTGTATATTGATGTATATTAATAATAAATATCATTGGGTCAAAGGTCAAAGCTATAGTTCAAGGTCAAAGGTCACAAAATCAGGTCAAACATGCCTAATTCAGTATCGTTTGTATATTACATCCTCCACATTTGTACATTTTTCTATAGCTGTACCTGTATTCATTGTCTTATAATTTAGGTTTTTGTTATGAAGTGTCATGATTTTAATTAACTAGATAACCTGTCTCTCACATATTCTCGCTCATCTAGGCCACACTCCAAATGTGGCCTACGTGACCGTACATGTATATATTTGCTGGGATGAAAGATAGGGGGATTATTATATTGCTTGAATAGTGTAGCAATGTATTACAAGTTGGAATTCTATTGCATGGGCTAGTCAACATGATTCACTAACCCAATGTTGGGCCATTATCTGTGACGCTGATGGGCTGCATTGACCCAACACTTCCCCAATGTTTAGATGCCCGGCCGCTATTGGGACACACAGAGTAAAATTTGTGGGCCCTAACTAGGTAAAGTTAAATCCCAGCATATGTGTCAAGGCTAATGATTGTATTGTGCGAAATAAGTTGATTCATCAATGACAATGTGGTCTGAATTTAACTGTGATGTATATGTTCCCTTCTTGTGCTATAACAGTTTAACATATGACTAAATAATTCACGATATTTAACCTTTTTGTTTCTTATTTATAGTTCCAATATCACAGCATATCTATATCTGACTATATGGATACATCAATTATTAATATGTGGTGTAATAATTCAGAGGTTTCTGTACCTGATAAACTACCAAAATTGTACGTAATAGTTATTGAACAAGTTAAATAATCAGCAAAGATACCACCACCTTCAACATAAATTTGTCATTTGCTATATATTTTTATTAAAGCTACTACTACCTTCCTGTTCATTGTTTGTTTCATCATCTGTGTTCATATAGTAGTAGTATGCATCATATTCTTAGACAATGGCGATGCGTCCTGTATTCCTGCTTTGTTGCTTCCACATCGAACACTATCACATAGTTCTTACTGGAGCAACCATATGTAGATTTTTTTATGTAATTAGGGACCAGTTGAGATGCAATCTGAGATCAGTTGACTTCATTCAGGGACTGTAGTTGAACATATTCCCGTCTCTGCTCCATTCATATACTAACGGATCTAACTTCTGTGGCTCAAGCATCAAGGCATTCTTCAACGGAAAGTTTTATTTTCAAATGTTCCCGGAAGGCTTGCTCAGGTGATGGTAATTAACATAATTATCAACAGGTGATGCTCCCCTCGCCGAGTTACTAACCACAGAATAAGTTCCTTACTACATCGAGCCAGAAGACATTAATATCTCCGATAATACCAATACCAGAGCATCCAACCATAGCATCACATCGTGACAAGGAGGGTCCTGGCAGCAGGTTAGGAATGAGGTCAAAATATTCAGCAGTTGTCACTTTAATTTCTATGACACATTATGTATAGGCGATTGCATTATAATGGGAATATCAATATTTGTCTCCTAAAGCTGTGTAACTATATGCTGTTGTCAGCTCCTTCGTGATTATCGTCTTGTTATGCGACTTTCGGATTTTTTGCTATTTAGATCGGTCCTGGTATTAAGAGTGTGCATGTGCTCTTGTGTATGTTTTGAATAAGACCTTCATCCTGTTATTACTAGCAGCAGTCACCAAAGCTGTTGCAACAGGGATATGTTTCAGGTTTGATACTCTACATCTGGCTATTCGTGCTCAAAATTTAGTGCTGGAATTGTAGTAACGCATATATTAAAGACTATATGTAGTAGCATTATCTTGGAAAACAACATGTTGGACAGCAAGCGCAGAGCTCAATTTTAAGTATGTTAACATACTAAGTGAATTGGAATATGCATAAGAGACATAGGTTTTATAAAATAAATTATCAATTGTACATTTAAATGATCTGCTAAATTACAACTGTATCGGCCTATTCTCATTCTGACTTTTCGAGATAAGACACGAGATACAGGATAGCTACTGGCTGATTCAACACCTCATTTAGACCACCGCGACCCTCTGCTCGTCGACGGTGCATCTAAATTAATTAAATTTTAAAATGCTTCCGTTTCCAGGTTCCTTGCCACCCTTGCCAACCAGACATCTTCAATGAGTATTGTATACTAATGAATGATTGGAAAGGCTAAAAACCAGACATCTTCAATGAGTACTGTATACTAATGAAGTTGCGTTGCCTTTATCTCACTCTCACGACCCTTCGGGTGCTAGGGTTCATTCATCATCACATTATCTTGGGTAACATTGGCTTTATTTTGTGTTTAAATGCATAAATGTGAGTCTGCACCACGGGACTGATCCTGCATCATAGTTGTACACCGATGACACCCATGAAGAGATGTATACCACCAACCCGGGGATACGTCTCTGGCAAACAATTATCTGGATACACCCAAAGGACATCTGTCATCATTTTATGCAGTTGCAGATTTGATTTCATAATTGTAAATAAGGGCCTGTCGCCAATGACTGGAAATGTGTCATACCTGTTATAGCAGTGTCATGGTGTGCATGTGTCATATCAATATGTGGTAAGCCTATACAATTATGTATAATTATGCTACGAGTGTTTTGAGTGTCACACACTGTCTGCTTTTCTACAAATTATTCAGTTTGGCAATTTGATGGTTTGTAGATTTCATGAAAAAATGCACACAAAATTGACCCTTCATTGGCCCTTCTCTAACATGTTTACCTCGCTCTCTTGGTTTAGTGGCAACTCTGGTAGAGCGAAAGACGCAGGCATGTCACAATTTTTTTGATCATAGTATCTGATAAACACTTTATCAAAATCATGATAGTCTGCGGTCGTCTTGATGACTCTTTTGAAAACCTTTTAATTGTTGTTTTATCGCGTTTAAAAGAAAACATAGACTGTGGAGGGGTCATGATTTCTTGTCATTCGCTGCTGAGCCCTCTTGGTCTGAATTATCAATCACGACGAACAGTTTGCACAAGTAATTCCAAATGAATAAAATAATTTCAAATTTATTTTTATTCACAAAGCATAACGCTTGGATGGGGGTTAGAATACCTGTCATCAATTGAATCTAGCCATGGAGCACCCATACGTTACCATAAAGGTATAATGTTATAGGTGTTACTTGCAGAAACATAGACATATCAAATAGAACTAGACAACTTCTGCCGCAGTGATTGTGTATTGGATCCGGGTCGTAAACTAAGCAGGATCATTTCCAAATTTAATGGATTGTTCCTTGGCCCGAGACGCACCTCTGATAAAAGTTTCATGCAAATCCATTCATTGCTTTGTAAATAATCCTACTGACGGACAGACAAACCATCGCGACTAAAAACATAACCTCCTTTGGCAGAGGCAATACACCACACAATGATTTCTTTTAAAGATGTATAAATCTCTGAACAAAAGTTTTGATGTTAAGTGTTAACTTCGTTGAATGACGTAGTATACAAAATTTTAAAACGTATGGCCAAAATTATAAATTATATATCTCGTCGATATATTTATAGAATATTAATTATCGCGGTACATATGTCTTATAGTTACTCTACGACATCATATTCAGGTTCGTAATGAAATTCATTTCATTTTGATAGGTCACACTCAAACATTCTTGTGAAATTTGGGATTTTTACACTGGTAATTATATTTATGAAAGGCCTTGGGGTCAAAGGGTTCACATAACTCAAAACTTCTGGTTCAATCAATTTGTACAATTAGGACTTCACTTTTGTTAACACTGAAGACATACAATTTCCAATGATGGCAAATATAGATTAGTTTGGCGCTTTATATAAATATTTGTATTTTTCGAACCGTGTAAAACCATTATTTTGCGTCCCGATTGACGCGATTTTTTAAAACGTGTTATATAAAAATGCTCAATGTTGTAATAATGCCATCATGCAGTTTCATGGAGTGCAATACCTATATAACATGAAAACATTGAGAAAAAAACTTTGGACCCACTTTCCAGGTTCGACCAAAAATATGCATTTGACCCCCTGACTATATATATTCGTAGAACAATTTCATCGAAAGTTGCCTTCTAAAACCATTAGCTGTGAAAAAATCAAGTATGTTTTCAATGGTGTAAAATGATGCTTCAATGCATCGTGAGGGCTTAAAGGGTTACTATTTCCACGATACTTCTTTATCCTCGCACAAACAACAAACTTCTCAAGTAGTCAGTTACTGATGTACTGCTGTTTGCCTTTGAAAGAGTAGGAGTGGGCATGTTGACCACGTTATTAAAGGGAGGGTGTTAAGGTTAAGGTTGGGTGAGCATCAAAAAATGGAACATATCCTATTAATTAAAACAGCTAATTTAATTTTTACTTAATTTTTTTATTATTGGTAAAAAAAATGTTTTTGTTAGATTTTTCGAGCCGAAGTCACTTCGGATTCTGTAACGGTCACGGAAACTACCGAACATCCTGGCACGTCACACGTTGAAGTCATGAAGAGGTCTCCGTCAAAATGGCTACAACTAGCGATGGAGATTTATCCGATTTCTCAGAGAGTAGTGAGCCTGTGAACTCCCCCGTCAACTCACTCTGACTCAGTCAAAATTCTCAAACGATTTTGATGATATTTGGTAGCCTATTAACGAAAGTTAAACCAAGGAAAATAGAATCAGAAAGAAGGTCTGCTTCGAAAACGTCGAAATTTGAGAATTTCTCTCTTCACTTCCATCAAAGATCGACATTGTATTCAAACAACGCGCATCCTTGTTAACCGCCCTGCCATAAATGCTAATGACCCCATGCCCCCCTTTCGCCGGATCTGATGCGAGTAACGGCTCGGACACAACAAATTTGTCTAAATCCCCATCACCGCCAATGCTGGACCAATGTGGTTACCCAGCAAACACAAAACATTTGTATAACATTTGTACAACTCTGGCCCAACGTCTCCGACGTTGTTCCAGCATTGTACAGGTGTTATAGGTCTACAAATGTTTTGTGTTTGCTGGGTAGGCGATGTCATCATGGTAATTCCCTGGTTTATGTCGATACGTCACAGGAATTTTCCTGTTCTCATTAAAAAGTGTAGCATGTTGATGGTTAAACCATCTGCGTTCGACGTCTCAGAACAAAGTTATGGGAAGTTCGGTCGTATTTATTCATTGAATTATTTACAAAATAATTCTCAAAATTATGGAATTTAACCCCAACGGCGCTCTTATTGACTTTTATCAGGCGAGAGTTTGAAATATTGTAAATAAACAGATTAATTTTGTTTTCAGCGCCGTTTGGCCAGTCTTACTAATTTTTCCAAGTTTTTAGTGACAACCCTGGGTCGGTCAGTATGTAGGCCTGATCACCTAATATGAATTTTTTTTGTTCCCCGTGGGGCTGAGTTTTCATGAACAGTTTTATTCAAAAAATTATCATTTATATAATAATGTATCTGAATAATGCAATCTGGTATCACAGGTGTGAACCACAATTCTACGTGTATAAAAGTTAAGTAGCTGAAATTGAAAACAGTCGTGATTGCTATGCGTTCTGGTAGTAATAAGTGGTTATGGGGGTGTTGAAGTCATCATCGTCATCATTTAGCCCTGGTAGCAGTAGGCCTAACGGTTAGAACTAGACGTTTGATCTAGATATATTCTGGGACATTTACCCTGGGTAGGCCGGGAGTGAAAACTGAATGTATGTCTCCACTGACCATAAGATATGAAATCATTAAGTTGTCTGAAGTGAACACCACACAGAACATATGCGGGATTACCATGCTTCCAGGTAGCTCTGTCGAGTTTCACAAAACGATCCCACTTGCGTGCGATTTGGGAATCTTTTGGCCATGTATTAGTGCTGTAACATCTTCATTTGTATTGTTACACAAACCGGAGACGCAACGTTTTGGCATGATAACAATTTAAACAAAGATGACATTAAAACTTTGTAGGACAATCCATGAACAAGACGCTGTACAACTGGGTAATGACTGCGGGATCACTATAGGATCAGTGCAAGTGGACTGCTGTAGGCATACGACTTCACCGTGTGACGTCACACGGCAGCTGCTGATAGTGGGAGCGTTTTTTATGACTCTCAATATGAGATCCATTTGGCCTACTTCAAATGCACTTTTTCGTGGCATATATTCAAAATTTAATGATGATTTATTTTGGGATGCACTTTGAATAGTATAATTAAGCCAAAATAATGGCCAAAACTATATTTTAAAACCTTAACACCCTCCCTTTAACTAGACAGTCAGTCACTCAGAGGCTGCAAACCTTCCCCAAAATTATCGTAATCTGGGTCCTGCATGCGGACCGGGATCCTGATCATCCCCCAAATTTATTTCATAGGTCATTGACCCGAGATATAATATGATATAGGCACTGCTGAGAGGGAAGGTTCGTTCCCATTTTGTAACATTAAGCCATTTGTGCACCAAGCCTTCAAAACCTATAGTAGTAGTATTACATTCATTAGTAAAGTTTGTAACCGCCCTTGTTCCCACAAATTCATGCTTTCAAACTGCTGCTTTAGGAGTGGTTAGATTTATTCATTATAGAAAAAACAGCTGTCAATGTAGCACCGTGGAAGTAAAGCAAAGGTAAATACACAAAATGTAAGACTAACCGTGTTTCAGAGACACAAATCATAATAATCAAAACAATAATGACAACAAAGCTGAGGGATCGCGTTCTGTCTGACGTTATATCAAGAAAGTATAATCTTAGCTTAAAATATGTTAAAATCAGTGATAAATTTGCATCAAGTTATCATAACAAGTTATCATAAAAATGACAGAATACGAGCCATAAGGCTAGGATGATGAAAACTGGTGTTAGCACTTCATTCATAATAACAATATTATAATACTAATAAGAAGTCAAATACTGTCAAAAGACTTGACTCATAAACTAGACCAGATAATACAATATTATAGTACGATCACATCATGTCCCTTTCATCTTGACTGTTGAATGCGGAACATTCATGTGACAAGAAAAAAGTAAATATGCACAATCAAAGCAAGAAAAAATATATAAAAGATATCTGTAAGTATATTACCTCGTTGCAACAATGTGGGATAGGGGGTAAATTTTATTTTGTTAGGAAAAAGTGTCTTTAAAGATGTTCAATTTCTTCATTTTCAATCATCTGCCTCCCGCAGTAGGCCATAAAATCGCACGTGCTCTTGCTGCAGATGTTCCTACGCCAGGTCTTAATTATCATAAAAGTATCAGTTATTTTCGTAAACAAAAAACTTTATAATCCTAAATTATTAATTATCCAGAAATATTCTAGAGAAGAATAATCTCGGTAAATATTGACATTTGAATATAAGAATAAAATAAACAGAGGAACTTTATTTTGGGTCGAATTATTATCAGACATTTCACTAAATTACAGCCCCACCTAGCGATTAAAACTATACTAAAGTGAAGTGGGCTGAAATATAAAAGGCGAAACGGGAGGAGTAAATTTGGATCAGGTTTAACTCGTACCTTTTCCAGTTTATCTATGATAGCGAGAGCTACAAAGTGTGTAGTAAACATTCACTGCATATGATCAATTATGACGTCATATATTCAACCTATTTCATTAATTCCTGAAGGTGGGTAGATCTAGTAAGAGTACATAACAGTTATGAGACTATAACCAATCCATGTGACCCGGATCATCCCCCAAATATAATTGTTTGTTCCTCGGCCGAAACACACCTCCGTTGAACGTTTCATGCAAATCCATTCAATACTTTTTAAGTAATCCGACGGACAGACAGACATACAGACCAACCAACAGGACCAAAAACATAACCTTTCTGGCGGAGGTAATAAGTAGATCAAATCCTTCTCTAGCCCAGTCTTTATTGAAAAAAGGCTTAAAATAGACACACGTAGTACTCAACAAAGGACTGCTTTCAATTTTCCTTCAGGTTATAGATATTGTCGTCCATAATGATGGTAAACATGATAACGTTAACAGGAGTATCCTGTGTCTGTAATTAGTCCACGATCCTGGTAGATGAAATACCCCTCCCACAAAAAATCTTAAAACTATGATGATCTTAACTTTTCCATCAGAAAGGTTAAGGGGATCATAAAAGTTGTAATTGAAATGAAAAAAAGTTAAGATCAACTTGATTTTAAGATTTTAAAATTCTTAGTGGGATTTCACTCCCACGCGCAGTGGCGTTTACTCGCTCATGGACTTAAACACTTCCTTTACTAATTTCGCATTTATGCGAAAACTACCTTCCTTTACCAAATTCACATTTATGCAAAATCCACATGTGTACATGCATTGATTGCAATGGAGATATTTCATCACATGCGTGGTTGAGAATTTCTAATCAAGATGGTCAGTGACATGGACGCAATGTTATCTTTTATTTTTAATTTGTGCGATGTACGCATGCACATAGCTATAGCCTGTATTGTGCCAAGGGGCAACCTCAGGGGTTCTCCTTAAAAAGAAGTTAGTTTCTGGGGGTAGTTTTATCAGGGGGGATGTGCATATGATTGGTCTCAAATTAAATTATTATGAATAATTTTTATTTGCATGACATATCTTAATACTGCTTTCACATTGAATAAACTCAATGTGAAAGCGATGAAATGGAATGCATGCACAAAAAACACAAATTATGTTTATTGTATAAAAAAATAATAAAATATGTCACATATTTACATATATTTACATGCTTACTACCTTAACCTATTCAACAATTTTCTTCCAATAAGTAATAATTTGAAAGAAAGTGGAACTGTAAATATCTTCAGAGCAAATTTATTTCAATTAAAAAAACGCAATACACATCATTTACATGTACTTGAACATGGGTGTATGCATCATAATAGAATACTTACATATATTAGCGAGAGATGAGTCACCCTAATACCACTTTCAAGAATGTACTCAATACGAAAGGATTAGAATTACCCATTTACGTGAATTTACATGAAACAACGTTCTAACTTAGATCAACATACCAATCCTAATAAATTATGGTGTAATAGAAGACGTTCTAATTGCTGTCAAACTTAAACATGTATCGCGTAAAAGGGTCAAATTTAACAAATTTAAACATAAAAAAACAGAATGGATCACTAAAGGAATAATAAGATCTATAAAGCGACGAGATGAATTGTACAGAGAATTTAAGAAAACACCCACTGATTCAAGTAATTACGAAGCTAGGAAAAGAAATCTTCGCACATACAATGTTATAATAAAGATAAGTATTTTTATCACAAAGAAAACATATATTATCATCATATTTTTCAAAAATATTCTTCGGACATAAAAAATACTTGATCTATAATAAAAAACCTATTGCACAAAAAGAAAAAAAGTAATCTATCACCTAATAAAATTAAAATAGATAATATTTTAAACATGAATATAGAAGTACTTACAAATTCATTTAATAAATATTTTGTAAATATCGGTCCTGATCTAGCATAAAATATAAAAGATCCTACTCCGAACTCATATGAGACGTTTCCCAAAAATCCTGCTTCTTCTCCTTTCGCCTTTGAACTTGTTAATGAAAATACAGTATCCAAAATCATGGATAATTTATCGACCAAAAAGAACTGTGGAATTCATGAACTATCAACCCATTTAATAAAATCCATCAAGTCGGAAATTTTAGGTCCATCAACAATTACAATTAACCAGTCTCTTGTTACAGGAATATTTCCCGATAAGCTAAAAATAGCTAAGGTCACTCTTATCTTCAAAAAAGGTGACCCTACTGGTTTTGAAAATTATTGTCCTATTTCTCTTTTACCAGCATTATCAAAAGTTATTGAGCGTGTCATCTATAAACAAATCAATAATTATTTTGTTTCTAATAATTTGTATTATGAGTGTCAATATGGCTTCCGCAAAAACCACTCCACAGAACTAGCAGCGTTGAATGTTGTTGATTCCATCATAAATCGCATGGAACTAGAACATACTCCCATAACAGTGTACTTAGATCTATCTAAAGCATTTGACACGCTGGACCACTCCATTTTAATAAATAAACTTAAATATTACGGTATTCAAGGATGTGCCTTAGACCTAATAAAAAATTACTTATCAAATAGACAGCAATGTGTAGAAATAAATAATTTGTTTATCATTTACATAAATGACTTTCCAAAAGCTAACAACATATTTAAATCAGTAATATATGCCGACGATGCGACCTTGATCGCAAACCTATCTGATTTTAAACACCACAACCACCATACATTCAACAATAACATGATAGATATTGAGCTACAGAAATTCAGTCACTGATTAATGTCAAACAAACTTACCTTAAATTTACAAAAATCAAAATATATGTTTTTTTACAAACCACAAAAGCGCGTCAAAATACCAAAATTGACAATCAATAACACAAATATAGAATGTGTCGACGAATTTAATTATTTAGGACTTATACTAAAGAAGCATCTAAATTGGAAACAACATATAACTAAACAATCTCTAAGACCATAGGCATAATAAACAAATTAAAATATGAACTCCCTGAAAACACACAACTTACCATATATAATTCTCTCATCCTTCCCCATTTAAATTATTGTATACTTGCTTGGGGATATGACTCAAAACGAATATATAAACTACAAAAAAAAGCTCTTCGCATAATTTCAAAAAGTAAGTTCTATTCACACTCAGATCCTATTTTAAAAAAAACTCGAAATATTGAAAATAGATGACATTCATTATCTGCAACAAATACAATTTTACTATAAATATTTAAATAATCTTCTTCCAAATTATTTTACTAATTTTAATTTTGCAACGAATGCTACAGTCCACAACTATTCCACACGAGGATGTCACCAAGTACGAAATAGCCTAGTCAAACATGATTTTTCATGTGAATGTATCAGATATAGTCTACCGATTTTTAATAAACACGACACCAATCATTATTCTAGACAAAATTACCTCACATAGTATCCAAGGTTTTACAAAATATATTAAGCGTTCTTGTATTGAGAAATATACTGTATTGTGCCAGTTAGCAAATTGCTATACATGTGAACGAGCCCGAACATGAGTCATTTTTCGCGTAATTACATATTTGTTTTTGACACACTATTCAATTTCCACCATATTTTGTTTTGCTTTTTTTTTCGGTCTTGTATATATTTTTGTTGTCCTTACAGAAATACATAACAACGTTTTGTGTCTTTTTTTTGTTTATTTCGTATTATATAAAATATTATATCAGCTGTAAATCATTTATTTATTATTGTTTAATACATCATTTACTCAGGTGGCATCCGTGACAGCGACTTTCGAAGTCTTTATGGATGTCTCCTTACCCTGTAGTGTTTCATTTTGCATATGAATCATTATTGTGTACTTTTGTGGTGAAATAAACAAGTTTTCTTCTTCTTCTTCTTCTTCTTCTTCTTCTTCTTCTTCTTTTTCTCCTTCTTTTTTTGTCACATGGTGTAGCTATTTTATCTCTGGTTTAGGTGCGGGAAATTAATGACAGACAAGACTTGTGTCGGCTATTTCATGTTATGTGTACATATCACAAAAGTTATCATCTACTATGTACAAAAAAACAATGTTATTTTAAACACTGGATATGACGTTGTCTTACATAACAAGTATTCCACCACCTATAACTGGCGTCGTCTCGACCTGGATCCCGCTTTATCAACCAGAAAAACGATTCCTTATTAATTAATGACTCATTTGCATAATGGGGATCGTTAAGAAACAAAGAGAGGGTCAGAGTGCTCGTATCCTCCCTATACATGTTAAAGAGGGAGACAAACGAGGAAAATCAACGAGCTTTTATATTCTTGGCCGAAGGCAAGATAAATAATAAGAGGTCGTTTCTTTTCACGTTGATAAAACGGGGCCCAGTTCTCGTCAACCAAAGGTAATACCATGTTGGAAAAAATACTCAATTAATAATAATGATATTGTACCATTTTTGTATGTTTAAACTGGAAGTCACATAAGCATAAACATATTAATGTTCTATCCATATGTAACAAACAACACTGATAGCTTTTCCAGATAAATATACATGTCAACCTGCTCGAAACTTAATAAATATGTTTACACAAAAAACATGTCTATCTTTTCGTCCCCTTGAATATGAAAGGGTGTATCTGCCCCTTCACAAAGTGGCAGACACACCCTTCCATATCTAAGGGGACGTTTTGTTTTGTATTGAAATAAAAATCAGGTTACCCTCTTATCCCCTTGTTTCACATTCCACCCCATTATTCCTCGGAGCCTTTTAATAGGCCTACACCCTGCTCGGATGAACGATGAACGATCATGGGCAGATACCCGGTCGGCGTTTGTCTGCAGTGCCAGTCATCGGACGGCTCCCGTGAATACGTGTTACCAGCTTACTTCAAAATGGTCGCCTGTTATTACTGGTGCTGAGAAACAATGGATCCATTGTAACGCATGCTAGTATAGTTTTATTGTCTAAACAATTGAGGATGGACTCTGAAGACTTTGTTAGACATTGCACCAACTGCTCTGGAAGATAACTATAATGACCCAGTTGTTATCAACAATACTTAATCAGATTGGTCTTTTATACTGAGTAAAATACTAACGTATACTAATACGAAACTATGTACCATTTTTGTAATGTATTTGATATAACGTTTGTTATCTGCTGTTTTATGTATAAACTGTATCAGCGCTGATGATTGTTTGTTTTCTCTGTCTTCAAAAGCACGTCCCATAACGACCCCCGATTATTGAACCTTTTCACTACCATACATGACGGAAATTTCCGTCGTCATTCGTCAATGATCGTAACCATAAAATGACACAAATTTTCGTCAAATATATACTACATTTATGTATTTTTCGTCATTTGAAGCTGGAAATTGCGTTAGCAATTCCAGCTTCAAATGACGAAAAATAGAACTCCTACACCAGTATATCTGGATCCTGGCATGCATTCCGGCCTGGAAGTCAAAGGGTTAAAGCCCGTCTCAGCAAAAAATGATATATGGATACGATGCTGGATCAGACCAGCGGCAGATAAGGTGGTCCAGTATTAAACCAAACTTATATTCTTGTATAAGCAATTATGTCCACATTATGACAAAAGGTATGTGTATTTAGCATTTTGTACGTTACATAGACTGACATGTAGTATATAGGTATGTCACAGCTTTAATACAAAGCAAAACAGTTTTTGGCTGAGTTATTAGTTTCTATCTATGAAATGTAATCCGCACCTGCGCGGCGTGAGTTTAATACCTTCCAATTCGAATGTCCTTGGGTCAGAAACAGACACGCCTTCGTCAGATGGTTTTATAGTAAATCGTTGACAAAGTGACGTGATAAAAGTAAATAGATGCCTCCTTGCAAATGCTTCTCCAATGCAATTTCTAGGACCAGCTCCAAAAGCCATCACCATACGCCATCTTGGATGGTCAGCCTCCAGAAGCTTGCCATCAGCGGTGAGAAAACGTTCTGGTTTGTAGGCGAAGGGGTCTTCCCACATATCCGGATCATGGTGGATTGCCCACAGATTGATAAAGATGTTCACACCTTCAGGAATAGTATATCCCATCAAGGACGTGCGACACACAGCTTTATGAGGTATTGCTAAAGGACCAATAGATGAATTACGCAGTACCTCTGTTATCGTTGCCATTGTGTATGGTAATTCACCTATGTCTTTCAAAGTAGGAAGTTCTTTTCCGACCAAAGTTTCTATTTCGTGTTGAATTCTTTGCTGGATATGCGGGTGCTCTGCCAAGACTACAACCATGACCTGCATTGTCGTGGATGTAGGGCCCATTGCCGCGCCAAAAAGTGTACACATGAGTCCATGAGTTACATTTTCAGCAAGCTCACACTTTCCCTGCTTCACCTCAGCAAACACAGCGTGCATGGCCGATTGTGTGTTTCCGTAATCAAGAGACTCCAAGATTCGTGGCTTATAAAATGAATAGACAAATTCTGACATTTCAAATGCTCTTTTTAAGCATTTCCATGACTTGTTCCCTAAAAATCTCAACCATGGAAATAAATCTAACATTAAACCATCAGCTCCCAAACCGGAGGTAATATCATGTTCCAGTTCAATTATCCGATCAATCTCTGAGCTGTTTATATCAACCAATTCTCCCACAATTCCCTTCAGCACCAAACGGCAACTATATCGGTAAATGTCATCTTTATGGCTAAAACTATTTCTGTTATCCCACATATCCAGCAGATCATTCATCATATCTTGAGTTACTGACTCCATTTGTTTGCTGCCAACACCAGAACTTGTAACTGCTCTCCCGGTCAGCTTTCTCAAGGATATACATTCAGGAGTTAGATCGTCCATAGTGAAAAAGTGTCCTTCTTTGACTGCTTGTGTATTTCTGTATGACTTTGACCTGCCAGAGAAATCATGGCCTTTATTTACAAAAACCTCACGACCCAAGCCATAATTGTTGACAACCACCCAGTGGTCTGAGAACAGCTTTATTTTATATATCGGTCCATGTTGATGAGCCAATTCAGTCAGTGAAAAATGGGGCTTTTCCGTATTCAGCTGATGGGCGTTGCCAATGATGAGTGAAGGATTTGGTCCAGGCATTCTCGCATCTGGTGCCTCGCTATTTTCCCTAATGAAACGCTTACACAACCATATAATTAGCAGGACAACAATTGCACAAATGTAGATTGACGCCATTCTGGGGAGACGAAATGTTTAACTGAAACATAAAGATAAACATAAAGACGTTAGATAATTAACCTCATTTTTTAAAAGGCAGTCTATGCACATCCTTAAAGTGTTAGTCATGTCTGTAGCAATTGTCTAATGTTTCATGTGTTTCTGTTTATAACCCCTGGATTAAAATTAACACATGTGAAAAAAAGATTTAATCCAATCTTATATATAATCAAGATATAATATGTATGCATGTCTTGCCTTTTTTCGCTGTATTATCTAAAAGCTGGATGTTTTTAATTGTTCCAACATCTTCGGAATAAATACTCGCTATATGCCTACTCACACCATTAGCATTCAATAATGAAAATAGAAAGACCTACACGTTTCTGCACATATGCGGGAGAATGTATATCCTATTCACGTAAACTGTAGGGTATGTGATATTGTAACAATTCCTAACGTCTACAGTATGTTATATGGATGTAGCAAAATGTGTTCCAATTGCAAATATTCACATATGTCAGATTAAATGACCATAATTACCCGCCCGACTATATAGTATATGTTTGCAAATATTTTCGTTATGAACGAAGGCATTTTGAATTAAACAAACAGTATGGAATTCTTTGTTCTGACCACAAACATACCACCAATTTGTTTAATATTTTTTTCTTAGTAATCAAGAAGACGTCCACAACGACGATCGATTTTAGAAAACCTCTTTATCTTATAAATTAATATTGTTGATGATATAAACTTTAAAGTGTAACCAGTGGTAACATGTATAAAGTTATGAATAGCATGATTCAAGTAATTTTTAAGCAGTAAGGATATTTTTAATGAACTATTCTATTATCAATTTGGAGTTAGACATGGTGAGCCATTATCACCATTTTATTTATCTGAAATAAGCGTATATCACATTTAATTATGCGTCTTCAACTGCTCGGGCATATAAACTATTCAATGATTCCCTTTTTTTATAGTTTTAGGAAATATGAATTTATGGTATATATCTCATATTCTTACCATAACATTACTAAGCTAGACTGAATCTTACTGATGTTTTGCACAATGTTATTTGTCCCTTAGATACATCATGTCCTAAATAAAATGCATATTAGCCAAAACAACACGTCTCATTATGAAAACTACCGTATAATTGTGACTGAGTTTTATATTCAAATAATAATATTACTATGATATATAAATCAACATATCATCCAACTAATCAAACACAACTAAGCATTGTATATTCTCACCTTCAACGAAGTAAACAGTCGTCCTACAATACAGCGTGCGCCTTATTCAAAGATGAAATTAGGTTTTTCTGTTGCGAGTATTAAAGAGCTACCCTGAATATCATCGCCAAAATAATGAGCTAAAATACCGCACCAGTGAGATTAAACATCGTAGGCAGTGTCCAACACTAACAGTATATACCAAATCAACACGAAACATTGACACAGTGTTGTTTTAATGTTGGTCCAGTCTCGCAGACATTGGCCATACATGAATCCATTATTGTGGTACGGAGAGGTAAACTCTTCGCGTTTACCAAGCATATCGCTCTGACCTTGCTTAATGGGCCGGTTCTCTGGTGTCGAATTAAGTATACCTGTCGAGTCACAAATCACCAGGCGCCAAATGGAGTCCAGTTGCCGTCCTTAGAACCTAAGAAATTGTGATAAGTGTAATGTTTTTCGATTGATACATGATCCCAATGGGTCTATGAACATATTCAGCTTTGTTGCCCAGACGGCAACTTTAGGCAACATTATTTTTGACCGCTCATATGGGGCGGGAGACCCCCGAGCCGGTCTAAAATTAGGGGGTAGGGCTACGAAAACGTCTGTCGTTGATGTTCTGATATTAAAACCAATCTGCACTTGCGATATAACATATAACAGAATTTTAAATTCCGTTCAAATGATATATCACACATTTTGGTAATGTAAACTGTTGTCTCTCCACATACGCTCAAGCATGATTGTTTATTATAAAATAATTGAATGAAATATATCGTTGAAATAAATTATTAACCAGCGCCGATCTACATGGCAAATGTATTTAATAATCATATTTTCCTTTGAGAGGAAAAACATCTATCTTCTACGTCTGGATTAGAAGGAGGTGCCCTATCTTCTATTTCTAGGCCAGTGGGATGTGGTGCCCTATATGCTATGTCTGAGCTAGAGGGAGTGAGTGAAACTACTATGTTTGTCTTAAAGAGAAGGGGTGCCCTAAATTCTATATCTGTGTTAAAGGAAGGGGTTGTCAGATCTGCTATGTTTGGGCTAGATGAATGGGTTGCCCTACTTACTATGTCTAGACTAGACGGCAGGGTGCCTACCTTGTATGTCTTGGGGCTAGAGGGGGGGGTTGCCCTTCCTTCTATGCTTGGGCTGGAGGGAGGAGATGTGCTACATTCTATGTCTGGCCTGTGTGTGTGTGTGGCGGGGGGGGGGGGGTTTCCAGATCTCTTATGTTTGGGGGGCCCCGCCTTCTATTTCTTGGCTAGAGAGAGGGGGTGGCCCACCTTCTATGACTGGGCTGGAGCGAAGGGGTGTCTCACCTTCTATGTCTGGGCTAGAGAGAGGGGGTACCCCAGCTTTTGTGTGTGGCTAGTTGTTCTGTCTTCTATGTCTGGGTCAGATGGAGCGGGTGCCATATCTGCTATGTCTGGGCTAGAGGAAGGGGTTTCCAAATATGTTATGTCTAGGTTCGAAGATAGGGATGCCCTACCTTCTATATCTGGGTTAGAGGGACTGGTACCTATTGTATATGTCTGGGATAGAGGGAGGGGTTACCCTATATTTTATTTCTAGGTTATAGTGAGGGGCTGTCCTACCTTCTATTTTGGTTGCCCTTCCTGCTATGTCTAGGCGAGAATGAGGAGGTGCTTATCTTGTATGTCTTGGCTAGAGGGAGGGGTTGTGGGGGGGGGGGGGTGTTTTCAGATCTGTTATGTTTGGGCTAGGGGAATGAGATGCCCTACTTTCCATGTCTGGGATAACTGGAGTAGGTGCCCTACCTTCTATGTCTGGGCTAGAGGGAGTGGGCGCCCTACCTTCTGTATCTGGGCAAGAGGGAGTGGGTGCCCTACCTTTTATGCCTGGGCTAGATGAAGTGGGTGCCCTACCTTCTATTTCTGGGCTAGAGAGATGGTGCGCCCTGCCTTCTATGTCTGGGCAAGAGGGAGTGGGTACCCTACCTTCTATGTCTGAGAAAGAGGGGGGGATTGCGCTATCTTCTATGTCTGGGGGTATGAAGAGGTTGTCCCACCTTTTAGGACAATTGGGCTAGTTTTCCTGTTTTCTTTGTCTAGGCCATATCGAACGGGTGCCATATCTGCTATGTCTAGGATAAGTGGAGTGGGTACCCTACCTGTTATATCTGGGCTAGAGGAGGGGTTTCCAAATATGTCTAGGCTAGAGGGAAGGGGATGCCCTACCTTCTAAGTCCAGGCTAGAGGAAAGGGTGCCCTATCGTCTGGGCTGGGCTAGAGGGCGGGTTTACCCTATATTCTATGTATGGACTATAGGGAAGGGTTGTCCTACCATTCTATCAATCAATCAATCAATCAATCAATAAAACTTCCATAGCGCCTAAATCCTTAGCGGACCGAGCTCAGAGGCGCACAAATCCTTAGCGTGAT